>CM044102.1:2005400-2108077 GCA_024174645.1 Lemna minuta | reverse complement strand
GGACCTTGTCTTCTCTCTCTCTCTCTCTCCCTCCCCCACACACACATATTTCTAGCATCTTATACAATGATGTTAAATATTGAATCTTCTCTTTTTTATCTTCCATATTGACTATTGCATGTTAAGAGATGAAAGGGGGTCCTATTGCAACAATGTTGAAGATGAACAAGGGGAGGCCATAGGTATGGACATTGCAAAGATGATGAATTGATGGCTACTTTCTATCATGGAGCTATCATAAAGATCAAGTGAGTGGTGACTAATTGAGACAATTCTCCTAATGAAAGGAAGGCTCATGTCGAGAAAGAACACATGGTAATTGAAGGATATGATCTTATAAATCAACATCTTCAACATCTCGAGAGGTATCTGATGGAAGCTTGAGTATGCATCATGATTCATTAGAATAATCAGATTCATAAAACGGAGTTAAACTCGTACATGGATTCACTGGATTAATCTTCATCGAAGTAGATTTACTGAAGTGGAGAATACCTTCTTGAATATCCCTGATGTAGTCTCCTGATCTCTAGAAGAAATGTGATTCTATCTAGAGGTTATGAGCATCAGGTTATCCAAGTGGACTATGGCCTCCTATTTATAGAGATGAGGAAAGCTTAAGCCTTTAATCAGTCATTAGTTAGCCCATTAATGACTAATGACTGATTTATTGCCTCTACACATAATTAACCTCCACACACATATGCGAATGTTGTAATCCCCACATTAAACATAATTGAATCACTTAATGGGATTAAATGACAGCTAATCCGCAATAGTACATAACAATGTCCACTGAATAGAGATTAGACCTAAAAATATCAACTTAAAATATCTCCAAGTCAAGTCAAAATTGAAAATATCCACTATTTAGCTTAGGAGTGAGTGTCATACTAAGATTTTTCCTTATTTATATTTTACATTTAAGTTCATACTAGGAAACATTAAAGGTACTTTAATAAACTAGGGGAAGGGAGTTTGCATAATTAGACAATACATTTTGAAGTTCTAAGATTGGTTGTCAAGCAGTGGGGTTCTTACATTGCCAGCCTTCAGCTTTATGACATCTCTTTGTATCTCCCTTCCCGCCTCTCTACTTATTTGATTTCAACACAATATAAAATGATAGAGTAGGGTAAAGGAAGTGAGAAGAGAAGAGAAGGAGAAAGTTAAAATTGGACGGTGTGCATGCTATAAGGAAAAGAAAGCTTCTACATAAGGTATGTCTCCATCTACTCTGGTGGCGTACGACCCCCGTCGCCACCAAGGCATGACACTACGGCGCCGGAGGAGCCGACACCCGCGCGCGTCCAGCCCCCTCGACAGGCGAAGACGAAGGATGCCGAGTTTCACTACACCAAGTGAGGACCTCATCTCGCCACGACACATTTCACAGGGCTTGCGCGCGCGTGGAGTTATCTTTCCGAGTCTTTTTATTTTATTATGAACTTTAGTAGCCTCGCACGTGTTTAAGCGGGCCTTTTGCATATCTTCTTCTCTCCCTTTTAGGCTTTCGGGTGTGTTCTTCCCTTTTTCGGGATCCCATTCGTAAAGCCCTTCTCTTTATGGACCTTTATCTTCTATGATTATGTTAGGTGTGGGTCGTGAGGCCTCAAGTGGGCCCTTTTCCTCTCTCGGCCCACTATGGGCTCTATAAGATGGGAAGGGACCCCCACAAACCCTAGCCGTCATTTGAAGAAAGAAAGGAGCATCCTTCATCTCAAGTGGCTGCTCAAGGAAGAACAGGAGGAGACCAACCATCGCCACGCCGCCGCACTCACCACGTCTTTGCCCGCCATGCCCGCCGTGAGGCCAGCTGCCTCCCCTGCCTTGTTCGCTGGTTATCATCGTGCAGCCTTCCAGCCGCAGCCTCGGGCCGCTGCCGCCGCGGATCGCGCACCACCACCTCCATCTCCTCCACCCCTCCATTTCCGTCATTCCGGCCCCTCTCCTCCCACTGTCCCTCACCTCCACTCCCCGTCAGTCAGATTCCCCACCGTGCGTCCTCACCGCCTTCCCGATTTCCCCTTCATCTGCATCCCCCACGCCTTCCCCAGGTTCTGATTTTTCCCCTTCGTCTCCACGCAACTGCCTCCCTCCCGATCGAGATTTCACTCCCCTGAATCTCTTTTCTATCTGCCGCCACGCAAGATATCATCACCCCTCCACAAAATCCCACAAACCCAATCTCCAGCCACCCTCCGAATTTCATCCCTCGGGATTCTCGCGAAATCGCTATCGTTACCTCACTTCCCCACCCATTCCCGAACGTCCCTTCATCCCGTGGGAATTCAGTCTACAAATCCGTCGCCAATCACCTAGTCCGAATTCTGCCTCTCCCGGTTTCCTCAGTCTCCTCCTCCAACAGATCCTCCACGTACCTACTCTCCCGTTTCGGATTCTCCTCCCCCTGCGCCAGTCCACTGCCGAACTCCCGAATCTCTCTCTCTCACCCTCTCTTCACGAGTTACGGCCGTTTTCCCAACTCTCTCTCACTATCTGCACACAACCGACCGTCACCTCCTGTGGAGATTCCGCCCCACACCCGCTCACCATCTTCTCCCGATCTCCCGCACGTCTTACCCCCAACGGCCATCGACCAGCCTTCGACGTACAGCCAAAACTTACATCCCACGATCCATCAAATTGCTACCGCCGGCTGCAACACATATCCTCACAGTTGCTGGATCCCGCCGCAGCCACTACAACGTCCATTCGTTTCCTCCCCGCCATCCGTCAGGTGCCGCATACGATCGGCCTCCACCGTCACGACCAACTAGGGCTCGCGCCCGCAGGTGGTGCACACATTTCCCCCTCATTTACGTTGAAAGTCTATATCTTTTTACAGTATTTTCCCGCGCTTGTCTCCCACCGCGTCGGAACTTAGTTTAGGACGAGTGCTTAGACGACTTGATAGGACTCATGCTCGTGGTCCAACCCGTCGGGTTGATTGTCGAGCTCCTCGACGACTCGCGACGGTCGCCCGCGAGGACGTGGATCGGAGGGACTCCGGACCGACACTATCCGGCGCATCCCAGGATCTTCGGCTGTGCGTCCGCGACGGTACTCTGTGACTGCTTTAGTAGATCACTTTCTCGTTGTAGTACACCCTAGGATCTCCTGTCCTTAGCTTCAAACCGTGTAGTACGGTGTGTGGTCGGTGTTGTACACCGGTCATGCATCATACTCTCCTATTAATTACCCTCTTGCCAACTACATCAAGGACATCATCGTCAATCTTGGTCAAGCCTGTGAATCCTTAGTCCCATGAAGTCAAGGGTCAATCCATCGTTATCTCTTACTCTCTCCCACTCGAGTGCTTTTTGTCAATCAATTTTAACATCTTGGCATAATGAATCTTTTGAAAATATATATGATTTTGATGTTGAGCTTTGAGAACAAAGATTTTGCATTTATCCTTGTGTGGGTAAACTTCAATATAAACTTGAAGTGGTATATAATCTCCACAATCAAGTATATTCAAGATACCTTTGTAGCTTGAGAGATGAAAAGTGTATCAACATCCATTTTTCCACTCACATATTGATTTATGCTACAATATGATGAAGTGTACATAAGCCTTATCTAGCTTGCCTTGTCGATCATCACCCATAACAAAATTAGGAGCAATTTCAATTCAAGATAAAATGATGAATGATAAAACATCAGATCATTGTGTTTATCCATATGAATGGATGTGACTACAATCCATGATGATATATAGTAAACATGCATACGCCATGTTTTTAACTAACATTTCAAATGAGTTTGTGAGACCTAGAGATATGAAAGAGTTTGACAAGATACAATGTTTAATAAATTTATTTTATTAAAAATGTTTTATCTCAATAATCATATGCGACAATAGATCCATGAAATTAATTAACTAAAAAAAAGATGCTTTAGTCCAGTTCTTGTTCACTCCTCACTCCGGCGAAAAAAAGCGTCTTGAGTGGGGTAAAAGAACTTGGAATCGTCAAGTTATTAATTTACAATTTTTCATATAAACCTTACATTAATGTATCCCTACAACATTTTATTGGATAAAATAAACAATTAAGAATTCAAGGAAATCAAACTAGGACATTTTATCATTATATATAAAAATTTAAACTATAAATATAAATTATTCAATTTTTATTGACGTTTTGTGAAAGTAGTCTTCAACTACTTTAAATAAAGGTTGTTTTTGGTGGTAAATGCCCTTTTTGTCTCGTCTGAAGAGCCATGCTTTGTAATAATGGTCTCGTACAGTGACAATCAGGAGGAAAACCCTCATGAACAGTGGCTTTCAGAGGTGTTCGGGCCATCTTCAATGGTCTCGTACAGCGACAATCTGGAGGAAAACCCTCATGAACAGTGGCTTTCAGAGGTGCTCGGGCCATCTTCAATGGTCTCGTACAGCGACAGTCTGGAGGAAAACCCTCATGAACAGTGGCTTTCAGAGGTGCTGGGGCCATCTTCAATGGCCTCGAAGTCTGCAGAGTGAGGAGCTTCATTCAATTCTTCTGTACTCCGCCTGAACCCAGCGCCCATGCCCGTGAGCTGCTGGCGGGGCCGAGGTCCTGTGAGCCACATCAGAGTCTCCGTGCACCCAATTAACGCGCCTCTACTTCTATATAATATCCCATGTCGCTCTCATCTGTCATCTTTCCTCGTCGAGCAGATGTACTTTCTCTCCCTAGCAGGCCGGCGAGCGGCCATTACTATCCTCGTTTTCTTCTGTCTATTCACCGCCGGTTGCTGCCTGAGACATACTCCGAAGGTAGTTAGGTTTTCTAGTATTTCTTTCTCTCTCTATGGTTTCAGGGGAGTGAAGATTGGGATTTTGGGTTTTGCAGACGAAGGAAGAGACGTTGATGGCAACGGGGTCGAGCTTGCCGGATTGCTCGCACGCTTGCGGGCCGTGCTCGCCGTGCAGGAGAGTGATGGTGAGCTTCGAGTGCTCGATCGCGGAATCTTGCGCCGTCGTGAATCGGTGCACGTGTAGAGGACGATATTTTCAGGTTCCTTCCAACTGAGAGTTGGCTATAGCGTCCACAGCTCTACGCAAGATTACTGGAGTAAGAGATAGAGAGGAGAAAAGTTGACGCCATTCTTTAACGGTATGAGTTGGCATTAAAGGTTTTTAACCTAGCTTTTCCATTTTTCCCATGTCTTCATCAATCAAGTTGTTAAATCTCATATCATGGAGGATGAAGATAATCATCTGTACCTGGGATACATTGAAGTTTTAAGAGAGAGAGAGAGAGAGAGAGCGAGATTTGGCATTATTAGTTTTCGAGGTGACTTCATGGAGTATGAGGATGGTCAGATGTAATTTCCGTCTGAGATATACTAAAGTTAGAGACAGATAGAAAGAGAGAGAAAGAGAGAGCGGGAGAGAGACAGAATTAGGATCAAAAGTTTATTTAATGACTTCAAAGGATATAACCTAGATTTTTCCATTTCTTAAACTATCCAACGGTCAAATCTCATATCATGGAGGATGCAAATGAGCATCTACAATGAGATTTTTAAGTTATAATATCAAAATTCATCATTTTAGGGATAATTATGTACAATTAAGAATATATTTTAGAGCAAATTATTCCCATTAAGATTTGAGATTATAATTAGGTTTTAATGTTAAATAATAAGATAAAATACCTTTTATATATTTATTTATTTTTCTAACTTTCGCTTGCAAAGAGAAATAAGTGTATTTTTTGAAATAAAAAATTATTCTCTTGTTACTTATTAAATTTGACTTTTTAAAATGATAGATTATTTAATTTGAGATCTAGAAAAATAAATTTGGAGTAATTTAGAGTTATATTTTGAATGTGATGAATTTTATAATTTTTTGGGATTTTTTTATAATTTTTATGAATTTATTTAGACTTCTTTTTTTATTTTTTTAAATTAAAAAATTGTTTTATATCGCACGCTGATGTGGCGGGAGCATCGCCATGTGGTGACATGTGTACACGCCACGTGGCGACGTATGTGTGAGTATGTGCGTGCACACGTGTGCATGTGTGTGCATTTGCGTAATTCGTGGGTAAAACATCATTTTCATCATATAAGCTAAGCCCATTAATCCGCATACCTTATATACCCATGAAATTGCATTTATTTTTGTCATGTGGAACTATCTTTCTTTTGATATCTTTGTAGGTGACGTGGTGCGACGGGAAGCATTTGATTCACACACTTAATCAAAGTCGTCGATCTTCACTTAAGTGAGGGGGTACATAGCGTAGTCTGATTGGGCAACGATTAATTTAAAAAAAAATTAATCTTAACTGTTCATTTGAGGAGTTAAAATGGATGAAGTTAAACATGTCCGATGGACTTTTGTGGACATGTGCTGACATCTCAATCGTCAATCATGATCGAACGAACTAGATCGCGCGACGTGAAAAAATCTTAGCGCTCCATCTTCGATTGAACGGATGCGACTTAATGACAACAATTTGCATCCAAGCATTTCATCTAAGCTGTTGATTGAAGACGAAGAGCCAAATCCAACGGCCACGCCCAAATTTGCCTATTGATATGCATGTTCTTCGACAACGTAAACCATTCTAGGATGTTTCGAGCTATTGAACTATGTAGACATCTCAATCCTTGAATCTCTTGATTTATTCCTCTTTTAGACTCATTTTTGTGTCTAATGAGTGTTTGAAATCAAGATTTCGTCGAAAGAATAGGGAGAATTCGCCTTTTGAATGCCGAATTTCATCTTCGAAATTGCAGAATGAAAAGCCCTTGATATGTTGATGAATTATATCAATTTGAGTTCAACTTTGTGTTAGATTATGCATTTTCATCCTAATCTTTCATCTTGTATCATTATCTTTCAATTTCGAATCATATAATAGGTAATTTTAGATTTAATTTCAGTTTTTCTCTCTCTTTGCAATTGTTTTTCTACCTTATTTTTGCTCTTTGATTTCTCCACGAATCTTCATCCAAATCGAATGATTTTTTATTTTATGGATTTATCTTTGAGTTATTTTTCTAAATCTATTAAAATACCTAATTTCTCACCTCAATTCATTGTCCGATTTGATCGAATTTTCAAGAACACCTCAAAAATACCTTAATTCTCTGTGGATTTGACTCTTATTCACCACTATACTATTTAATTCGTGATTATAACTTTAAATTTATGAGTTTAGATCTTATTTTGACACTCATTCGCGTGTTATTAACAATCGCGTGGATTCATTTCGTCAATAATACTCAAAGTGGAGAGAGAAGAAAGGAAATTATGGTATAAAATTTTAATATGAGATATGAGGATGAGACACTTAAAGAAGAGGAAGTAGAGAAACTAAGTGAAGGAGACACTAGGATATAAGGATATAGAGATGGACTAAAGGTTAGGCCACTCACCTTCATCGTCTCTTACTTAACTCGCCCTTATACTCCCTCCTCCTCTAGTCTTTATATGTGGCACTGATAACATGCTAAATAAACATTATAAAACATGATTTTTGATGCATATTAAGGTATAAATAATTTCATTTCCATGCATGTTAACATATTTATATGTATTTTTCTATCATTCCACAATAAATCATTATAATCTCAAAAATACTTTAAATGAGGGTTTAATATGATAATTTAAAGATGAATAAACTAATAAGCCATCTTTACTTGAGATTATGGATGCTTTTTAGAGTGAAAATAATGAGAGAAAACGTGTTATAAACATTTATTTATATTTTCTTAAGTTAAAAATCCTTAAAAATAAATGTGTTTTTGAAATAAAATTTAAAACTCTCATTATTTATCAATATTTATCTTTTAGAATGATAGATAATTAAATTTTGGATCAAATGAAAGAAATTTGGATTAATTTGGAGTTATATATTAAAAGTTATAAATTTTCTATTTTTAGGGATTTTTTCTGAATTATTTTCGATTTTTAAACGATTAAAATAAATAAAATAAAGGCAAAAAAGCAATTTTATTTCCGCGCGGGGCCACGTGGCAGCGCCACGCGGCGCGTACGCGGTGATGTGACGCTATTTATATTTATATATATAAGGGTTATATTACATATAGTCTTCCGATTATCGGAAGAGAATTATTAACTCTTCATTCCATCACATAATATAAACTCGACTTCTTTCATTTATTTTTCCTTTGTGGGACTAAGTTCCACACAGTTTTTAAAATCGCAGGTGACGTGGCTGACGGAGAGGCGTTGGATTACGATCGAAGCGCGCCGATCGAGTGCACCCGTGGCTAATCGATTGGTCCACTGCATCCTGATCAAGCACGTGGCTAATTAAAAAAATTATAACGGCTCAGATGAAACGGCGAGGAGCGCATCTCGGCCATCCGATCGCGATCTAAGGGGCGCTATGCAATGCGTTTTATAATGCATCTCAAACGATGCCACCCTCCATCTCAGATCTAACGATCGCGATATTTCTGAAACGATCCACGGTGGACTGTTTCATCGTAACCGTCGATCGTTTTGATCGGACGGTTACGCCCAAACCCTATAAAAAAAGGGTTCTTCCGAATTATAAACCATTCGAGTTGGAAATCAAAGCAATTGATCTGTTTAGACACCTCCCCACTTGAATCTCTCGATCCCATCTTGTTCGACTCTCATTTCCGCACCTCCGGAGCTTTTGAGATCGAGATTTGGTCTTGTAGATCAGTAGAAATCGACGCTTGAACTCACTATCGCGTTCTTCGGTATTTTCGACGATTTATCGGGTTAATTGTGTTAATCTGATCACTAATTGTGGTTAGTGAAAGCGGTTTTTGCTAATCTTTTGTCCATTTATGTTTGATTTCAATTTAGATTAGGAATTGAAGTTTAATTTTGGTTAATTTTAGTTAAAATCGCGATTTCTTCGTCTGGAAATTTCTTCCTACTTCGATCTTCAATTTCTCCTCAAAATCAAGACCAAATTCGATGATTCTTGATTCCGTGGAATCGATTTGAAGTTCTCTTTCATAATTTATCATTTTCCCCAATTTCTATCATCAATTCATCATCCGATTTTATCAATTTCGAAGAAAACATCAAGAATTTCATTATTTTTCTTGTGGATTCGACCCTTATTTACCATTATACCCCTCAATTTCATTATTAAATCATCAAATTGATAAGTTCGGAAATATTTTTGACACGAGACCGTGTGAAATCAACGACCTCGCGGTTTCGTCTCGTCAGTCACCTTTATCCAAGATCACTCTTCTTCCTCTCTAAACTTGCCCTTCGTGCTCTTCAAGGCTTCTTTGTTGGCTACTCTTGGAAGAAAAAGGTTTATACGCGTCAGTGTATATGGGCCATAATGGCGTTTTTGTAATGCTATATTTGTTATTCTCTCTCCTATCCCTCATATGTCTCTCTTCTCCTCTCTTCTTTTCCCTAATCAAGATCATTGTTTCATTTTCTTTTTCCACATGGTATTAGAGCAAGGTTAAGATAATTTAGATAAGCGTGTAAGTAGGGATTGTGTACCTGGAATATGGGTAGTAAGAGTCAAATGAAGAGGTAAGTAAGGTAGTACTTGAGTTGGAGGTGGATGCATGATGCGATGAGTGAGCTAGAGGAGTTGTAGGTGTCTCTTGAAGCTTCATAATAAAATCATAGTCCTCCTGAGATATAGTCATCATACTCGATGATGAAGAGGAAGAGACATCAATAGAAGCACAATTGGAAACCCAATCAAGTTTGCCAAACTTCTACCAACAATGCTTAGAATGATGATTAGTCCTTCAACAATGCTCACATGTAGGAAATGGCTCGCCAGCATGCACAATTAAATCGTGACCGTCCGATGTCACTTACGCGATCGATGATTCACCAATATGCACGTGCTTTGATTGTGATCGGGTGGACTTGAGTCCACGCGATCGACGCACGTCGATCAAGGTGATTTAATCTGACGCATCTCGGCTTGCCACGTCACCTGCAAAAAAAGAAAGAAAACATAGTCCCACACGGAGAAAAAGAAGTAAAAATTAGGCATATATAAGGTGAGTTGCTCTTAAGGGTTGTGTCACCCATATGGACCTAGTGCACCCCCCTAATCTTTCTTGGGCCCACTATACCCGTGGGCCCATCAAATGCCAGCCCATTGATCCTTCGTGCCATGTAGGCTCTTTCGTGTGTCCACGTGGCGTTGCCACATGTGCGCGCTGCACCACGTCAGCTTCGTTGGTCCCTCACAAAAATATAAGACATTTTTGCAATTTTTAATAAGAAAATAAATCTGAAAAATACCTAAACAAAGTCTATAAAATTCAGAAATTCATATCTTCATTTAATTAACTCCTTTTTGACTCAAATTTTCTCAATTGGGTTCACAAATTTCTTCATCTTTAATATCATACCACCTAAAACATAAATTTAAGCAAGAAAATAGGGTGAATTTAAAATAATCTTAAATCAACCCTTTAAAATTCTATTTTGCTTCATCCTATCATTCTTTTCTTGAAATTTATTCGTTTAATTGTCAACTAAAGTCAAAATAAATCAAGGAAAGTGGTTAATTTCTAATTATTTAACCTTGCAAAAAGATCAAACATCAATAACACACATAATTAACCCTAAATAATGCAAAAATATGGACTTTAGTAAAATGGCATACCAATGGAGAAAATTTATAAAATGATGATAACATGCATCATAATCACATTAAATAAGCATGAATATTAGTTAAATAAGATAAGAATTTAAGTTAAATATGCATGTTATGAGTCGCGGGTGAAGAAGCTTCACGTAACGTTTGTCGTTTGATTTTCATTGAATGCTTGAGATGTCATCACTTGTTTAAGGGAGTCCAAAGATCGCTTTTAATCTCGATCATTATAGCTCTCCCGATGAATGGCTAGGATTCATCGCGAGTTATAAGTTAAATAGATGTCCAATCGCATTGTACCACGTCCCCCCTCGAGTAAGTGAAGATCAATGACTGAGGATCAACTCCATGAATCGAACGCCTCACAACGGGTCATGTCACTTGCGAGGAGATAAAAAAGTTGAAAGTCAAATCTTGTATATAAGGCTATGCGATCTTATGAGGTTAGCTTATGCCCTTAATAGGGCGCTTAACAACTATCTACACGCACTAATGATGCGCACACACGTGCGCCACGAGGCATGCGTACACATTGCCACGTGCGACATGCAGGCACATTCACAACATTAGCTGACACATCAGCGCACACTTTAAAACTTATCTTTGAAATTTCTTAAATTAAAATAAATTCAGAAAATTTAGAAAATATCCAAAAAATCCCTAAAATTAGAAATTCATGACTTTTAAAATGTAACTCTTGTTAAATCCATTTTTTGTTTGATCATGAATTAACTAATCAATCATCCTAAACATTTAAATTTAATAAACAACAGGACAATACACTTTTTATCTAAAGCATACACTCATGTTCTTTGAAAGATAAAATTTTAAAAAGTGAATGAGAGCATAAAAATGTTTTCTCTCATTATGTTGGATTTAAAAATCAATTATAATATCAAATTTTAAGTGAGAATAATCTACTCTAAAGTATCACTTTTTAATTATGCATGATTATCCCTAAAATAATATATTTTGAGATTTATATCTTTAAATTGTATAAAATAATAGGTATGCACTCAAAGTATGATAAGATGAATAAGAATGAATTGTTTTATGCCTTAAATTGCATTAATAATCATATAATTCATAATATAAATTTCATGTTATCAAATCCCCACACATCGCTAATAACATGCAATTCACACATGTAATTATATGATTATTAATACAAAATTAAGGCATAAAAACATTCTATTCTTATGCATGTTATTATACTTTGAGTGCATATCTATCATTTTATGTAATTTTAAGTTATAATATCAAAGTGCGTTATTTTAGGGATAAATGTGCATAATTAAATAATATATTTTAGTGTAAATTATTCTCATATATATTTGAGATTATTATTAGATTTTAATGTTAAATAGTAAGATAATATACATATATATATATATATATATATATATATATATTTATTTATCTATACTCATTTAAGTTTTATTTTATAAGAGAAATGAGTGTATTTTTGAATTAAAAATTTATTTTCTACTTATTAAATGAGTGTATTTGTTAAATTTGACTTTTAAATTGTATATTATTTGATTTATGATAAAAAACTTGGATTAGTTTGTAGTTTGTATTTTTAAAAGTTATGAATTTTCTAATTTTTAGGGATTTTTAAAGAATTATTTATGCATTTATTTGAATTTATTTGGATTTATTTTGAATTAAAAAGAATAAAAAATTGGATTCAAATCTCACTGATGTTGTAGCTGACGTGACATGGGCGAAAACGCGTTGCCACGTGGTGATGTATGTACATGCCACGTGGCGCACTCGTAAGCATGTGTGTGCGTATGTGCGAGTGTGTGCGCAGGCGTGCACGTGTGTGATTAGTGAGATTAAGCACCCTTTTTAGGATCTTTTGCTAACTCACTAATCACTTATACCTTATATACCAATTGATTCCCTTTAATTTTTTCCATGTAGGTGTGTTTGTTTTTACATGTAGGTGATGTGGCACATTTTGGATCATGTGATCACTCTAATAAATCATGATCGTCAATTTTCACTTAAAGCGAGGGGTACGTGGCGCGTAACGGTTCATCAACGAACCATTTTAAAATAATTTAAGCTCGTAGGGCTTGTGGTTTCTACTCCTCTTCTTCTTTCTCTCCAAGGTCTCCATATGAACTTTGAGGTTGTATTTCTCATTGTTGAACCACTGAGATTATGTTGATATAGTTTTTATAATATGATTTTCCCCTTCATTTCCTCGTCTCTTCTTTCCCCTTCAATCTCTCTCATTTCCCTCTTCATCTTCCTTTCTTTTTATCCTCTCTATCTCATGATTTTATTTTTTTCTCTCTTTTTGTGTCTCTATTTTGTTTCCTCTCTATTGCTTCCTCTCCAACTATTCCCCTCTCTCTTAATCTTCATTTTCTGATTTTCTCCCCTTCTCTCCATTGTCCAAATTTCTTCTTCTTCTTTTCTCTATCTCTTCCCAATTTCCCCTCTTTTTCTCTCTTCTCCACCTAGTTTCCTCTCTCTCATTCTTCCCCGAAATTATCTCTCTCTCTCTCTCTATCTCTTTCTTATTTTCTTCCACCAAGCTCTCTCTCCCCCCTTTATTTCTCTTTTCTCTCCTTTAGACTTATCTCTCCTTTGATTTCATTTTCTCTCTCTCTTTTTCTCTATTTATCTCAGTCCTCTCTTTTGAGTATATATATCTTTATAATCTATTTTCTCTTTTGTGTTTCCTCTTTTTCTAGATTTCTTCCATCCTCTTTCTTTTTCTTTCTCTTACTTCTTTTTTGTCTTAAAAGTCCTTCCCTAAATCTCTCCAATTCCTTATTTTATTCTTCTTATATTTCTCTCTCATATCTTATATTCTCTTTTTCCATTCTTTCTCCATCTCCCCTGTCATTTTCTGAGATTTCTACAAAAAACCTATCTCTAACCAAACTATTTTCCTTTTTAACTGTTTTACTTAATCATCTTCTCTTGTCTCCATTTGCAGCATAATCATTTTCTCACCTTTCTACCTCTAGTATCCCATTCTCATTCTTTTCTACCCTTCTACCTTTTGTTGTGATAATCTCATGTCCCTATTTTGTAGGTTAATTTTTGTTTTCTCAAGCAATTAGAACTATATTTTTAGGTTAATGTTTCTTGTCTTCATAAGTTCTCTTCTTCCAATTAATTCTCATTGTTGACCTTGGAGGTCTCCATCTCATATTTTTCTCCTCAAAATTGATATATTCTTTCCCTTAAAATCCATGATGATCAACCTATAAATCTACATAACCTAAATGTCTCTATCAAGCCATAGTTTTCTATTTTATAAATATGAAATTTGCGGGTTTAAATGCTAAAAAATTTTGGTCTCATTAACACAAACTTGCAAGCTATAATGTTGGCATTAGTAGGACTTGATATGAAGTTCAAAGTATCACAATACACTAGGGCATGCTACTCGAGGTCTATAGCCACTTTTTATTCAAGTCCCTTAAGAGCTTCGTGATATGAATTGGGTGATGATGTAGAGGGATATTCAAGGGAAACATTATGATATGTAGGATGAAGGTAATATAAGAGACATAGGAGGCAGTGAACTATTGGGTATGAGAACATGTACCTTACATAAGCCAATGGGAAGGTGGAGATCATCTAGACGTGGGTCATTAGGTGGAATAGTAGTAGGAGATGGTATAGTGTGGACTGATGGAGAGGAGGCAACCATCAAAGGTCGAAGAATTAATCAATGGCCTACATATCACAGAGCTGTATATAAGCATCATGGGCATAGATGGAGTTGAACATTCTTTGGAGACAAGTAATGGAAGTGAAATACTAGATGATTTAGTGGTAGAATAAAACCCTAGTGGAGAATTAGAGGGAGTGAGAGTTAGGGAAAACTCTCATGGAGTGGTTGACACTCGAAAATGAAGAATAGATGGTGAGGATTAGGGAATGTCTTCATGGAATATGACACCACCAAAGGTTACATATCCCCACACATCAAGAAAATAAACACGATAAACCTTTTGTATGTGAGAATACCCAAAAATTATTCATTTTAAAGCTCAAGGATAAAGTTTGGAGAAAGATAGAGCATGGTCTTGAACAAGTGCCTTATATCTAAAAACATGCAGTGATATGTCGAATGGAGAGACATCATAGAAAAGATAATGACGAGGAATCACATCATCCAAAGGATAGGAGGGATGAAGATTATGAAGATAAGTGATCATCATGATGCATTAAACCACAAATAGTACATGATATGCATCTCACAGAGTAGCGTGCAAGTAGTGACAAGTAGACGAGGTGTTTTCTTTTCACAATACCATTTTTTGAAGAGGTTTAAGGTTAGGTCGTTCAGTGGATGTTAACACGATCATCGCAAAATGTTTGAAGGGCTAATTGGACAAGTTCAAGGACATCGTCAATCTGAAAGATTTTGGGGATGGTAGAATGTCGGGTGACAATTTCTTTGATGAACCACTAGATGGATGAACATGGATGGCTCAAATCAAGGAAATCAGACAATTAAAATTTTAAAAATTTCATGCTAGTTTTTAATTTCTTAATTAATTATGTTTTATAAGTAAAAAAATTTCATTTTTTTTACATGATCAAATCTTGTGATTAGCCTCATCTTCACTCCATGGAGAATGAATTTCTATTCATGCTCAAAGAGAGTTAGCGCGGTTGATTGACATTTAACGGGCCTTGAGGGTATATTCATAAATATTGATCGTTAGGGGTAAAAAAAAGTATCCGCGTTAAACGACACGAAATGAATAGCAAAACATCCATACGTGATTAACCACGTGGAATTAAAGTGAAAAGTTATCAAACGGACGAATTCAGTGCGTAGCGCTTCGCATCTCAGGTCGAGAAGCCGTGCCCCACCGCCTCTCTCTCCTCTACTTCGACTCGCTTTCTCTCTCTTCGAAAATTCGAAACCTAGTAGCTGACTGGAGGAAGAAGAAGCATCTATCTTTCAAATTTTCTTCCTCGACATCTTCAGGTTGCTCTCTTCGCCTCTCTCATTGAAGATCGAGAAGTCTCACGTCGTCGTTTTTCTCCTTTTTTTGAGATAGAGTTCGTTTCGCGGTTTTTTTCTTTCTCCTGGTTTCTCACGGTTGATGCTCATGGCGTTGCCGTTATCACCTCACTAACGAGATCATTCTATATTATTATTATTATTTTTTATTTTTCGGAATTCTTTACAATGTTCTGATATTTGTTTGCAGGCAAATCGCTTCCGGTGAAGCGTTATTTTGTTTTTCAGTCAATATAGAGGTACTTCTGATGATCACAAAACTTGGATTGATTGATTAAACTCACAAATTTGCTTGGTGTACTTAAAGGAACTACCTTTTGAGGGTTTTTTTCCCTCAGTTTTAGGTTAGAACTTAGTTTACTAGGAGCTCGTTTGAGGAGCATAGATCTGAGTTGAGGGGTCAGAGGAATTCTTATTTTTAAGCATTTGAAAATTTGACCAGGTTGTTTGTGTTTGTGGCAGGCAGCCATTGTATCATTATGATATGCCAGTTATCATTTTCATTTTTTAACACATTGGCTTCATTATTTTGCAGTTCTGAGTTATATTCAGGGTGATCATTCAAATATTAGGTAAACTTATATTCTAGAGGGATGCCATGGCTTCGAAGGCCCCACGGTCAAGATCAGAACCTGAATCAAGAAGTAAACGTCAGAAGGTGCGCCTTCTTGGCTTTCCTTACGTGGGCTATTTCTATTTGCTTCAGTATGTTGATGGTAGCGAGGCTAGATTATGTATAAACATGAGTATGATTCTTATTGAAAGACAGCTGTATAGGCATTATCATAGACAGATAGATTCTAACTGAATATGTCATCGTTGGAAGAGATTGATTGGGTGGCACCTAGAGATCCAGGCGAACATGAATCCGTATTAAAGTTTATTCCTCCTCATTAGCTTTATGATGCGGTTGCCTTATTGGGATAGATAATACCTCAAAAAATCTATGTGAATACGTCATTATTGGTCCTACTGAAGACCCCAAGGAGATGATCAGAGCTTCTGAAAATGCTGCAACAGCTAGTTCCACACCCGAGGCAAAGGTTTCATTCTCTTTAGTGGGGAATGCAACTACTCACATATGTTTGCTTTGAAAAATAGTTAATGAGCACTTGAAAAAATGATATCAGTCCTCAATCATTTTTTCTTGGATTTGTCGTTGGTGCACGCTTAGTGTGTGATATGACTCTCAATTTGAGTCGAGTTTCAATTGAAGGTAAACCCCTATCTATCCCTCACTAAAGGATCAGTGTAAGGGTGTTGTTACCAATAGCATCTTTGGAGATATTTTTGGTGGTCCTTCAGGCAGGAGAGGAGCAGGGATTCCTCTTGAAGTGTACTCCCTGCTGGGTCTATCTTGAATTGGCATCCGTTCACATGTCATTACCTTTTGATATTATTGAGGATCATTTCATTTATTCTCGATTCTCGGAAAAAAAGAAAGGTTGGGATTTGTAAGACTTGTGGTGGGTAATTTTGTTGCTTCTATTTCTTCTTCTTTCTTTATAATCTTTTCAGAAACTGCTTTTATGGCTGCTTTGGTACATTTCTCAAATTCACATATAGTTGAGCACTAAGTGGTAGTTTATGTTTCTTTCAAGGATGTTATCTAAAGATGGATAGCTGCAGGTCTTTTCCACTCAATTTCTCTCTATTTTCTTCACAAGTGTCATTTTTGTGAACTTTTTACTTTTATTCGTAAAATTTCTTATTTGCTATAAATCCGGTGATTGTTTGAATTAAGCAGCAAGAGATAAAATTTTAACCGATAATTTCTAGGCCCTTGAAGCTCCCAAAGAACCTTTTCGGCAGAAGACCCATTGGGATTATGTGTTGGAGGAGATGGTTTGGCTGTCGAAGGTTGTTTCTTATCTAACTTTCCCTTTTAGTATTAATATATTTGATCAAAATTCATTTATGTTCCCTATTCTTTCAGGATTTTGAGTCAGAGAGAAAATGGAAACTTTCTCAGGCAAAGAAGGTTGCCATACGTGCAATCAAGAGTACACTAGATCCAACAACCAAGGAAGAGAAGAAAGTCAAGGTCCTCATCTTTCTTTTAAAATGTCTATTCATTGCCTCTTATTTCATATTTTTTTTTGGTATATTGTAATGATTTTCTACTCAAAAATGATGAGCTTTCTGTGTTTCATACATTTTCTTGAGTAATACATCAATTTTGAGACACTAATTGTAGTTAAATCCTGTAAGGCTGTGCTGATCAGAAGGATCATCATAGTTATTGTTAATCATGATTCTCACGATCACTGGAGTCCCCAGAACTCCAGTGAGCAGTCGTTTGACACCCTGTGGAGGTAGGTGATCAGTCATTATTTATTGTGCTGTGGGGCTATTATAACCCCACTTCCTCTCTATATCTGGTAGTAGCATTGTCTAAAATTATAAGGCTCCCAGGGTCAATCTCGAATCATTAGTTGATCACTACCTCCAGATCCTAATATTTACTTGTACAAAAGATATCCTTCAAAATTAATTTCATCATGTGCATATTTCTGGTTACTATCAATTCAGGAAGAGGAACAGCGGCAGAAGAAGCTTGCAAGCAATATTTCCAAAGATGTTAAGAAATTTTGGATGAAGATAGAGAAGTTGGTATGTATTGCGGATTCTTGATGTCATGATGCTCATTTTATTGCTTCTTTCTTTTATGTTTTGTCTGCTTGAAATTTAGAAAATGTGCATTTCAGGTTCTTTACAAACATCAGCTTGAACTCGAAGAAAAAAAGAAGAAGGCTCTTGACAAGCAACTTGACTTCCTATTAGGCCAAACTGAAAGGTTACTTTCTATGGTTTGACTTGTCATTCAATTATTGACATTGATCAGCGATTTGTTTGATGATATGTTTTCAGATACTCCACCATGCTTGCAGAAAACCTTATGGATAGGCAGTACTACTCAAAGTCTGAGGTGGAATATCCTATAAAATCTCTGACTTACAATCCGAAAAAAGAAGAAAATGAGGGCGGTGCCTCTGGTACTGAAACTAGGACTCTTATCATGTTTTATGTTGCTTTATGTGATGCTATCTTGACGAAAATTCTTGTCAATTGCAGAAATATTGTTGGATGTCGCTGAAGTTGATGAGGATTATGGGTTCAGATCTGACAATGACATGGTCAATTCAAATACCCTTTTCTGTTATAACTAGTATTCTTGTTCTTAAAACCATTGAGAAATATACGTATAAGGTGGGAAGCTAATCTGATCTAAGAATATTAATAAGTTATGCATCCATCTCAGTTTTTGTTTAATGCAAGATAAGCCTTTGAGGAATGGTCCATTCTGTTGTCACCGTCTTACATTGACGGACCATAAGTACTTTTCATAATTTACAAACTTTATGCACATATCATGATCTTGAACTGCACCACTCATTCGTCAAGTAAGCATATATCTCTTCTGCTGAGAGACATTGGTATAAAGGGCACAAAGAAAGCAAAAAGTAACTCAAAATGTTAGTCCTATTGGGGTTTTCTAAGTCATATTTACAGAATACATTGCTCTGAGGTCCCTCTTGAATTTAAAGAAGGACACGGGGTTGGAGAGGAACTCCAGAGCTAAGCATGCTCCGGGTTGTGCAGTGCAGGGATGGGTGACCCCCTGGGAAGAGGGGCACCGAGTTGGGGAAGAATTCTGGAGGTATGCATGCTCAGGCTTGGGAAGTGCAAGAATGGGTGACCTCCTGGTTGGGATGAAGTGCTTGTACTGGTACTGGTTGATCACCGATTTCGGATGATCTTCCTATAATGTTAAAAAAATACATTGCCATGAGCTATTTAGAAAATTCTGAAATGTCCATAAGATCTTAAGAGTAGTATTTCAAAAGTAAATGTATTTATTTTCTTAAAAGGAAAGATAAGGTGTAAAGAGGTAAATGCATACATGAACAAAAACATGTACACTTTTTCTCATTTGAAATTCACACTTCAGTATTTTTACAACAAATTTTTGGCATAGTAGGATGATGATGAGCAAACACTTGAAGAAGACGAAGCTCTCATAACTGAGGAGGAGAGAAGGGATGAATTAGAAGCTTTGAAGAATGAAGTTGATCTTCCAATTGAAGAGATACTGAAGCGATATAAGAGCAACAGTTAGTTCTGTTTTCCTATATCTGTTTCTGTTTTATTTTTATTTTTAATCATTGAAAATTATTCTCAGTTAGTCGGGAAGACAGTTCAGAAAGTGTAGCGGATTTGTCTGATAATTCCTCAGTTTCAGAAGATGACAGTAAGAGAAAGCTTGACCACATGATTTGCCATATGTCATAATCTACTCATTATTTTGGGTTTTCTATTCCCTTACACATCTACTTTTTTACATTTCAGGCTCTGCCAGAGAATCTGAAGAGGCTCCACTTGATGAAGATGTGACAAAGTAAAGATGAACTTTTTGGATTCAGAGATGATACTTCTTTAAATGTACGGTCCATGACAGTTATAGTTTACTTCCAAGTTAGCTTATGCAATTCATGCATCAATTTCTTGACGTTGTGTTGTTGTAAGAAAAGTTTGATGTCTCTTAAAATTTCACTTTGCTCAATCATAAAGAAAATTTGCTTTTTGGCTCTGGCAATGGGATGTTACGTCAAAAATTCATTATTGCTGATGACCTATGCATTGTTATTTTATTCCATGCATTTGATGGGAGAAGCCTATGATTGTTCTGAGATACCATTTCTTATGACTGACATCTGCTTCCATCTTGCAGGATGATGGGGACTTTGTTGGCTCCACTGAAGATGAGAAGGTGCAACTTAGTTCATCATGTCTTTGCAATTTTTTTTGGTTCATTGCCAAGCTGTATCAATTAGAATTTAGTCTCTTATTGAATCGATTCACCTTTATGGTCTGGTATTTATAATTCTGTTGTAAATTTTATCCAGGGATTTACAATGTCTACATTTTAACTTGAGAGAAATGGAAAGAACAAGAAGAGAGATCGAGGATAATTGTTGATTCCCTTAGTTTATCAAACTAGTAAGATGTCCAAGTTGCCAAGAAAGAGTTCCTTTGCAAGAAACCAAACTTCCATTGAATCACTCAGTCATTGATATCTTACACTCTGGCAATGCTATTATGTATACCCGATGGTCTTCTCGTGTCCTAAAATTCACCTCAGTAGGAGATCCAGCACTTCTGCTTTTAGATTCCCCACTAACTGGATACGTTTCTCGGAAAATACTGTGTTGTTCATTCCATCCACAAATCCAATTTCGTCCCTATGAGTTTCCCTGACAAGAGCAAGTTGACAAGATTCCGGAACCTCGAGTTTCATGCTGAAATAAGCTCAATTCCACAATCCAGAGTTGACCCCAAAAAAGGAATCCATAAAAACTGGGGATCCAATACCATGATAAAATACTATCATGAGTAGACCAGTCACTCTAAAACTCACTTCTTGGCTGTAGAAAGTCACTTGGCTTCTTTAGTAGCTTCTTTTCACTAGCTAGATATATCTTTTCCCTTAAATAGGAGGTAATAGAAAAAAAGAGTTAAGGTATCCCTGCCATTTACCAGAGCTTTCATTGAAAGCTTATCACTCTTCTCCTTCAGACCTAGCCCTGGCAGGTGTCAGACATGTACTACCTGCGCATCTGGAGTATAAAGGTTCCCTAGTGGAAATGTAAGAAACATTTCTTGCAGAACCTTTGGATAACCTTCCAGAGAATCCAAATGCAAGTTTTCAGAATCTTGACATCAAACCAAGGGGCTCAAGTGGGGCTGGACAGCTTTTTCATACATGTTCACTTGCATCATACACACATGTGCTCTCTGAACTGTAAACTTGCGGCAGATTTACGGAGGGAGAATAGGGATAGAGATAGGAAGTGAGATGAAACAGTTGAACCGAAAATATAAAAGTTATTCCTCAGTCATATGCTCTCTTTATACAATCAAGTTAACAGCTAGTTTAAAAATTAGCCGTTGTAACGGCTAGTTTTCTGGCCGTTACCCGATCTTAACAGATCGGGTAACTTAGATATTAGGCCCATTAGTTAAGGCCTAATTATACCTTTCAACTATTAGGCCTGTAGGTCTATTAATATGTTCTTACTTGGACCTATCTAGGTTAGATTTCATTTCAATCTTATGCTATTACATTTACATTAAAAGAAGGCCAACTGGCCCATTAGCAGATAACATGAACCATGCAATAAGGTCACGCATAACGCAGCTCTCCACCTCTGAGAGCTGCAATGGGGCTTGAGCATTAGAGCCCATTCACTTTCGGGGGACATAGAAGACAAGTCAATAGGCTCCTAATGCAGCACTATGTATATGACGTTGAAAATAAGTCAATTTGATATCACCCCACAATTCAGATTAGCAGCCCTTGGTTTAAATACCTTGGCAGAATTATAACTGCACTCTGGTCTTTAATGTATATCGAGTAAATCAGATCAGGCCCAACAAGTAATTAATCCATCTAGAGGATCCAATAGAAGGAATAGTGTTTTTCTTTTATTGAAGATGTTTGTTATAATTAATTGTGATGCAAGATAGTTCAGATCTTGTTAAGCACTTGATGTGTAAACCACGTAAAGAATCAGCCGTATTTTGGGATAGTTGTCTATCCATATCATTTTTCTTAGTGCAAGACCATCGTATCCAGTACCATATTATGGATGCTTCTGACTTATGGTAATGATATGAAAGATGTTTGAATTTGATTCTCAGTATATGTATATATTTCATGTATAAAAACTAACCTGATGAATTTATATCCAGGATGATGAGACGACATTGGCTGAAGAGGAAGAGTTGGCCAAGAAGGAAGAGGCCGACCCATTGAGTGAGGTGAATATATATTCCTTATGAATCCAATCACCATATTTCTGTGGAAGTTATATTTTTCATAACCACAGATATCCAATATCAAATATTGTGAGCAATGTTATTTGTTTCTGAAGGTTTATTATCTGGAAACAGGATCATTTTCTCTTTTGTTTGGGTTGTGATTTCGGGGTAGCCTTACAGGACAGTGCTTATTGGACCTCCCCTTGTAATTATTCTCCTCATTTGGGAGTATGCCCCTTTTCTTTCTGTGTTACATGCGTTTTACTGAACATTGAACTTGCAGATTGAACTGCTGCAAAGGGAAGGTGAGATGTCAATAGAAGAGTTGCTCGCCACGTATAAAAAGGTATCTGATAATGTTTTGTCCCCTCTCACTCGACTTCATGACTGGTAAAAATTTCTTGATATAGTCAAAATCATGCAGGTTGACTTGGAGTGCACATCATTTTCCAGTGATTCTCAAGATTCTGTACCTGTAGATCAGAACGGATTGTTGACTCATCAACATCTTTCTGATCACAAACTTACTGCTGATAAAGTCACTCAGATCCCTGTGGAAGAAGAGTCAGAAACTGGGGAAGAACTAGAAAGTGAAGACATTATTGCTGATGCGGCAGCCGCTGCCAGGTCAGCCCAACCGACTGGTAACACCTTCTCCACCACTAAAGTCGGTACAAAGCTCCCCTTCCTTTTAAAGCATCCACTCAGGGAGTACCAACACATTGGCTTGGACTGGCTGGTCACTATGTACGAGAAGAGGCTGAATGGGATCCTGGCAGATGAAATGGGCCTGGGAAAGACCATTATGACCATCTCTCTTCTGGCACATCTGGCCTGCGAGAAGGGGATCTGGGGTCCCCACCTCATTGTGGTCCCCACCAGCGTAATGTTAAACTGGGAGACTGAATTCCTCAAATGGTGTCCCGCCTTCAAGATTTTAACCTATTTTCGGCAGTGCTAAAGAAAGGAAAATCAAGAGACAAGGATGGTTGAAGCCCAATTCTTTCCATGTGTGTATCACCACCTATAGACTGGTCATCCAAGACGCAAAAGTCTTTAAGCGGAAGAAATGGAAGTACTTGATTCTGGATGAAGCCCATTTAATAAAAAATTGGAAGTCACAGAGATGGCAGACATTATTGAATTTTAATTCCAAACGACGGATATTGCTGACAGGGACCCCTCTTCAGAATGATCTCATGGAGTTGTGGTCTTTGATGCACTTCCTAATGCCTCACATATTCCAGTCTCACCAGCAGTTCAAAGACTTGTTCAGCAATCCAATAACTGGTATGGTTGAAGGCCAAGAAAAAGTCAACAAGGAAGTTGTTGACCGGCTGCATAATGTTCTTCGGCCCTTCATATTACGTCGCTTGAAGAGGGATGTAGAGAAGCAACTTCCTCGAAAGCATGAGCATGTCATTTATTGTCGTCTCTCCAAGAGACAAAGAAATTTATATGAGGATTTTATTGCTAGTTCAGAAACACAGGCCACTTTAGCCAGTGCAAACTTTTTTGGGATGATTAGTGTCATCATGCAACTGAGAAAAGTCTGCAATCACCCAGATCTCTTTGAGGGTCGACCAATCATAAGCTCTTTTGACATGAACGGCATAGACTTGCAGTTGACTTCTGCTGTCTGTTCTATGCTCTCCCATGTGCCCTTCTCCGGCGTTGACCTAAACCATTTAAATCTCATTTTCTCTCAGAATGATTTTCACATGTCGTCCTGGGAATTAGATGAAGTGAATGCTCTCTCTTGTTTCAGAGTCACTGATGCTGAGGATGAAAATATTTCTCTCCCTAAAGATGGATTCGAGATGAATATCTTTGAGTCAATTCAGAGGGCTACTTTTGGAAGAAAGATTAAGAGAGGCCAAAGAAAGGGCGGCATCAATTACATGGTGGAACTCCTTAAGATGCCAGAAGAAGCCCATTTATGGGAGAAATCTGATTGAACTCATCACTATAAAACACCCCGTGATGAACATCCATGAACAGAGGATGAATCCATCTTGTTATTTGAGCTTTTCATCCAAGTTATCAGATCTCGTGCTTCTCCCAGTTGAAAGATTACAGAGCATGCTTGAGATAGTTGAATCTTTCATGTTTGCAATCCCCCCAGCAAGAGCGCCTTCCCCAGTCTGCTGGTGCAGTAAGAGGGCAAATGCCACCATATTTCTCTCTCATGATGACAGAGAAAGATGGGTCGAGGCCTTAAGTCCTCTCCTCACCCCTCTCAGACCTGCTATTGTGCGCAGACAGGTGTACTTCCCCGATAGGCGGCTGATCCAGTTTGACTGTGGAAAGTTACAGAAATTAGCTGTTCTTCTCAGACGGTTGAAATCTGAAGGCCATAGAGCTTTAATTTTTACCCAGATGACAAAAATGCTTGATATTTTGGAGACATTTATTAATATCTATGGTTATACATACTTGCGATTAGATGGTTCAACACTGCCTGAAGAGAGACAGACCCTGATGCAGCGGTTCAACACAAATCCAAAAATTTTTCTTTTTATATTATCAACCCGGAGTGGAGGAGTTGGTATTAACTTGGTCGGTGCAGACACCGTAATTTTCTATGACAGTGACTGGAATCCGGCTATGGATCAACAAGCGCAGGACAGGTGTCACAGAATTGGCCAAACCCGTGAAGTCAACATCTACAGATTAATCAGTGAATCCACAATTGAAGAGAATATTCTGAAAAAGGCTAATCAGAAGCGGGCTCTCGATGATTTGGTGATTCAAGGTGGTAGCTATAACACAGAATTCTTCAAGAAACTTGATCCAATGGAGTTGTTCAAGGATCCAACGGCAGTTCATAGTTCAGGAGAAAGATTGGGGGATTTATCAAATGCCGATGTGGAAGCTGCTCTTAAACAAGCTGAAGATGAAGTTGACTATATGGCTCTGAAAAAGGTGGAGCAGGAGGAGGCTGTTGAAAATCAAGAGTTCACTGAAGAGGCCAACTTTGGAAAGCCAGATGATGATGAAATGGTCAATGAAGATGATGCAAAAGGTGAGGATAGGCCCAGGAGATCACATTCGCCTAGTTTGCAAGTCAATGAATGGAACTGGTCAAATCTCGGGGATGATGTGAATAACCTATCTGAAGAAAATTTGCCCCTGAATAACCTCAACGAACACGATAATGATGTGTTGGTGGATGTGAAACAGTTGGCGGCAGCAGCAGCAGCTGCTGGGCAGGCAAGTTCTTTGTTTGAGAATCAACTTCGTCCAATTGACCGATATGCTATGAGATTCTTAGATTTATGGGATCCTATAATTAGTAAATCCACTGTTGAGGCGTGTGATAATGTCGAAGAGGAATGGGAACTTGAACGAATCGAAAAATTCAAGGATGACCTCGAAGCAGAGATTGATGAAGACGAGGAGCCTCTCCTTTATGAAAGTAATTATATATTTGCTTTTTAAGTTTGATAAATTGTTATCATGTTTAGTCTGCTTGGATTTGTCTTAAACATGGTATTATAAGTTCTATTCACACTAAACACAAGTTTACTTACAAATGTTTGACTGCAGGCTGGGACGTTGACTTTGCTACAGAGACATACAGACAGCATGTTGAGGCTTTAGCACAACAGCAAGTGAGTATGATCAAGTGTTTTTTTCTAATGAGAATCTTGAATCTCCGTATCTTGATTCCCTTTAAATCTTTATCCAGATGATTGAAGATCTTGAAACTGAATATGAGGCAAATGCAGTGTATGATGGTTCTGGCGAACCAACCAGGTGAGGGTTTGATACTCATCGCATAGTTCTTTCTCATTTTGATCATTCCAATGCATACCCCATTTGACATGTTCTTCCTCTGCAGACGAGGACCAAAGTCAAAAAAGAAGTCAAAGAAGACAAAGTTCAAGTCAGTAAAGAATGATCAAGAACTGGATTTACTGCATCCAGTCAACTCTAAAAAGCGCAAAGAGTCTTCAACCATGCCAGAAGATCCCAGTAAAGATAACAAGAAACCCAGAAAAGATTCTGAATTTGATCTTGATAGCCAAAGCCCAGAAACCCTAGAGACAGAGGATCTCAGAGATCCTGTTAGAACTAAGACTGGAGGCAAAATATCAATCATGGTGATGCCCGTGAAGAGAATCATGGTGGTCAAACCAGAGAAATTAAGAAAGAAGGGGAATATCTGGTCAAAAGACTTCTTTCCATCACCAGACACATGGTCTAACCAGGAGGATGCTATTCTCTGTGCTGTGGTCAACGAGTACAGTACTAACTGGTTCTTGGTCAGCGATGCTCTCTATAGTGTATCGACTGGTGGATTTTATAGAGGAATATTTCGCCATCCTGCTCATTGCTCTCAAAGATTTAGAGAACTTTTCTTCAAGTACTTTTCTTGTGGAGTGGATGGAGCTAATTCTGAAAAGGTTCAGTCTTCTGGTCTTGGAAAAGCCCTACTGAAAGTAACAGAGGTAGCTTCTCTCTCTAAGTAGATCTTTCTTATTCTGGCTTCCTAAAAAATGTTGTGTTTGATTTCCCCTTCCTTTATGCCTCTCTCCCTTTCTACTGCTACTACTGAAGGGACAGATAGTATAATCATACCAGGTTATGTTAAAAGGTGTTTTGCTTTTTCTCTGCAAATAAGCAGTTCTATTTTTCTCCTTCTCAAGTTTTTTTTTCAGTTTGTGCTTACCTTTTCAGATCCAGAAGAATTGACTTTTATCTTGGCCTGGAAGCCTATATTCTCCTTGTTAATTTGATGGCGGTTTTTGGCTTGCTTTCTTTGACAGGACCAAGTAGCTATGCTGCTGGCATCAGTCAGCAAGCTTGCTGACATGGATTTTCTTCTCCAGAAGCATTTCACATCCATTCTCTCTCTAGTTTGGAGAGAGAAATTCCTGAAACCGCGACCTTTTCGAAATGGGTTCTTCTCCAATTCACTGTTTTCTCTTGTAACTAGAAACAACAAACGTAGAAGACTTACTGAGAAAATGGATTCTGTGGTGTTGACTGAGAGTAGCAGATTGGTATCCTCTGCATTGGCTTCTGGATTTGTGGAAGAGGCCCTTACTGTCTCTTCGCCTTCACCGCAGCCAACGGTGGAGGAGCTAGAGTTGACTTTGGAATTCACCGTCGACTCCAATTCCTTTCCTTCTGTTGTTTCATTGAACATTTCCAATCCTCCCTCGGAGCAGGTGGTTGATCTCCCGTCTCAAGATTCTCTCTACGGATCATTCTCCAGCCTATCAGAGGACAGATTCAGGTTTTTCTTTTGTCAATTTTATTTAAAACATAGTATTCCCTATTTTAAAGTACTGCTGCAGAATTTTTGCTTTCGTTGGCTGCAGGGTATTGCGTAGTTTCTAATTCAGATTTCTTTTGAGAACTTGATTGAAAATAATTCAGGAAAATAAATTGTTACTTTTAGTGATTGAAATTCCTGAAAAAGAAAATCAACATCTTTTGTTTATACATGCTTCCGTTGACTTTTGAGTGTTTGCTTAGCTTTTGCTTCCGTTGACTTCTCGTTGACTTTTGAGTGTAGCACTCAAGTTTCCGCTGATGCTTCTTTTAATGGTTGAAGTTCCCAAAAATACAAGTCGACTTCTTTTGATCATCTTTGAAAAGTGCTCATCATCGCACTTAACTTGGTGTCTCTAGTTGAAAATAACTCCGAATTTATACTACATTTAGCTTGTTCAATTTCCAAAGAAATCAAAAGTAAATGCCCTTTTGTGATTTTACAGGATGGCATCCCAATCTTGTCTTGAGGGTGAAGACCCAGGCTGGGCCATGTCATCCTTCCCTGCAGGCACTACCAAGGCCCGGATAGTCTCCAAGCACAAGCTGGTCAACAACGCTCTTAGACTACCTAAGTCAAACATGCCGAAGTCAACTGACCTTTCTGGTATCTCGGCTCCTGTCTTTGATGAAGTTTCTAATGAAATGGGATTAGAGGGCCTAGATCTGACTTCAGAGTTAGAACTTGTTGACTTTGACATGGATGACCTAGAGTTGGCCATTGAACACGATCCAAATTTCATAGCTGGGCTCGCTGACCTCGACCTGAATCCGGAGATCTCAGATATTGGCTGAAGAGAATGTGTTGGCCAATTAAATTCTCAAAGGTGTGGATTTCTAAATTAAGAAATCTCAAAGCGGCAATTCGTCAGCAGTTTTTTAGGGCTGGCGGCACATCAGTTGAATTGGAGCCATGGATGCCCGGCGGTGGAGAACAGATGGCGGCCTATGTTGACCATGGTTAGAAGGGGAGGGGAGATTTGACTTTGATGGATGTTGTATAGGCATGGTGGAAATTGTTACCCACGTCATTTATTCTGTGATAGGGCTATGCCTGTTCTGTTCCGTGGATTCTTTTTTTATTCCTTTCTCTTTCTAAACAGTGGGTGTATTTTCTTACACTGCGGAGCCATTGCTCTCTCTCTCTCTCTTCATTTTTAATGAAATAGCTGATCATTTCTATAAATGTTTACTATTTTTGGGTAATGTTGAAAAAAAAAACATTTTTCAAAAAAAAATGTTGGATATAAAATGAATGGATGAGACTTTGTTGATTTGGTGTATGAAGTATCAAAGAGAAAGATAATGAGATAGACAAGAAATATTTCTCAAGTCTTGACCCTCGTTATGTTGGAAAGCTATCAATTTTTAGAGAGAGAAACCTCCATAGGAAAGGGTGATCAAGGAATTTTACATGAAAAATCAAGTAATTCATTAATCATAATGAAGGAATTTCACAATAATCAAACAAAATCCTTTAATTTACAAGAGAAAAATTGACGCAAGCAAAATTAGTCCATATCAAGATCTTTTGAAGATCATGTTCTTCGTTAAGTTGATCGATATAATTATCTCCTTTTCATAAGATTCATACATTTGGTTTTACAAAGATTTTATCATTATTTGATCCATCATAGTCATTCAATTTGACATTAATTTCATCACTTGAGTACAATTGTGCACTAACAATCGTTAGCACTAAAAAAATTTATTCCTATCTAATGGAGGAGATTACTTCATACAAGCTCTCAAGGAAGGAAGAATGTCTAAGAAAACCAACATAAATGAAGTGAATATTTCAATTAACTTGATCTAAATTTTTAATTTAGCCAATTGGGCTTGGTATCTTCATTAGTAGCTGTTGTGATTTGAGAAAATCAAGGTATAGTATGAGCTAATGGATATAGAAAAAAGCTCCAAAAAATTAAAATACACATCAACACACACACACAAAGACTAGTATTCACATTAGACTCATGAAAAGTTAGATTATTGACGATGAAAAGAAAAACTTGATTATTCCAATTCATCTTCTCAAGAGAATCGGCTGAAAAATTAAAATTTAAGGGGAATAGGTATTTTCCACATAAAAAATAAACCAAATGAGAAACATCAATCTAAAATCTATCCGTGTATGACTTGAAAACCACATTCTACTCATTGAAGTGTCATGAAAACATTTTACTACAAGTATAGGAGACATAGCATGCTTTAGATCCTCTCTTGCTAGGGTTTCTATCACTAATTGCATCACAATATGATTTACTATTTCACTGAGATCCATTTCTTGAGCTTTCTTGAATAATCGATAAGTGAGCTCTTTTTTCTTGTTGAAAAATACCTCAACTATGAATAATAATTGTCTATGACTCTAAGTGCCCTAGTTAATTGAACATGTCTAGATTTTTTACTAAATTTTCCCAAGAACCCAACAGCTCAAGTACATTTCAAAATTTTCATAGTCAAATAAACATTACCTGAAAATATTTCAGATATTCCATGTCCTTGAGCACAAAATTAGTTCATGAATAGATCCTCCCTTGAGGTATGTCTTTAGATTCACTCCCTATCAACAAAAAATCCAAAAAATACCACTCAACGTATGCAACCCCAAAAAATCCACCCCATGCTATGATATTTAATGAAGATGATACCCATCAAGAAATGCTCGATGAGAAAATGATGAGAAAAGTGATTAAATTTCTTAAAACTGTCCCATGAAATTTTTTAGGCCATTGATGAGATTATTGAGATCGAAAAAGCTTGGTTGACTCTGTCTCAGCTACATAGCAAAGTTGACCTCTGATTGATGAGATTCCACATAAAAAGTTATTATTGGCATCAAATAATGTTGACATCAAGTAATCTGACCTCAATAGAAATGAATGCTCTAAAAAAATTTCAGTAGAGAAGCCAAATAATCCATTTTTTAAGACAAAGTGACGCCTTGAGACATCAAACATGTATTCTATTGATTTATGATTCCATAAAGGCTACACTTAATAGAATAATCCATCTTCAGTTCATTATATCACCATTAGAGGGATTGAGGACAAGTTCCCTTGTTCCTTGACAAGGTGAATTAAACCCTAATCTCTCTACCCACAGTGAATTTTCAAAACGGTTATGAGCTCATTTCCTCAAGGTGATTCCTGTGAATAAATTCAGTGTCAAAGGGTTCTGGTGAAGGCTTAGAGATTTAGTTTCTGTACACTTACCTCTACTTCTGTCGATGTAATCGAGAGAGATAAATTTCTTCACTGTAATGTCGATGGCTTGTGCGATGAAAGATTCGGTGGTATGTTGATTGCTTGTACCGTCGATGATCTTCTGATCATGGGACACTTCCAGCTTGCGTCCACAACACTACTGGAGAGAGAGATGGATGCATCTCTATCGTACGAGAATGTCCCATATCGGAGACACGCATGCGCAGAACCTGTTGGGATAGGACTGGACCTGAGTCGTCCGATTGATCCGCGTGCGTGAAGTAAGATCGTGAGGAGGAGGAGAACAGGGAAGAACTATAAAAAACTACTCGATCTGATTACGCGGAGAGGTTTTTCACAAACACCGCACATACACACATATCGTCGAACACATCAGGGAGGTTTCTTTATAAACCATCCCGACCAATAAGGAGAGGAGAGAGAGTCTGACAATCCAACACCCTCCCGCAAGACGTTTTCATCGCTCGTGACGTGGCCTCATCCTGGCCGTCATAACTCTTCCATCCAACGCTCCTGGTTAATCTGTAACTACCTGAAAAACGGAAACAGACGTAAAGTGTTTGCGGAAATGTCAGCAGTCCGTTGTCACTCCCGCGGTTTTGCTGCTGAGCTGGAGCACCTTCATCATTCACCTCCATGCTCCAGCTCCTCCATAGGGTTGCTTCGAATACCAATCTGATGACGCATCTCCTGAAACTTTAATCTCCCGAGTGCTTTAGTGAGAATATCAGCCAGCTGATCTTCCGTCCGAGTAAACCCGATTTCAACTTTCTTGTCCTCTACACATTCACGGATGAAATGGTAGCGAGTGTCAATGTGCTTTGTGCGATTATGGTGACCCGTATTCTTGCTTAAAGTAATAGCTGATTGGTTGTCCACCATCAGCTTCACTGATATCTCTGCCTCATTTGTTAATTCTTTGATCAATCGACTCATCCACACGGCTTGACAGGTAGCAGAAGTGGCCGCTATGTACTCGGCTTCACAAGAGGACAGAGCGACTATGCTCTGCTTCTGAGACGACCAACTGATAGCCATCCCGCCGAAGAAAAATATGTAGCCGGAGGTGCTCTTCCTATCGTGACAGTCACCTGCAAAGTCACTGTCACTGAAACCGACTAGTTCTCCCTTCATATCTCCCTTCTTATAGAACAAACCATAATCTTCAGTCCCTTTCACATATCTAAGTATGCGCTTTAACCCATTGTAGTGCTCTTGGGTGGGGTTTTGCATAAACCTGCTAAGGAAACCCACAGAGAATAGGAGATCCGGCCGAGTATGTGTTAAATAACGTAGACTGCCAATTAGGCTCCGAAATAGTGTAGAGTTCACCCGTGTTCCTCCTTCTTCGTTTGTAAATTTGACTCTGGCTTCGAGGGGAGTTGCAACAGCATTGCATTCTCCAAGGTTTGCATGTTCCAATAGCTTCCGAGCATAGGAGGTTTGAGATAAAAACACGTACTGATTACCTTGTTTGACTTCTATGCCGAGATAGGAACTGAGGAAGCCCAAATCACTCATGTCAAACTCTCGAGTCATCTCCTCCTTGAATTTCTCTATCCCTGTTGAGCTTGAACCTGTGACAATCAAGTCGTCAACATAAACACCCACTATAATTGTGTTTGAGTCCGATTGTTTTAGATAGAGAGATGGTTCATAATTGCTTTTAGTGAAACCGAGGGAGATTAAGCATGAGTGAAGCTTGAAATACCAAGCTCTCGGGGCTTGCTTCAAGCCATACAGAGCCTTCCTGAGACGAAGAACATGCCCTTCTTTTTCTTTGACCAAGAACCCCTCTAGTTGCCTTACATAAACTATTTCAGTGATCTCACCATTTAGGAATGCGGACTTGACATCCAAGTGGTGAAGTTGCCATTTCTTCAAAGCAGCTAATGCAATTAGCAATCTAACTGTCTCAAACCGCACAACAGGAGCATAAACTTCTTCATAATCTACCCCTTTCCTCTGAGAGTAGCCTTTCACTACTAACCTGGCCTTGTGCTTGATGACATCTCCATGTGGATTCTTCTTCAATTTGAAGATCCACTTTAATCCGATCGGTCTGCAATTCGGTGGGGGAATCTTCAATTCCCATGTGTCATTTCTGTCAATTGACAACATTTCCTCTCTCATGGCCCGTATCCACACTTCTTCATTTGCTGCCTCCGAGTAGGAGAGTGGTTCTTCTCCTGAGATGAGATGGGCTTCTTCATCTTGGGTGATCAGGGAGGTCTCGGAGTATAGATCAGTGAGTGATTTGTATCTTGGAGAGTGGATATCACCTGAGGTTTGTGATGAGGAGGTCACTTCGGCTGAGGCCTCCTCTTCTTCATCCGACGGTTGACTTTCTTCTTCATGAGTTTGGTCAGGGAGAAAGTTAGGTAAAAATGTGAGGGAATGTGAATTCTCACCGTTCATTGACCAATTCCACTTCTCATCCTCTTCAAAAACAACATCTCGGCTGATGACCACCTTCGAGTTGACCGGGACAAAGCAGCGATAAGCTTTTGATCCAAGCTCATATCCAACAAATATCATAGGTTTGCTCCTATCTTCTAGCTTCCTCAAATGAGGCTTAGTTTCCTTTACATGAGCAATAGATCCGAAGATCCTCATGTGGTCAACCGAAGGTCTCCTCCTAGTCCACATCTCGTGTGGTGTTTGACCCTGCAATTTCTTGGTAAGTGAGCGATTGATAATGTATACAGCTGTACTTACCGCTTCTCCCCATAATTCTTTGGGCAATTCTTTGGCCTTTAACATGGCACGTACCAAGGACACCACTGTCCTATTTTTTCTTTCCACTACCCCATTTTGCTGAGGTGAATGAGGGGCAGACAGTTGTCTTTTAATTCCATGTTGTAAGCAATATTGTGAGAAGTCTTCGGAAGTGAATTCCCCTCCTCTATCTGATCTGAGGGTCTTTATCTTCACTTCTTTCTCTGTCTCTGCTAGATTCTTGAAGCGCTTGAAGGCCTCAAACGCATCGGATTTATTCTGCAGCATAGCCACCCAAGTCAGCCGGGAATAATCATCAATGATGAATAAAAAATACCGGCTCCCTCCAAGAGAAATGGGTGTGATAGGGCCACATATATCCATGTGGATTAGCTCCAGTGGCTCGGTTGCTTGAAAGGTTGTCTTCTTCGGGAATGACTTCCTCGGGTGTTTCCCTGCAACACAGCTTCGACACAGCTTGGTAGGCATGTTGATTTGAGGCAATCCTTCAACAGACTTCTTAATTGACATCTCCTTGAGAGTGTGGAAACTTAGATGTCCAAAACGGGAGTGCCACAACCAATCTTCAGGAGTGGCTTCAGTCATGATCAAACATTGATCACTGATGTTTAATTTTAGCAGGTAGAGCCGCCCACTCGACCTGTGCACCTCTGCAAATAGGCAACCAACAGGATTAAAAATAGTGAGCTTACCATCTCCCATTAGTATTCGGTATCCTTCCTCATCTAATCGACCAAGACTGAGGATGTTGGCCTCCAGTTTTGGAACGAATAGCACATTTCCGAGGCGAAGCATGCTCCCATCCTTCTGTCTTACCTCGATTTCTCCCCTACCTTCAATTTGAATTCGAGAATTGTCCCCGAATTTCACTGATCCAGTGATGGTTTTGTCCAATTTGTTGAAGAACTCCTTTCTCCCGGTCATGTGATTCGTGGCTCCGGTATCCAAATACCAAAGAGCGGGATCGGAGGCCGCTCCCTCAGATCCATGAAGGAGAAGATCACTCTCCTCTTCAACGACCCCCATGAGAAGTGAGGACGATGCTACCACTGTGTTAGAGGAGCTCGCCGAAGCTGCTGCTGCCGGGGTGGCTTCTGCCACATAGGCTTTGTCTTCCCGGGGCTTCTTCGGATTTCGACACTCATAAGCAAAATGTCCAAAACGCTGACAATTGTAGCATTGAATCGTGGACTTATCGAACGGCTTCTTCTCCTTCTCTTCTCCACCATTCTGATTTCGACCTCGTCCGCGGCCTCGACCTCTTCCTATTCCGCGGCCGCGATGCCGCCCTCTGCCTCGCGATGAGGAATCATCCTCATTATTTATCTTCGCCTTGCCCATTGCCTTCGCTAACAGGACTTGTTCCTCTTCTCGAGTCTCAAGTTCCTTGAGCCTCAACTCATGTACGGTAAGTGATCCGATTACCTCATCGAGGCTTACCTTGTCGAGTTCCCCGTACTGCTCCAATGACAAGGTAAGAGCGTCGAATTTTGCCGGGGTAGCTCGGAGGAAACGCCGGACAACTTCCTTCTCCTCCATAGTCTCTCCAAGATTCCGCAAGTCAGAGACAAGGTGCGTGAATTTCATCGCGAAATCCACGACAGTCTCTGCCTTCCCCATGGTTAGTACCTCAAGATCGCGACGCAAACCTTGGATGCGCGATTGAATTACGCGATCCACTCCGAGGTTCCTCTGACGGAGAATTTCCCAATTCTCCTTCGCGGTCTTCTTCGCGTCGAGGATGCCAAGGAGCTCTTCTGGGACTCCGCTCATAATCGCCGACAAAGCTTGACGATCCTTCTTCTTCGTCGGATTCTCTCCGACGATTGTCTGCCATAGATCGTGTGAGTCGAGGTAGACTTCCATCGTCATGGACCATACCCGGTAGTTGGTCTTCGACAATTTTAGAGACGGCGTGGCCGCCCCCATTTCACCATCGGCGGACTTCTTTGCCATTGCTACTTCTCCGAAGAAACGAACGTGATGCTCTGATACCAAATGTTGGGATAGGACTGGACCTGAGTCGTCCGATTGATCCGCGTGCGTGAAGTAAGATCGTGAGGAGGAGGAGAACAGGGAAGAACTATCAAAAAACTACTCGATCTGATTACGCGGAGAGGTTTTTCACAAACACCGCACATACACACATATCGTCGAACACATCGGGAGGTTTCTTTATAAACCATCCCGACCAATAAGGAGAGGAGAGAGAGTCTGACAATCCAACACCCTCCCGCAAGACGTTTTCGTCGCTCGTGACGTGGCCTCATCCTGGCCGTCATAACTCTTCCATCCAACGCTCCTGGTTAATCTGTAACTACCTGAAAAACGGAAACAAACGTAAAGTGTTTGCGGAAATGTCAGCAGTCCGTTGTCACTCCCGCGGTTTTGCTGCTGAGCTGGAGCACCTTCATCAGAACCTGCATGCGGGAGAAATCGCAGATGAAGCTCTCGTTTTCTATGACGTATTCTTACATGTGCTCACAGGGGGAAGCATCGACATCGAAAGGAGCATCCCATGCAGTAAACACCCACGTGTATGGGACAACCTGTACGTAGGATCATCCGCACCCATCGTCTCTGTCATACGGCGAATGCAACATGCACGTTGCATTTCTGTCTCTATGGTCAGCTCCATCCCTCACATCTTCTTTGACATCTACCTATCTCACCGATGCCAACATCCATCAACTCCTTGTTTCCTTGACAGTCATTCACGATGTCACCATATGATATCGATTATCATGCCGTAGCTTTCTATGTTAAACAATGTGGATATGCGAATCCATGATCCAGCTTGATGGGGATTATGAATTCTCTATACGGCTGAAAGCATCCTCTTCTGTATATTCTGTCTCTTGTTTATCCTCGTATAGGGCCTTCTAAAATCCTAACGTATGCTAGTGTTACTCCTTTGATTCCAATGACCATGTTCTTCCACAATCCAAAAACAGCCTTGAACTTGAACAAGATAAACTTCACAGAGGGGGTAAGATGAAAAGCAGTAACCAGTGGACTAAAAAAGCTAAGGAATTTTGTTGTCATCTTTTCAAAAAAATAATTTTTTTTGTTATCATCCAACTGTTCTCGAATTGGCCCATTTAATGCTTTGAAATATAATACTAACACTGTAGCAGAACCAATCAATTCAAGGGATCCTGTAACTCCAATTATGAAATTTTCAGGCCTGTTATGAATTGTTCAGGCCAGTAGTATTACAAATTCCGAACTTTGATTCATCTCGTCCTTTAATAAATTCTAAGAAGACTTTGGTAAAAAAATATTTCTTAGTTTACAAATTTAGTCAGACTTTTGAAGAACTTCAAATTTTTGAAATAGACGAAAAGAGGGGTATTTATGATCCTGATCCATGCAGTAAGATAGTTTTTAATCCTTTCGATTTAAAATTGAACTTCTTCAAAAGTCTGAATAAATTTGTAAACTAAGTTTCGAGGACTTCTGCTCAGGGCCTCCTCACCTCAAGTTTGACTCACTTCTTGATGTCCTTATTCCTGGACCTACCCCTGTTCTTCTAGTCTGGAGTCATGTATAAGTTTCCTTGACCTCATGCCAGGCATGCGCATCCGTTGGCAATGGACACAAAATGGCAGAAGATAGGTGCAAGCCTAGAAAAAAAGAGAGAGTAGTTGAATCATGGGATGAACTTCCAGAGTCTACTGTATAGGAATTTCCTTGAGAGAAAATTAATGAAAAGATACTTGATATAGATTCCTCCCAATGACGTAGAACAAATTAACTTGAGTATGCTTCTACCGATGAAGCTCAACATGCTCATCCTGAGAAATGATGATACCATATTTATGACAACAATATCTTGTAAAATGATCTGTTCTTCCCAATTCGAAAAGGGAGGTTTATGGAGCCGAGCATATCCGAGAACTGCAGGAAGCACATAGTATAAGTCCAAAACATGAGGCCTCCAAAGCATATCTGACATTTAAAAAAAAATTATAGCCACTAGAATGTTCCAGAATAAACTCAAATTTGTTCCCATATTTTGTATTTTTGCATTTTATTTCATTCAATAAAATCTAAATCGGAGGATATTTGATTTAGACAACAAATTTCTAGAAAAATAGGTCAATGGACCACCCTTACAGCCAGCTAAGACCCAATAAGTACAAAATTGGATATTGGGTTTGGCTCAGGTAATGGACTGCTTACAACTTTTTTTTTTATTTCGCAAATTCCCTGAACTCAAGGATAAATTCTCTAGATTGGATGCCTGGATCACGTTTGGAGTAAACAATGGCCATTGGATTTCATGTGCTTATAAAGATTTGACAGCTTAAAGGTGACTCTAGAGACGCTAACCATGCAAGACGCAGGATGTGACTTGTTGATGATGACAATGACACTCTTTTTCCAATTCCTCTTTTTATTATGATTTCTTGAAAATAAGTTGATTGTGTTTCCTATGATATGAAGGGCCATCATAAGAGATCAATCATGTACCATCTCACTCCGAGAAATTTTGTTCTATGAAAACAATCAGTAAAAAAATTAAAGTTTCAATGAGTTCTGATCTAACGAACTACCAGCTTTAGAAAAATATCATTGAGGAAAGTTCTAGGGTAGAAAACAACATAGTAAAAGAGAACTCGACAGGGAAAATGATGCTTGATGCTCTATCAGTTTTTTTCCGGCCAATGATTACCCTGTGTCCGCTGACTTTCCAGTCCATGAAAACCTTTCCAAGGGCCCAATGAAAATCCCCCTCTAAATAAAGTGATGAAGGGCCCAATGAGGTAGGATCAACAAGGGATCTGGATTTTCAGGTCCAATTTATGCACATAAATACACATAACACCAATGCATAGACTAACGTCCTCAGTTGTGTATTTCTCATGCACATTAAGGTGAGTTCATGGGCCAAGAAGAATATTAGCTCATTCAGAACATAAAAGGCCCATAATCTAGACAAGAGGAAGCAGAGGTCCACAATGAAGAGTAGACTGTAAAATGTTGACCAAAATCATCAAAGAGAAAAAGTCGCTATCTGATGAAGAAAAGACATCGTTTATCTGATGCATCGACTAAATCATTGGGTACGCTCAACCCGACTATAATTTTTGTGGAAGAGTCTCTAAATTCTTGGTAAGATCTCTAAATTCTAGGAGAGGACATGGGAAAAATCTTTGAGGACGACATATGGGGGACTCTCTTGGTTAGTGAATAAGTGACTTAGTGAGAGTCCATTAGTCTTTTTTATAGTTACCTTGAAAAACTTTTCAGGTCCATGATGAGCTAGAAATTGGTTGACATGAGTGTTTTGTGTGTGAAAGAAACACGGCAGGATAGCAGTTGAGCCTAAATTCTGGACTAGCTTGAACGAGTATAAATTCCCTACTGATTGGCGGGGTGAGAGCTTGGGTAAAAAAGGTAAGCCCCTAGTTCTAAATATTCAAGAACTAGATCAAGCTAATTCATAAATATTCAGCACCCCTGAAAATCTTACTCTACTCTGATAAAAAATGATCATTTTACCCTCGTGGTTATGAAATCCTGACTACATTATATGGAATGTTCCTCTCATCTATGAATGAAAGAATAGAAAGATCGTGCAAATAACATGTGATTCACCAAAGAGAAACAGAAATTTATTCATATTATATTTTATGATCCAAGCACAAACAAAACACTGAAAACTCAAGTCTGCACTGTCTCTTGGTTAACCATGCACCATTATACATTAAATCATGTTGCACTATCCATGATTGACCATGCTGCATTGTATATGTGGAGAAAGAGATAGAGATAGAGCTATCAACCATGATGCACGTGATACATGCAGATGTTCAACCCTTAAATCCAGAGCCAACCTTTCTCCCAGATTGGATGACAGATGGGATGACGGCATCGGCAACATCATTCTTGCCCTCGTTCTTGTTGTAGTAGATGTATGGCCATGCAAGGGTCCCCCAGAAAACAGTACCCTTTGCATCTCTCCTTGAGTAGTACACAAATGGCCAACCTTTGGTGCCAAAGTCAACACTTGTCTTCGAGTGATCACCTACCTCTTCATTCACCGGCACTGAACTTGCAAAAATAATCTACGGATATTAGATGAAAAATGGATAGATTCAGTCATAAACAGGTGAAGAAATAGAAATACAGAAGAAAGAGGTGGAGAGAGAGAAAAGAATGATTGTTGGGATGGCTGATCATTATTGAGCTAAATCGATTGACTAAGCATTGACGAACTAATTTTGAATAATGTGAAATCACAATTGACTATCATCGATTGAGTGAAATTCAGAGTGAGAGATTGGGGGAGAGAGTTAAACAACCGGAATAATTTCATGAAGACCGTATAGAGTTGCAGGATCTTGATTTTGCAATCATTCAAAAACCAGCAAAATGAAAATTCATGGAACGATTGATCAAAGCGTAAATTGATCATCCCCAATTGATTGATAGATAGATAAACTAAGACCAAAAGATAGATTAGACCAGATGAGATACCTAGTCAGACAAGTAGATAGATAATTGGATGAATGATTGGATGGACAGATAAGATCAGAAGATAACAGCAGATGAGATCCCTAGGCAGATAACCTGATGGATGGATGGATAAATAGGTAAGATAAGATCAGCAGATAACTAGATAGATGGATGGGTGGATGGATAGATAGAGGTAAAATCGGCAGATAGATCTCATCAGATGAGATAGCTTGATAGAAAATTAGAGGCATGGATGGATAGAGAAGATAAGACCATTAGATAGATTACATCAGATGAGATAACCAGAAAAATAAAAAGAGTAAAACAGATACAGATAGAGAGATGGATAGACAGAGAGAGAGAGAGAGAGAGAGAGAGAGAGACGGAGTTTTACGTTGGGAAGATTGATCGGCGGTGGTCGCCACCGGCGAGGTTGAGCGGGGAAGAGCCAGATTCCAGATATCATGGAAGTTTGTCGCCTCTCCGCCGGAGAAGAGAATCTGGTAAGCAAACACATCGAAAGATCATCCCGACGAACTGGAGAATTCGAGAAAATTAAGATCAGATAATTACTGTGACGACAAAGAAGATGACTACGAGCCTGCGATCCATGGCGGTGGTTTGAAGAGAGAGCAGAACGAGGCGGGTAGATCTGAGAATTACGGATTGAGGAGGAGCGGATGGCAGGAGTCTGACTTACGATGAGATCTGTGAGTGGGCCAGACGCTTCTCTGTCCAGACTGCAATTGTTTCTATAGCGCTCGCCGACGTTGACAAGTGGCGAGTGGCGACTGATCTCTCTCTCTCTCGGTTTGTCTTTCTCGGTCTTTGTCTTCTCCTACATTGAACGTGGCGGCATCTGGCAGCCCATCTGTCTCTGTCTCTCTCTCTCTAAAACGATAAGCGATAAACATTTAATACACACCTCTTACCCTTATTCTCTTGGTGTTCATGCATAAAATGTTCCGAGAGGGAAACCAAAATCTCTCTCTCTCTCTCTCTCTCTCTCTCTCTATCTCTATCTCTATCTCTCTCTCCCCACGTCTCCATGTGCAGAAGGTGGACCACATTTAATTTGATTTAATTCAACTAGAACAGATTTTTCATCTTTGAAATGGAAGGGAAATAAGAGGGGAGAAAAAAAGTGGGAATGAATAGCCCCCCAAATCATGAATTTTTTTTGAGGTTAGGCTCACTACTAGATCAGTCTTGCATTTGTACATATAAAACAATGATCTGATCAAATCACCATGATCATGATTGAAAATTGGTTGATCGATGGACTTGATCAATCAACCAAAATGGACCATGATCGGATCAATGGTTGCCAATCACTATAGCCAATCATAGAGTGGGAAAGAGAAAAGAGATATTTTATAAAAATAATTTGATTGACAACCATATCTCCACTTTTATCATCAATCAAGCTGACAAAAGATCATAGAACCCCAATCAATGAAACCCTAAAATTGTTCACTAGGTCACCTGGTGGTGCACCCAAGAATGGCTTCTTGAAGAATTGTTCTAGAATTCCTTCACATCCATGATTGAAGTGATGGATCATGTCCATCATAAAAATTCTGAATCATTTCAAACAATATAATATGAAAGGGTGGTTGCAAAGGTGAAGCCTATGAGACCGCTTAATGAAATAACGATTCTCTCCCTTACTATTCTCTTTTCCATTATCCATCTATCTTCATCACTTATTCTTATTCTTTGGATTTCATTGAATGGAATGCATTATTTTGAATTTTAGGGATTTCTTACTCTCTAGATCTCATTTCCTATTTTGTAGAGTTGACACCAGGAAAATGAATAGACGATCTTGGTAAAATCTTATAGTTTGATCCAATGATAGGGATTTTCTTGAAATCCATACTCATAAATAAAATCAAAATTTTCTTTTTAGTTCTCTGTGAGTTTGATAATTTACACTAATGTCTTATTAATGTTTATGAAATGTTACATTAGTTTATTTCATGGTGCGGTGGATATTTTAGCCATTCTTGATGAAGGTATTTCTATTGTTGTTGCAGGTATCGAAGGCTCGTGTAGCTATACATTGAATGAAAGAGGAACTCAGGCACTCTAAAGAAAAAGCTTTTCTATTAATCTTCATTCTCCACTTTATTATTACTATTGTACTATTCAAATATGAATCATAAAAATTCTGAAGATAGATCTTACATTGTAGATATATAACATTGACAAATCATAACATTCTTGCCATTTTGTTTCTTTATTCATGATGATAAAAAAATCATTTGTATTTCATGGTGTTCTCTAATTACTCATAATATTTTACATTATAATATATATATATATATATACATATTCTTAACTTATGTAACATGACCTATAGTATAAACTAATATTTATTAAGCTTTATTTTTTGTATTTGTAGGACGTATTTTAATCTTAAATGCTTCGACATTAATTTTTTACATCACTTATGAGCCTTTGGGGAAAACCCTAAGATTTCTTGCTCAACTCCTAAGCATCTTTCTCTTACCCTCTCACTTGTTTGATAATCAATCTCAAGAAAAACTATCTCTCTCTCTCTTCAGTTCTAGTCAAATCAGCATTCTCATCAGTTCGACACCTCAAATCTCACAGTAAAATGACAAGCTCTCACTCTCCCTCTTATTGTGATGATCTAAATGCTATCCAGGTTTTCCTACCTATTTTTGGAATCTAATCAAGGACTCAAGCTTAAATTTTGTTTAATTTGTTTTTGTGTCCTAAAGTCATCACAAGTTAGCTATTTTGGCATATATCAAGGAATTATTCATGATTTTTTAATTGTAATATCAAAGGTGATAATAGGATCACAATTTTTGGGAGCTAAAGCTTGATAAGCCCTCAAAACTGTAATCAAAACATCAAATTCAAAAGAAGACATTGAATTAAACATTCAAAGCATCAAGGCACCAAGAACCAATGATCATATCATTATAAATTAAAACTCATACATGATTCATTTATGAAGTTATTTAAGTTGTTCAAGTGTCTAACCTCTAACGATATACAAAAAATTAGTGGGTGACTTGATCTCCTATTTATTACTCTTCATCAAGAAAACAAGATAAGAAAGAGGAGAAATTTTAATAAAATTCATAGGGGCACTTGTAAGTGTGTTCATTCTCCCCCTCTTTATAAACATTGGGTACATGAACTTTTCATAAAAACTCATAGAATTATGTTTAAAGACCTAATGTGTGTGACTTGTTAGGTCTGTATATTTTTCTAGTAAATAACTACATAGACCCCATAACTCTTATTATGCAACCTTATTATTTATCTATATCAACATATAGGTTAATTAATTAAGGATTGATTTAACCCCATCGATAGGTCAAGTTGTCAACCCGTTAGGTTAAGTTGTCATCGATAGAAAAATATATGAATGTATCTAAAATGATTTCTCTTATTATTTAACCTTAAAAACTAATTATAATCTCAAGTAAAGATGAGTTATAAAAATATTATCTTTAATTCATCAAAATTAACCTGAAATTAATGTATTTTGAGATTATAATGACTTTTTCATAAAATGATAGATAAACACTAAAAAATATGATAACATGCATTAGAATGAAATATTTTATGCCTTACTTTGCATTAATAATCATGTATTTTTATGTTTAGTCAGCATGTTATCACTACTCTAACAATCCCAACTACTTGACCACAAATATCGTCCCCCATAGAAGCATTTTCCACAACATGACAATTGACACAACCGATGTACACCTTTGATGGTCACAATTATGCATAATGGGCTACTAACTTTGAAGATTTTTTCATTACCCATCGCCTACTACACCATTTGATGGAGTCTTCTTTTGCCAGGAACTGCTGTGGATTATGATATATGGAATCAACGAGATTCTACTATTTTCCCCTAGATGTTTCAGAGCATTCTTCTAACTATTGCTAAACCTCTATCACGTATGCAAGTGCACCATGGCGTACATTGGAGGCTATGTACATAAATAAGACCAACATTAGTCGCACAATGAAAATCTTTGAGTCCATATTTACTTGAACACAAGGTGATCAGTCCCTTCCGGATCACTTTGGTTGTCTCTAGTCACTTGTGCAAGAGTTGTCTTTCTATCAACCACCCACAATAGATTTTCACACATTGGAATGATATCATGAGAAGTTTATCACTGGAGTCTATCTCAGTGGCTTACGACCATCTATTGATTCCTAGATTCATGGTCAAGTACTTTCTGGTCCCTAGGTTTTTGATATGACATCTATTTTTTCCTTGGCTCTTCAAGTTAGCATTGGAGTCACTTCAAACACTGGACCTTTATCTTCTACATCATCTCATACTCGTGGATGGGATGGGAGGCATAGCTTCAAGGCTACTACTTCTCGTGGTGGCCAGTCCATTGCTAAGAGAATAGCAAACCTTCTCGCCTTACACTTATTGTGGCAAGACCACTCATGCTATGGAGAAGTGTTGGAAGGAGTTTAAGAGTCTTGAATGGGCTCAAGCTATATTTTCCTCTACTACTCCGAGCTCGACTCTTCTTAGTATATCTATGCCACCGGTCGGACCAACTATACAAAATGACTTTCGCCTCAGTAGAATATAAATCATGGAAGTAGTCTCAAGCATCCACATCAATTGCCAACTTGGCTTCTACTTCAGGTACTAATATAGGACAAGGGCCTCCATTGCCCAATTGTGACTCATAAATCTCAGAAACTCACAAGGTCTACTTATGAGGCCCAATTAGAGCTTAGTGGGATAGGAGGGAATCTTGAGGAGCTGTCACTCTCTGTATAAGATCACCTAGAGACTCACAAATATTTTGTGTTAGATTCTAAAGTTTCCAGAATCTTTAGAGTGTCTCTTGTCAGGCCTAGAAGCTTCTTTTTGTTGTGTCAAGCCATCCCCTGACACAAGCATGATGTCAGAGTTATAGTTTCAAGACTTTGAGTTGTCTTATCAGGGGTCATGTCATTTGGACGACCCTTTACTTTTAGAGGCCAATATAAGGCCCCCATTATAACCCTTGAGAACAAAGTTAGAAGTTATTTCTTTATTAGAGCTTTGCTTTCTCCTCTTGAGTGTTCTCCTATTTTGAGAGTGCTTCTGTGCTTGTGGATTTAAAGGTAGAAGAGGTTAGTTTTGTGGACTCATAACCTAACCCTTCTTGTAGATCAAGGCTTGTGAATTCTGATGGATATTATGTGGCCTATAAGCCAATCACACTTTCATGTATCTTGTTTATGTTCATTGAAATGATATTTATTTATTGTCATTCTTGTGTGATGTTTGTAATGAAGTCCATGAGCATGTGCAATGACTAAGTGAATTATCATGAAATCATAATATAGTGATCACTAGTCTTTAAACATATGTTCTAAATATTCATATTCGTGGGATATTCGAGAAGGACATCAAATTATCCGGAAAGAATAACATTATCTAATCCAACTCATATGATGAGTGTGAATGGTAAAGCCCAATTGTATTAAGTGAGTAAAGAAGAGATTACAAGCCTCTATTTATAGAGAAGAAAGAGAGAATGATAGAAATGTATCCCATGTGGGACTAATATCCTTGAGTATAGTAAAATATGAATATTTCCCAAGAAGTCACCCATCCTAGTACTGCTCTCACTCAAGCACGCTTAACTAAGGAGTTCTTATATGAACTAGTACAATACACCTTATAATGAGTTATATCTAAGACCTACTAATGAGCTATATCTAACAATGAGTATGGGTGATCTTATAGCCATCGGTGTGGAGACACTAAAGATAGACAATGTGTGCTCTTTGGATAAAGAGTTCACTGAATTGATCCATATGAATCCCTGAATGGTATTATACCTAACTGTCAATCAGGTTGATTCATGTCATGGTTGTGTATATGGTCCTTTAACTTGATACACCAAAGACATCCTGTGGATGGATGATCGTGTTTTGATTATGACTTATGAATCCCTAGCCACGAGATATCTAAAATGTCATATATTAGATATAATATGAAGTCCACGAAGATGATTGTGTGAACAAGATGGGATCATCCACCCTCGGTATTTGAGGATATTGACTCAAGGAATGAGATGCGATGAAATCCTTGACTAAGGTAATGGAAATATCAGATAAGGAGTTCCCAGATGATTTCTACATACATCGGTACTAACTTGAGTGACCGATTAGGGTTTGACAGTTGACTATACCCTAAGTCATTCATGAGTCTAATGTGGATGAAGGATCATACATACATGGTAATCGATGATGGGAAGGTTCCATAAGTGAGTTCTTACATACTCCATATCTCCTAGTGTACGTGGTGTAGCTTGACACCCAACGAGCTAATAACTCAACCTATCGATTGGGTTATATCGATCCTTGATTAATTAATCTATGTGTGGATGTGAATAATTAATTAAGGTTGACTAAAAAGGTGTTATTTGTTCTATAGAGTTATTAACTATTGAGATATATGGACCTAGAGGGTCACACACGTAAGGTCTATAGATGTTGGTGGATATAGACATAATTATGCGGGTTTTTATGAAAAAAATCTCATACCAAATGTCTATAAATAGGGGAGAACGACCACAACTAAAGGTGCCCATGCAAGCCTTGTGAGAATTCTCTCCTTAATTATCTTTCTCTCTTGGTGAAGAACTTTGAAGAGGAGATCAAATCATCCAGAGACCGTATAGATATCGCTAGATGCTAGACACTTGAATAGCTTCAAGAACTCCTTCAAGGAAACTTGTAAGTATGTTTTCTCATACATATTAGATGATAGGATCATCTTTTCTTGGTACCTCAATGTTTTGAATATCCGATTCAATGAATTCCGTTGCATTTGATGTTTTGATCAAAATTTCAGAAAGTTATCGACCTCAGAACCCATCAGATTCAAGTTCATGTTCTACACTGCTCCTGCGCTAAGGCTGCGTCAAGTACACATGTCTTTCTTGCTTCAAGATCATCATGGGTTATTTACTTGGGAGACTTCGACTCATATAACTTGAACCCCTTCTACCCTCTCCTCCCTTACTCCTACCACCGCCTATCCACACGTATCCATTGCAGATGGTCATTCATGCTCTGTTAAAGGGTATGGATTGACCAAAACTACTCCCTCTCTTACTCTATATAATACTTTAGATGTTCGTTGCTTTCCCACTAACCGTCTTTCTATTAGTGCCCTTACCCGTACACTTAGTTGTGTTGCTATTTTATACCCTTTCTATTGCGTCTTCCAGGACCTTTGTTTCGGTTAGAAGATTGGTTTGGGGTATGGGAATGGTTGTGAGATCTATGAGCTCGTGATGGACACTCCTTCCTCTAGGCTTCTTGTCTTGTTCTCTAGCTCTTCTATTACTTCTTGTATTTTGTGGCATCGTAGACTTGGCCATCTTTGTCTTTTTAAACTTAAGCAAACCTTACTATGGTTATTTTTAACTAAGTTTGTGTGTAGTCATGTCAAATGGACAAACATCATCATTCGACTTACCTAGCTTGTGACTCCATTCCATCCTTCTATGCTTTTGACTTGATTCACTCAGATGTTTGGTGCCCCTCCTGAGTTCCTTCTCCCTTGGGCCATATTTATTACCTAGTTTTTGTTGATGATTATACTCGAGTTAGCTGGATATATCTCATCAAAGACCACATACAAGTTCTTGACATTTTTTCCAATTTATACAAGAAATCATTAACCAACATTCTACCACACCATATGTCATTTGAATTGACAATACCCTAGAACTCGTCCAAACGACCCTCCAGCAATTTTGTGTTGAATATGGAATCATTCACTAAACCACTTTCCCTTACACTTCTTCTCAAAATAGTGTTGCGAAAAGAAAACATCGCATATTACTTTACATCACTCGCACTTTACTATATAAAAGTGCATGTTCTGCATTAGTTGTGGTCTAATGTCGTCATGACAACCACTTATCTCTATAATCGACTTCCTTCCTCTCCTTTGAGAGGTGTAATTCTCCTTTTCGCCTTTTCCCCAATGCTTCTCTCTTTTCCTTACCACCTTGTGTGTTTGGATGCACTACCTTTGAGCAAGACTATACTCAATCTCTATCTAAACTAACTCCTCATGCACTAAAGGGAGTATTTTTTTTTTGCTATTTGTGCATATTAGAGGGATATCATGTCTACTTCCATAATATGTGGTTCTATATTACTTTCGCTGATGTCACCTTTCATAAAGTTGTTCCCTACTTTTCTTCGTCTACTCCTCCTCTCATGGCCTCTATATCTCCACCCCCTAGGTTCCCCTTTATTGCTTCATCCTCCTTGTCACCTACTCCAGGGATCTCCGCTCTATCTACTATGCCTCCTAGCTTGCTTACCTCTAATGATTGTCAAACTCCACCACTACATGTGATACATACTCTTGCATCTTTGTCTTGTCTACCCCTCATTGATCCATTTACTCCTTTGGTTACCTCATTTATGATACCAGACTCAACTCTATCCTCACCTGCCCCAACCACCACACCTCATGATCCACCACTTGATGACCTTTATCTTCCCATTGCCTTTCGAAAAGGTACTCGTGCGTGTACCCAACATCCTACAGCTCACTTTGTTTCCTATGAGCGCTTTTTCTCCAACTTACCGCACATTTGCTCTTGTCACCTCCTTTGAGTCACTACCCCATATGTATCATGAAGCTCTCCAAGTACTATAATGGAAAGCAACCATGGATCCAGAGTATTGCACCCTAGTGTATCGTGATACATGTGACTTAGTACCACATCCTACTAATGCTAACATTTTGACATACAAATGGGTTTTCACCCTAAAGTACCATTCAAATGGTATTGTGGCTTGTCACAAGGTTCAATTAGTTGCTAGAGGATTCACTCAAGCTCATGGAATTGATTACACTGAGACCTTCTCTCTAGTTGTTCTCATGAACTCTACATGCGTTCTTTTATCTCTTGCCATCAATCTCTTGCCAACTTCAATAGTTGGATGTCTCCAATGCCATCTTATATGATGATATAACAGAGCAAGTCTCTATGGAGCAAACTCCGGGGTATGTTGCTTAGGGGGAGACTTCCCAGGTTTGCCTTCTTCGTCGTGCTATCTATGCGTTGAAACAAAGTCTTTGCGCTCAGTTTGTGAAGTTCAATGGTCTGTGATAACATGCTAATTGGACATGATAATACATGATTTTTAATACATATTAGACATAAAAGATTTCATTCCTATGCATGTTATCATATTTATGAGTGTTTATCTATCATTCTATGAAAAAGTCATTATAATCTCAAAATACATTAATTTAGGGTTAATTATGATGAATTGAAGATTAATAATTTCATAACCCATCTTTACTTAAGATTAGAAGTAGTTTTTAAAGTTAAATAATAAGAGATATCTTTTTATAAACTTTTATAAACATTTATTTGACTTTTCTAAAGTTTTAAATCTTAAAGAAATGAATGTATTTTTGAAATAGAAATTATCCTATTATTTATTAAATTTGACTTTTTAGAATGATAGATAATTAAATTTCTAATCAAATGAAAGAAATTTGGATTATTTTGGAGTTATATTTTGAAAGTTATGAAATTTCTAACGATTTTCCGGAATTAAAATCAAAATTTTCTAATTTAAAATCAAAATTTCAGATTATTTATAGCACTCAAGTGACGTGGCGCAATCTAGAGCGTCCAATCGATCGCGATCGATGATCAAGGGGGCGATGCGATGTGGCGCATCCTGGGACGTCCGATCACAGGAGAAATCAAGACCGTTGATCTTCACTTAAGTGAGGGGGTACGTGGTGATATCGGATTCATCGAAAATCAGTTTTGATCTAAGCCGTTGATCAAGAGGAGTTATAACAATTGAGATTAAACTAACGAGAAACGCATCTGAGCGGTGGATCGCGATCAAACGGCGGACGTTACATGCGTGTTTTTATAACGCTCGCGACGTGGCTTCATCTCGGCCATAGATCAAAGATCCAATGGCCATGACTTAACGGTAACGATTCGCATCCGATGCGTTTCATCAGAGCCGTTGATCACGAATTAAAGGACGATCGGATGGTTACGCCCAAATCACCCAATAAATTGAGATGTTCTTTGATATTGTAAAGCATTCAAGAGCAATTCGAGTAAATCGAACTGTTTAGACACCAAATCTCTTGAATCTCCTGTTCCCAATCGCTTCTAGACCCATTTTCGTGTACACAGAGTGCATGAGATCAAGATTTTGACGATCGACGAGGAAGAAATCAACTCTTGAACTCCACGATCGCGATTTTCTAAATTTTGATGAATAGCGTTGATTCCGGCGATTAATGGGATCAATTCAATTGCAATTGTGGGTTAAGGATCGTATTTTATCCTAATATATCTTTGTATAGCTTTTAATTTCAATTTTGAATCGTAATTTAATTTAATTTCTCTCTTAATTTCGGATTTCGTGATTTCAATTTTTAGAAAAATATCCTCTGTTCAATCTTTGATTTCTCCGCGAAATCATAGTCAAATTTAGTGATATTTAATTCCGTGGATTCGTCTTCGAGTCCTCTTTTTTAAAATATCAAATTGCCTAATTTCTATTATCGATTCATCGTCCGATTTCATCAAATTCGAAGAGATCATCAAGAATTTCCCTAATTCCCTGTGGATTCTACACAAATTTACCATTATACCCCTCAATTCGTGAATTATTCTTGAAATTGGTAAGTTTGGACTTTATTTTGACTCTTGATCGTGTGTTTTCAACGACCACTCGGTCTCGTTCCGTTAGTCTGCTCACGTCTTATGGCTTTAACCCTTGTAAGTTTGATGTGAAAGTAATGCGCAAGACAACATCCGTGGGCTATGTGGTACTTACAATATATGTGGATGATATTCTATTGGCTGGTAGTAATGAAGCTAGTATCTTTGGTACCAAAGCTTATCGTCATATGAACTTTGCGATACGCGACTTGTAGACACCACGATATTTCCTTGGGATTGAGTTTGCTTACCAATCAGGTAAGTTAGTATTATCTCAAAGAAATATATATTTTGGATCTTCTCCAAGAGACAGGGCTACTTGGGTGCAAACCAGCTACATCACCCTTGGAAGCACGACCCAAATTTTGGGACATTGACTCACCTATGATGGCAAATGCCAACCGCTATCGGCATCTATTGGGGAAGCTAATATATCTAGCAGTTACTCGTCTCGATATTACTTATGTTGTTTAGTGTCCTTAGTCAGTTCATTTAGGAACCTCACATAGTGCATTGAGGGGGGGGGGGGGAGGGGAGGGGGCTTATATATCAATGCCATGATCATCTTCGTGTTGAGGCCTATTTTGATGCTGGATATGCTGGGGACAAAGGAGATAAAAAATCTACTACAAGTTATTGCACATATGTAGGACATAATCTTGTCACTTGGTGTTCTTGTAACGAAAGGAAATCCCTTGTTTGAGTGCAAAAGCTAAGTATCGAGCTATGACTGCTACAGCTCATGAAATGGTATGACTGCAGTATTTTGTACAAGACTTAGGCATCATGACTATTGATAACATGCAATCTTAACATGATAAAACATGATTATTAATGCAAAATAAGGCATAAAACATTCCATTTATATGCATGTTATCATATTTTGAGTGCATTTCTATCATTCTATGCAATTTTATGTTATAATCTCAAAATGTGTTAATTTAGGGTTAATTATGATGAATTAAAGATTAAAGATTTTATAACCCATCTTTACTTGAGATTATAAGTGTTTTTAAAGTTAAATAATAAGAGAAATCATTTTTTATAAACATTCATTTAATTTTCTAAAGTTAAAATCTTAAAGAAATGAATGTATTTTTGAAATAAGAATTAAATCTCTTGTTATTTAAATAATTTGACTTTTTAGAATGATAGATAATTAAATTTCAGATCAAATGAAAGAAATTTGGATTAATTTGGAGTTGTATTTTGAAAGATATGATTTTTACAATTTTTAGGGATTTTTCTGGATTTTTTCCGATTTAATTTCGATTTAAATAGATTAAAATAAATAAAAAAAAGAGTAAAAAGGGGCTTAATATCGCGCGGGTCCCACGTGGATGCGACATGGCACGCAAGGCCCCGTGGCAGCGCCACGCGGACCCGCGCAGCGTCTACGTGGCGCATTATACATATTATATATTTTATTTAATCTATACATAAAGGGTCTTCAGCCTTCCCTATATGGGAAGGGTTATTAACCCTATAAACCGTCGGGTCTTATAAACCCGACGGTTTGCTATAATTAACTCCGTGTGGGACTAATCCACACTTAAATCTAATGTGCAGGTGACGTGGCGCGATAGGGAGTGCCGGATCTCGTGGACGACCGATCGACACGCATCGATCAAATGGACGCACGGTCCACCGATAAAGATCAACGCATGTGCTTGATTAGAGGAGTTATAACGGTCAGATTTCAGCGACGTGGCGCGATAAGGAGCACCAGATCGAACGAGCAATCGAACGAGGCGCGTCGATCGAATGCGCCGTGGACCACCGGATCAGATCAGGAGCACGTGCTTAATTAGGAGCGTTATAACGCCTACGATTTGATCTGGCGGGGAGCATCGTGACCGCTGGATCGTGATCCGACGGCGATAAATCAAGGCGTTTTTAAACGTTTAATCGCGCGGATGATCAGGGCCGTCGATCGAGATCGGACGGCTGGGACTTAACTGAAACGGTCCACGATGTACCGTTTCATCGTAACCGTCGATCGAAACAATCGGACGGTTACGCCCAAAATTGTTATAAAATGAAATGTTCTTCGTCGTTGTATGTATCCGAGTGAGATTTCAATCAAATTGACTATCTAGACACCCCTCTCTCTTGTTTCTCTCATGTTCTTCCTCTTCCTCTTTCAATTCCGCATCCACGGATGGGTAGAAGTCGAGATTTGGTGGAAAATCGAAGGAGAAATCGCCACTTGAACGTCACGCTTGCGCTCTTCACGTTTTCGGTGATTGAGAAGCTTAATCACGATTATTTGATCGCAATCGTGGGTTAGTGGGAGCTTTTTTTGCTTCCTAATTGTCCAATCTAGTTTAATTTTCGTTTAGAATAGGTTTTAAAAGTTAATTTTATCAAATTTTACCTAAAATCGCTCATTTTCAAGCTCGAAATTTTCTCTCCACTTCGAATCTTGATTTCTCCGCGAAATCAAGTCCAAATTAGACGATTTTGGATTCCGTGGAATCGATTTGAAGTCTACTTTCTTAAAATACCATTTTTCCCAATTTTTACCATAAATTTCTTGTCCGATTTGATCAAATTTGAAGATTACGTCAAGAAATTCCTTAATTCCCTGTGGATTCGACCCTATATTTACCATTATACCCCTCAATTCGAGTGAATTTCTTAAAATTGGAAAGTTTGGAATAATTTTTGACGCGATAACGCGTGAAAGTTGACGACCTCGCGGTTTCGTCTCATCACATATGCATGTGTATTGTAATAACTAGGCAACTGTCTTTATTTTTGGAAACCTTGCCTTTCACGAGAGGACCAAGCATATTGAGATCGATTATCACTTTATCAGTGATAAGGTGTTGATAGGAGTTATTTCTACACCACATGTGTCATCATCGGACCAGCTCGTTGACATATTCATGAAGAGCATTATCGGTGTGTCAAATGATTTCTTAGGATCCAAGTTGGGCATATTTCATTTATACAATCCAGCTTGATGGGGAGTATTAGATATAGCTCATTAGAAGATGTTAAATATAGTTCATTAGAAGGTATATTGCACTATCTATTATTAGATTTCCAAAGTTAAGCGTACTTGAATGAGAGCAATATTAGAATAGGTGACCTCTTAGTTAGTGCTCATATTTTATCTTACTCTTACGATATTAGTCCCACATGAGTTATATTTCTATCTTTCTCTCTTTCTCTTCTATAAATATATGCTTATAATCTCTTCTTTACTCACTCAATACAATTGGGCTTTACCATTCATAGGGTCCAACGTATCTCTTTCTCTCTCATAAGATCTCCTCATTTAACCTTCATAACAATCTACATAATCTTTTCATCCTCTTGTCTTATCTTTCCATGAATGATTTAGAGTTGTCTACCATTTTAATCTCAAGAATTATAATTTAATGAAATTTAAATATCAACCTTTATAAGTTGGCTCATCAAATTTCAATGCTTTATATCTCTTTTTCTTTCCCTTTGCTTTTATCAATTATTATTTCTATGCACAATAAGGGTTTTAAAGTAGAATGAATTCAAAGACTCGAAAATTAACTGAGTTAAAGTCAACCTTTTCTTAAAATTTACACGTTACTGTCAAGTCTCTCTTTGTTGAACCCTAATTTCTCACTTCTTTTTTACTTTCTGCATATCATAATGATACTCATTAGCTAGCTAACTTCCATGATGATCAACCTGATTCACAATAAATAAATCAAATGATAATCTACGCTAATACCCAAGAAAGTTGCCGATCCCCAAGTTGGGTCCTGTCATCTATTCAATTGCCTAGAGCAAGGACAAGGACCACATGTTTCACCTATTTTTTCTTAGGTGATGTCGTGATGATGATGATGAGGTGATCATCCCTTGCACTAAAAGAATTTTGTTGTCAATGCCTAATTGGATAAGAAAATCAATGTTCAATGATAGAGATGTGATTCCTTGAAGCAGATTAGAAAACATAACATCGCTCCTGATGAATGCTTCAACTGACGCCACGGTGTTTATCTCATTACCGACAACATTCCAAGGGAAGTTCTTCATGTGGAAAGCACCCCCCAAACATGATGCTATGTTTTAGGCTAATAACCTCAACACAAAATATTTTTGTAAATTATATACATACATGACATATACAAATTTCCCTCATCAAGGAAAGAGCTCACCAATATCAAGGAAAGCTGCTAAGAGAAATAAATCGAAAGAAAAAAGAAAGCCCGAAAATATTCCCTCGAGTAAGTAGAAACCGGCCGCAAGATTTTCATTGATGATTTCATTAGTGTGTTAATTACCTAAGCAGTGCCCGTTATTAACCTCTCCTGTTGATCCAACTTCTTGACTTTGAGAAGACCGATGAGGACTTGAACTCCAAAGAATGCACATAGGAAGAAAGCAGCTGTGGCTGGAGCCTGCATTATTTATATTTTAAATAAACCGCCAAAAATCAAGACTGTAAAAAAAAATCAATGCTGGTTTTAGTTACTTACTCGGATGGCATTGAGATGTAAAATCGTGGCTAAGTTGACAAGACTCCCAGCTGCAACGGCCTGTTCATTTAAGTTCCCATAAGATCATCATCATTTACAGTCATCGAGTGGTTGAATGCAGACATTATTAATGAGATGGAGATAAGATGACGATAATATGAACAAAATCAATGCTGCTTACATCATTATTACAGTAGAGAAGAAAATTGTGTAATTCACTTTGACTTACATTTCCTATAAGTTTTTGAACAGTGGCAACTCTCTGGAATGATCTTTCAGATTCAAGAGCTCGTACTCGAAGCTTGAGGTCCCCTTGCTCCTGTTGATTAATTTAAATTGGCGTTGAAAAAAATAAAAAAAGGGAGAGGGAAAATAGGGATTTCTAAAGTATTAATTTTAAGCAGTTTACCAGTCGCTGAATTACTGCTGCCAACCGTTCAACTCGGTCTGCTTGTCTAAACAGATTGCGGAAAGCCATGGCCTGCCGATCCCATCTTTTCTTTAGTTCCTGAAAGTTAATGTTCCAAGGATAAGCATAAGGGTGAAAAGCAGCTAGGATTAGTGATGATGGTGATGGTTGTTTATGTGATAGCAACACAATGAATCATGATGATAATGGTGACAAAATGTTCAGAAAAAGTGAAACTGGTGAAGGCAATGTCAGTGATGACAGATGTTCTTGAATGATAAGGATGAGGATGTTCCTGGAAAAAAATTAAATAATGATGGAAGTGGAGACAAATACAATGTTCAAGATGTTGCTGAAGTCCTTGATTAATAATAGACATCTCATGATAACGACAACGGCAATACTTGATGATGGTGACAATGACAAAATGATGGTTGATAAAGTTAACAGCAAGGATATATGATGATGATGATGAAAACGGCAATGACAATAATAGAGACAATGAAAATGCTGAGGATGATAACTATGATGATGATAGCTACATGTACAAGAGATATAATCATAACCGCACCTTTTCCAACACCTCAATGCCAACCTCTCTGAATTTCAGCAACTCTAATGCATAGCTGAAAAAGTAAGCGAGAAAACGGCTATGAGCAAAACAAGAAGAAATTAGCTAGAAATCCTCGTTAGATGGTCTTCTTTCATTTGAACAGAGCCAATTAGAAAGAAAGTGCGAGAAGAACATAAACTTACGGTTTTGCTATCTCTGTGATGTCAAATCTTGGGTCCAGTCCCTTCCCTATCCCATCCAAAACTGTTGACATGGATAAGAATAACAGTTATAGAGAGAGTAACGGAAATAAATACCATCCTTTATAACTTTCTAAATACCAGAAAATGCTCTGACAACGAAGGTAAAGGTAGCAGGGAAACGGAAGGGCTGATCAGCAGCAATCGCAAGAAGATCCTCCCCTACAACATGAATAAGATAGTTCTAGAAACTGGATAAAAAGAAAAGAAAATGGAGAGACAATTGATAATCCCTAATTCAGCTAATCCAGAAGTATACCAATTGCAGCGAGGCGTTGTTTCTTCTTCTCGAGTTTTTCTTCTTTGGTTAACTGCTTCTTGAAGCCAAGCTCTGCCTCTGCCATTTCTCTCTCCTTCCTCTGAGCTACCAGTCGCTCCTCAAAGCTAAAGATTGCGATCCAAAACTTTCATATGCAGAAGTTCATTTTTCTCTCAGTTTTATTTTCAGATAATCAGTAGCCCAAAAGTACCTGTCAAGGAAGAATTTGGCTGTCCTTCTGACAGCTGTCATGTCTCCAGTTGGGACCAGCACCCCCATTTGGATCATTGCTTGAAGAACCTGAGTGAATTGGGCAAGCTGAGTTCAATACCTGCTCTAAATTTTATCTGATGATCTGAAAGTGATATCTTAATGAAATATATGCTTGATGGAAGAATAGCTTTAGAATTTTCAGGGGTGAAAAATGCCAGCTCTACTGATTTTCGGGGGATGGAATAAGATAGATGATGTTCTGTGAAGTCAACGAGGGCTAAACCGTAGTTAACCTTGAAATCCACTGGATTCCCGATTCGATTATGTTCAAAGTAGAAAGGGGGGTAATATCTCATTCTGTTGAACCAACGACCATTAATCCTCTGTCAACTCGAAGTTGACTAAAATTCATAGAATCTTCTCGATGTCTTTTTTTGGTTGAAAAAGATAGATTTCATTCTACGGAGTCCATGAGGGTGAGAACTTAGTCAACTCTGAACATGATTAAAATCCACTAGATTTTCTGGTTTACTTTCTTCATAACTGAAAAAAAGATAAGTTTCATTCATAGAATCAACCATGACGTTGACTAAAATCCAATGTTTCTGTTATCACTTTTATTTAGAGTCAACAGGGGATAGATTTTGTTGTGGAGTTGAGAAGGGGAACCACTGGATTCTCTTGTTGGCTTTCATTACAGTTGAAAAGGCTCAGATTTATTACGTGAAGTCAACAAGCATGAAACCTAAATCAACCTTGAAATTATAAACATAAAAATTATTAAGATATAGTACGAGTGCTTACTCTGTCAGGGTCCTTTTCATATACCCCATAGAATGTTTCGAGCAGACCCTCCCTTATATTTGGACTAATACTGAAAAATGACATAAAAGTAATAACTTTCATAAACAAGGATTAAAGGCTAAATGATTAATCAGAAAAGAGGTTTAAGAAGTGATCCACAACCTTCCCATCATCCCGAAGTCATAGAAGATAAGCCTTCCACCATTTACATCATCCACAGCAATATTTCCCGGATGCTGCAATTTTAAAGAGTATAAACCGTCATTACTGAAAATGCAAACATATTTATCGCAGCAAACATAGATGACTGAGTACATCATTTAAATATATAATTAGTGATTTTAGTGATTAAGGATTGAGTGCTAAACCAGATTACTCACTGGATCGGCATGGAAGAATCCATGAGATAGAATCTGTTCAAGGTATGATTCGACAGCGTATCTACTCAATCTGTAGTTGAACAAAATTTCTCAATCAAACAACTATTTCATTAAACAACAAAACAGAAATAATAATTTTATTCCCAACCTCTGACGGTCAACCCCCAGCTCATCTAAGGCTTTAATTTTATTAATCTTTATTCCAGGCACATATTCCATCGTCAGAACCTGCATTCCAATTGTTCATTTCCTAGTATTCAGAGAATATTGACTTTGTGAAAGAAAATGAATAGAAGTCGTTACAAACCTGTGGAGTAGTGTACTCCCACAGTATACTTGGTACTTTCACGTAATCCAAATCCTTAAAGTTCTTGGCGAACAATTCAGCATTTGCGGCTTCTTTGGTGTAGTCAATTTCCTGCGATCAACAAGCAAATATTGAATATAACTAAACGTAATTTGAATGTAGTGAAATTTAAAGAAAAGTTAACCTGATAAAGGACACTGGCACATTCATCGTAGATGGCAACCCAGTCCCTCTTTGCACCATCAGACTTTGGATCAAGTTTCTGAAGATACTCAGAAATAACCTGAAAGTGCCCAATTTTTTTTATAAATAAGTAAAAATAGAGGGAAAATGTCTGATTAATAAAAAAATTCCAAGAATTATGACATCATCATAGCTAACAAGACTAACCCGAAGGTTCTTCAAATCAATATCAAAAAGATCCTTCAGGCCAGGGCGCTGAACTTTGACAACTACTTCCCGGTCATTGAGTTTGGCCCGGTGTACCTGGCCTGGTAAAATGAATTTGTGTCAAGTTCAATCTAAGAGAATCCAATCAAAATTATAAAAATAAAGATTTTTATCAAAATTAAGAAGAATGAAAAGTGGGGTACCAAGGCTGGCAGCTGCTATAGGCTCGAAGTCAAACCTATCAAACAGTTCACTAACTGGTGCCCCAAGTTCCTCTTCGAGAATGGAAACAGCCACGTCTGATGGAAATGGAGGCACTTGATCCTGATTATTGTTCAGAAAGTAATGATATTATGCCCCAAAGTATGCTATAAATCAATAAAATGAACAAAGATATTGTATTTCATGATTTATTCTCTAAGGGAGACATCATACTTGGAAATGATATTCTCAAAGGGTGCACAATCTCAATGAGTATATCATAAAAGTTCTTTTCTAGAGTCATGTAACAGAAAGAACTTCACCCGCATAGAAATTATTGTGGGTTCAATAGATGTTTGCCCAATAAATGTATTTAACATTTTTTTTAGGCATTCTACTGTATTTCTGGACAGGGATTTATTCTGAGATCAGCTACAAAGAACTAAAGATCGAAGGAGAACATACAGAAGGAAAGGAATTTTAACTTTTTTTTCATAATGTCAAATAGTTGGAAAATAAAAAGAAAATTGTAAATGCCTGATCAATTCAGGACAGGATGGGTTGAGGTTTAGTATGCGTCTTGTGACTTATAGAGAGTAAAAAGGAAGCCTTATGACTCATAAAATATGTGGTCATGTGGAACTTAAGATCATACTAAAGGGCATCCAGCATTTTGAACCAGAGTTTTCTCAATATTTAAAGAAGATAGGTGAACGATGGAGAAAAAGGGAAAGCCATCACTCTGTTCAAGGGAAATAACAGAGAGAAAGAGAGAATAGTAGTATAGTCAGAAAGAGTATGGGTGCAGAAAGAGTAACAGGCTAGCAGAAACTGACTAGACTGAGAGATTCTGGAAATGAAAAGGTCCCGACCAAGGAAAATAAAAAGGACCCAGCCAATGAAAATGTAGAGATCATGATCATGGAAGTGGAAGAAATAGAGACCACGGTCATGGAAGATATTGAGGCCATAAAGCCTGAAAGGGAAAAGGAGAAGGGGAGTGAAGCATCTGAGAATTAAAATCTCCCCTCTCCTGTCCCTCCTCTTTCTTTCTATCTCGGCCTCATCTGATATCTATATCTTCTCTCTACTTGTCTCTGCCTCAATTCACACCTGAACTTTTATCTCTCCATAATACTCTCATTTCTCCCATCCTCTTTTCCACCCTTTTTCTTCTCTAACTCTGCCTCCTTTTCTTAAATATCTGAAGTTTGAAAACGAAAATCTACTTCAATACCATCCCAGTCTGGTATGAATATTATATATATATATATATATATATATATATATATATATATGCGAGTTAATGAAAGTGCAGCAGCGCATCTGTAAGTCAAGTGTTAATGAAGAATATGGTCCTCACTGTCGTAATATATACTTAAGAGCTAATGGATCTCTCTACCCCCCTTCTCTTCCCTCCGTGTGAGATGATTTTTATTCACAATTAAGAGATAATGCAGAAGAGTCATCAAGATGAAAAAATCAAGATTCTCATTTTAATGTTTTAAAATGGCAATATTCAGACATACTAACAGATTGAAAAAAAAGGTACACCGTTTTCAAGACCAATAGAATAACTTTAACTGGATAAGTTATCAAGTTCTGATTCCCATCACTTTGTCACTAGATTCACTGTAAAAAATTTCAGTCAAATTAATCATTCATTTTGCATGTAAAATGAAAATTCCCCATAACAAGTAGCAATCTGCTGATAAGAGTAATTGGATGATGGATTATAAGATCAACAATATCTATAACTTATGAAACTCACCTGAAGTTCGGACAGCTGGTCAACATACTCTTGAGGTAGAATATCAACCCTTGTGGAGAACTGTTGTCCTATTTTGATAAAGGTAGGTCCCAACCTAAGAATACTTTCCTTGAGCCACTTAGCGAGGACTTTCCTCTTCTGCACTTTCTTCTCTTCAGTCATGCCACCTGCATACGTAACAACAGTTGAGGCATCAAAAAGAAGTATTCAAAAGATCAGAACAAAAAGCTATTTTTGAATTATTAAAAAAAATGCATTTATGACTACAGAAGATTTAATTTGATAGAGGTGTTAGGCTATGGAGTTCTGATTGATCAATACAATAAGCAGATGTATCTGATAATCATGATCACTGCTCCCCCTATTCTACAGCGAGTATATGTCTGACAGTTGCTTCATATAGGTGATCGGCCACTTATCCAATTGACCATTATGGACTCTGAACAACTTCATTCCTTCTCCATCTCCAGCGAGCAAATGATAGCAGGAAGATCAAGAGCAAATGACAGCATGAGAGGACTCTCCTCCCTCTCTTTTCTCTCTTTTTTTTTTCTCTCTCTCTCTCTCTCCTCTCACCCTCTCCCTCCCGACATCTCTCTCCCTCTCTCTTCCGAATCCTTTCCCTGTTAAAATATTTGCATATTTTCTTTTCTGGGTTCCAAGGATCTGTTAGCAGACAGATTCAACCGTCCACATTGAATCTCCCGTGATCTTACTTGGTGCTAATGATTGAGCCCCTCTTATGACCGGTGTTCTTACTCACAGTGCAATCAATTGATCAATAGAATATTCGATAGACAAGTCAATCGCCGTAGAAGTAGAAAATATTAATTAATATAAAAAACGGATATTTTTAAAGCATTTATAAGCAAATGACCATTAAGAAGGCCAAACACCTTTGCCTCAAAGTATTTAATATGAAAATGTATAAATCTGTGAAAAGTTAATAAACAGACCTTTATAAGAGAATTTCTGGTTGTTCACCCATGCCCTGAATAGAAAAGTAAAGACGAATCCCCAAATTTCCAGCGTCCTCTGTATGGTCGAGTAGGCCTTGAATCTGTTCCAACGTCCTCCAGGAGCCACAGACACCTATAGAAAATTAAAAAAAAACTCATAGCATGAACCAAATTAAAAATCACAGAAGCACCTTGTTATTCATAAACCATCAAAAAGCATACAGGACAAAACCAGAAGAAAATGATAACAGAAACGAAATAAACACGTTGAATTAAATAAATTATCCTCGAGTTTATATATTAAAAATAAGATAAAGACCGTCCTATGCCTAAATCATCAAAAAGAGAAAAAAAAAATTAAAATTGTAGATTGTGTCTGAAGCATGTACTTTTTCTAGTGAAATCTAAAAGAAACAAGTTGAAAAAACAAAAAATAACCTCGAGTTTATCTTTTCCGTCCTTCTTAAACCACGCTTCTTCCTGTCCAATTTCCTCTATAGTCCTTGTTCGAATCTCCTTCTTTTTCTCTTTAACTTCCTCAACCACATCGGATTTCACCACCCCATTTCCATTAACATACGTCGCCAAACTTCCATTTCCATTCCCGTTCACATAAAAAGCAGAATCACGAGACTCCTCCGACAAGTACTTTGCCCTACCGTTTCCGTTACCGTTACCGTTTCTATCGTACGAATCCAGCTTTCGCATCAGCTCCTCGTCCTCCAAAACAGCGATTCGATCATCCGCCGCAGATCTAGCGCGAAAACTGGAAGCAAATCGCAATCCCCCGCGGATTTCGCGGATCTTGAGAGAATTCCTCCGAGCGCTTACTATCCAATTTCCGGAGCCCCTCCGGAAGAGAAAAACCTCGTGCACGGTAGACGACGTCGACGCCATAGCCATCGCCATCCTCCGAGAGTGCTAGGGTTTAAGGATTTTCGATCCAACCCCAGGAATCCTGCTCGTTGAGCTGGAGGAGTGTGAACGGGAGGTGGTGACGGGTTGAGGAGAGAGACAGAGAGAGAGCAGTAGAGAGATTATGTACGAACTTAGAAAGTGCATTTAATAAAGTGGTGAAACGATAAATTTGTGGCGGGAGTGAAAGATGGCTGAGAAGTGGCCACGTGGCGCACTGATGATGAGCTCATAAGATCTCCTATTGGTCGGGCTTACTGCCTATATCTTCGTGGCCACTTGATTTTTCGGCGGTGGGACCCGCTGTGATGCTTTGCAGAGTACACATCAGCCGAAGAATCCGTCGCCGACTGGGCTTTCGAATTTAATGGGCTGACCGTTGGAGGTAGGTCTTGGGGACGCGAAATGGGCCTAACAACCTTTTAATGGGCTGACCGTCGTTGACTTTTTAATGGCGTTTCTCTCTGTGTTTTTGACTAGTTGACTTCTCTCTCTCTCTTCATATATATAGAGAGAGATAGAGAGAGGGAAAGAAGCGTGCTTTTGTCATGCTTTTCAAAGGAAGCGTCCAGTTTTCACTCCTCACTTCAGGGGAGCACTTCTCATGTACTCCATCTCTCTCCTCCGTCGTAAGGAAACCCTAGTCGCTACCCTGCGACTCCTCTCCACGTCTCCATCCTCTTCACATCCTCCTTCAGGCCTCAGCAAGTACGGCTTCCAGCCGCCGCCTTCTCTCTCCCCTCCTCAAACCAAAACGCCAGGGAGAAAACCAAAACCTCGATACCACCCCCCTTCTTCTCTCTCTAGAGAGGGGAAGAAACCTGTCCACTCAAATCTCCCCTTCGATTTCCGATACAGCTACACCGAGAGCAACTCCAAAGAGAAGCCGATCGGTCTCCGGGAGCCGAAGTTCTCGCCATTTGGGCCCAACAGGATCGATCGTGTCTGGACTGGTGTTTGCGCGCCTGTCGTGGACCCCACCGTGAGATCTGTGGAGGGAAATTGTGGAGACGAAAAAACTGGCGGGAAGAAACTGGAATGTGGAAGATCCAGGGATGAGATTCTGGGTGAGCCTCTATCTCCTGCGGAGACGAAGATCTTGGTTGATAGATGCCAGAGAAACCACAGCAAACGCCAAGTTAATCTGGGTATCCGTTTGCTTTAATTATTCTGTATTATTTGTTAGTGTAACGAATAATTGGTAGAATAAAGTTTTGTTTTTTCGTTTAATATGTTGACTGTACTTTATCAGTTAACTACTTAAATCCAAAAATTGTATAATATTATTGTTTATCCGATAGATTCTTCTGTTGATCATATATCAATCCTAGTTTATTGCTGGGAGTAATGGGCTGACACAACAGTACGAGCTAATCTTACTATCTATATTTTATTATTATTTTTATATTATTTGTTTTTGTAATTTTCAGTATGATTAGTATGATGAATAGTCCGTATAATGAGGCTTAATCTTTTCATTTTATGTATTGATCAGATGGGAAAAGTTTTGTTCTTATTAATATCATTCAGGTAAATTCTTTCGGATATCTGATAGATTCTTCTGTTGCAGGGAGAGATGGGTTGACGCATAACATGTTGAACGTCATACATAATCACTGGAAGCATTCGGAAGTTGTGAGGATCAAATGCCTCGGTGTGCCCACCGTCGATATGGACAATGTCTGCATGCATCTCGAGGTAATTTGTCAATCTGAAATCTAGAGTGATCTTCATATCTGTTTTAGTTTTGTGGATTTCGTAGGGTTTACTAAATGAGGACGCCAATTTTATGATTTATGTTCAAAATTAAAGAGGATATATACATAGATTAAAACCTTTGTACGTTCTGTTAATGAAAATAAGGTCAAAGTCATGAAAACTAATGTTAAAATCAATCTTTCTGTATGATTTTCACTTGATAAAAATTAATTAAAATTTTATTAGAAATTATAGAAATGACTAACCACGTAATCTATCAATAATTAGGTGCGAGAACCCTAAAAGTCTTGGTAAGAATCTATCTCTAAGTCTTGAACTTTAACCTTAAAAGTCTTGCGAGTGCCCTAAAAGTTTTCTGCAGTATTCTATAGTCCTCAATAGAGGTTACTTTCATGATCAATGTCTCTCTCCCTATCTCTCTCTATCCTTTTCTTTCTCTGTCTTCATCTCACGTTCTGTCTCTCATTCTGTGTGTTTTTCTTTTTCTCTTCTCTTCTCTCTCTCTCTTCCCACCTTCCTCTCTCCTTCCTTTATCTCATTTCCTTTTTTGTCTTCCCCTCTCTCTCCCTCATTATTTCTGTCTCCTCTCTCTCTTCCTCGTTCTCTGCTTCTTTCTCTGTGTACTGCCTTGTTTGCAACAAAGATCTGGAGTCTGACTAATCTGGCAAACAAAATCTCTGAAATTTTGGGTTGATAAGATCTAGATGTGTATAAGCGCCCAACTGTTTGGTTCTATGCTTAATCGAGACTGTAATCTTTAAAACAAAAATATATCTTCTAGGATAAGACAGGGGGGAAAATTCTCCAAAAACAAGGAGGAAAAATTGTTCTCTACCGAGGAAGATATTATAATCCCAAAAAAAGGCCAGCAATCCCGCTGATGCTTTGGCGGCCACATGAACCTGTTTATCCAAAGCTGATAAAAACAACAATAGATGGAAAAACTATCGAAGAAACCAAAGAAATGAGAAAAAGAGGCCTCCAAGTTCCAGCTATGACCAAACTCAGTAAGTTTTTCACCTTCAAAGTGCTGTAAGATGTTGCTATTTCTTATGTTTCTGAGTCCTTGTTACTGGAAGGATATCTCATGCATTTGTCATTTTACTATTGTCATATGATGCTGCTGCTATTAATTATACCTTTACTCATTGGATGTCTGTTTACATCTTACTAAAAGGATTCTGTTGTATTTATCATGGCACAATTGTCGAATTAGACTGCAATCCTCCATCAGTTTTATTCACCACTTGTACCGTTTTTTTTTTTTTGAAAAGAAATAGAGAGCCACCCGAAACTGATGGCCCCCCTGTAGTCATTGAAAAATGACTAAGATTTCGATTACATCAGGGGGGCTATCCCCGAATGGGTCATGCCACCGAGGTGCCAGGATCTTGCGATCCCCCTCGCCGCATGCTGTACCGCGTCGGTGGAGGGGGGTTGACCCCTGAAGATAATTTCGTTCCGGTGGAGCCATATCGCCCATAATTTCACCACTTGTACTGTTACACCATTAGTAAAAGGATCTCTTATACTGATCATGTCATGACTGTCATATGATGGTGCTATGTGCTGTATTTATATTCATTTCATAGTTAAGTCGTAAGTCTAAGGATCTTCTAAGTGTTTATCATATTACCATTGTACTAGTTGTAACCTAGACCTGTTGTTACCAGTGTACGCCTTATATAAAGGGTTCTGACACTTTTATCTGCTTCGATGAATTTTAATTTTTTTTTTGGAAAAAAATTGTGTTGTAGCGAAGAATGGGTTTTATGGTAATCTGGTGACCATGGTTCGAGATGCCTTTCTCAAGGATGATCTTGTGAGGATCGATTGCGAAGGCTTGGAGAAGAGCGATTACAAGAAAATTGGAGTCAAGCTGAGGGTAATTGTCTCCTTCTTGTCATCTTGTTATATTTCCCAACGTTTTTCATCAAATATAAAAATGACCATAGTGATCAGCAGTTCACTACTGAAGTTCGGTGAAGAGAAGTAGTGAATCTGTAATTTTGGTTTGTTTCGGCTCAGAATCAGATGTGGGGTAACAATAAAACGGATAAACAAACTTGGTATCGGCCAATGTCAACATCAACTCTCTAGAAGATTGTCTCTTTATCACACTAATTAAGTTATAGATTGTAAAATGGTCCTTTATTTATATTTTTGGCAGTTATTTTAGGTACTGAAGCATGAAATCTAGGCTTCGCAGTTCATGACCCTTGATGGTTGGTGAACAGAGATCCAGTTGCAACTTCTTTGGAAATATTACCTCACTGGATTTATGGAAATATCCATTTTCATCTTTAGCAATGCGGGGTAACTGCACTCCTGGATCCGCATCTCTATCCATTTTTGGGTCGTGAATCTGCCATCTATCTCTCTTTCTCTCTCTACCCTGGTTTGCCCCGCTCAGGATGGAAGCGCTTACTCTCTTTCAGTTTTGTTCTCCTATGTGTTCCTCCCTCGGAACTCCGGCTGTTTCGCCTGGTTGATCTTGTGGAGTGGAGATCAGATGAATTTCTTGATTTTAAGCAGTATTTTGTGGTTGGACATTCTTTATACATATAGGTCTTGGTTTGGTCAACAGTTCAATGGTCATGATCAGAATCTTATATGAGGTTTTGGTTTATGCTGAACTGTGGCCAAACCAAATTTCTGGTGGCAATTAGGTTTTTGCGAAAAAAGATCAATCCCTTCAGTGATACCACTTCATTTTTCCTTGCTCATCCTTGTAATTACACTGCATCATTGACATTTATGGTATCAAAATTTATTTTCCCCGTCCTTTTGGCCAAGATTATCTCTTAACTTGTCTAATTTCATAACTGCAATTGCTTGAACTTGCCATCTTCTTCCATTCTACTTTGTTCATCCTTCCAATTGCACCATTACAGACCCTTTCAGGATGTTAAAAAAATCCATTTTCCTCTTCAATTTCTAAATATATCTATATTCATGATGCGCACAGGATCTTGTTCCATGCATACTCGTTACATTCCAGAAGGAGCAGATCGTCGTATGGAAAGGCGATAACCATGTGAAGGCATCCATGGATGTGTCGCCATATTCTTCACCTTCTGATGTTGAATCAGATGACGAGAAGAGCAGAATAGGCGATCTGTTTGCAGATGAACCATGATGTATAGTATACCATTTGATGTACATTTTTACTCATTTAATCTACCGTTTAAATATTCTCCATGTTCTGGTGTTTAGTTCGATAGAGAATAGAGCAGAATATGTACTTTGTTCAATGCAAGGCACCAGTTAAGATAGTTTGATATATAGTATGTTCACTCATTTACTGATTGTTTAATCATGTTCTTCATTCTCTAATCCTGAATGTAATGGCTACCAGAAAATCTTGGAAAGATCTTGGAAAGAACTCTACTCAAACTTTCTATAACAGGAAATGAAAATTCCTTATCGTCAAAGCCTTCTCATTTTCCAGGATAGAAATCTAGATTGCAGAGAGAGAGAGATGATATGATTGAAATCTATACGTGATATCTATATACTCACGTACATAGCAGGCCTCTCAAATTTTAAGAAGATTATTAACAAATTACACTGCCTAGGAGATACCTCAAGCTAAACTCACTAAAGCTGGAAATCCATCCTTTTACTCATCAATCAATCCACTGCTACATGAACAATCCGTATGCACAAAACCTCTAATTTGTGAAAAACCCATTACATGCCACAGATAGAGAAGGAGACAAATATAGAGAGAGAAAGTGTCCAGAGAGAAATGGTCACCTGGGTCCAGATAGCTCAACAGCATGAAGGTTGTCAGTGGAGTCAACGATCCACTCAGAATTGCGGTTTGGGGCAAGGTCAATTTCTTGACGGATAACTTCAACTCTCTGCCACTCCTCCCAGCGCTCAGCGAGGCCATCACCTTCGAGCATGCGAACTACTTCGGACATTTTTGGCCGTTCGAGCGGCGAGCTTTGGGTGCAGAGAAGCGCCACCTGGATAAGCTGCTCCACCTCGGCTTCCACGTAGTTATGAAGGTCGGGATCCACCAGCATGTCTAATTTCTTCTCCTTCAGAAGTCCTTTCACCTGTTTGAGAAGTCGGATGTTAGACAGAGCATCATGAGGATGTTGGAGACAATGGATCTTTTAGTTAGGCAGCATCTTAATGCAACTGGCTAGCCTAAGTTAAGAAGGTACCTTCTGTCTACCTAAATCAGAGACTTCGTTATGATGTTGATGATGATAATAATGATTATGATCCACTAAATGTAGACATGCCAGCCATCTATCCATCAGATAAATGCACTGATGATTATCATGAAGACACCAATAATTACAATAAAGTTCAAAGAATAATCCCAAAATATGTTGGAATGTTCAGCTTCCTTTCTTTCTGCTGCCCCTTCACCAAGTTGACAGACTGAGTAGAACTCATCCATTTATCCATCAGCTAACTATGATAGCAATCACAGCAACTAAAAAACAAGAATAACACTACTATCTAAAGAGTAGACCTATAAATGCACTGGAATATCCGGGTTCTTCTCTTTCAGCTGCCCCTACACTAAATTTGCCCTCCAAATAGACAGCTCATCCATCAGATAGCCATGATGAAGATTTAAGATGATAACAATAATGATGCAAAACTCTAAACCTTAAACCATAAATCCTTCCTCAGGACAATAAAGAGAAGGGAAGGGAGGTACTTGCATACCCAGTCAAGGAGCATGACATCATCATCATTGGCAAGGCGGGCCAGGTCAAAGGCCCTCTGGCCAGTGATGAGCTCCAAAAGCATGATGCCATAGCCAAAGACATCTGTCTTCTCTGAGGATTTCCCTGTGGAGAGGTACTCAGGAGCGATGTGGCCAATAGTGCCACGGACGGCTGTTGTCACATGGGTATCCTTATAATCCATGAGCTTTGCCAGGCCAAAGTCCCCAACCACTGCTTCAAACTCTTCGTCCAGTAATATATTGGCAGCTTTCACGTCCCGGTGGATGATCTTTGGATCGCAGTGATCATGCAGATAGGAGAGCCCTCTAGCAGATCCCAGAGCAATCCTCTTCCTTGTCCACCAATCTAATGGCGGTTCATTGGGCGGCCGCTCTGTGGCAGTGGAAAGATGGAAAGTAGTTAGTAAGGTAGAGAAATATTTATCCACAGCGATCAAGACTTTGCCATGTTAGGGGGGGTGAGCCCAATCATGAAGCGGTGATTTCAAATATTTCTTCACCATGCAATGCCATTTCAAATATTACATTGTACCTCATTGCATGAAGTTGACTAGTCAATGTCCTGGCATTGACTAGTAAAAATCTTAACAATTTAGAGAGAGATTGTTAATAGAGAAAGAGCAGAAGAGCCAGAGAGAGAGAAATCCGGGAAAGGACGACAAATCAAGAAAGAACATGTAAGTCTTCGTTAGCGGGACAAATTCAAATATTTAATCAGAAGTGATCATGGATCTCTGAAACGAGGCAGTAAGTAGGACCCACATCTGGATCAGCAAGAAAGATCAGGTGTCGAGAAGTGGTCATGGGTGGTGACATCTTAAACCTGTGTCAATTAGCCCTGACCGTCCTCATCTTGACTGGTAAAATTATCATAAGAAAAGACAAGATCTTTGCGAAAACGTGTGATGGTTTCAGCCACAAAATCTTTGCCTGGATAAGAATTTTCAGAAATGAAGATGGTTGGAGAGAAGACCCTGTAACGTCAGAGATTTGTCTATTAGGACAGAAGCCTGAAAGGGAAATTGGAATCGATATGAATTTCTTTTTCTCAGAAGAGGTTATGGGAGGAGTACCCTCTCACTCATTCCAGTGAAATATTTACACCTAAGAGTGGAAACCGCCAATAATCACAACCATGCCGGTGAGAACTAAAGGGATCAAATAAATACTTTCACTCAAAATTCAGAACCAAAGATGAAATATATACGACAACAAATGTTCATGGATCATAGAATTCTAATGTTGCCTCGCAAGAAGACCCAGAACTGAAAGATGAAATCTTTATGAAGTAGGGTAACGACCATGGAAAATATGTGTACCTCTTAATCTTGAAGCAACGCTACCATTGGCCATGTAGGGATAAACAAGGAGCCGTTCAGTGGGGGTCATGCAGAACCCACGAAGCCGGAGAAGGTTCCGATGAACTGCCATGCTAATCATCTCCACCTCTGTCTGAAACTGGAGCTCACCGCCTGGTGTGCGTTCCTCTTTTAAACGCTTAACGGCCACTAATGACCCATCAGCAAGCCTGCCCTTATAAACCTTCCCAAATCCCCCCCTTCCCAATATGTTCTTGTTGCTGAAGCTATCTGTTGCCACTTGCAGCTCTCTCAGGGAGAATCTCTTCAGCTGGCCTAAGTGCACCTCAGGATCCTCTTCGGCTGAATCAAATAGAAGAAGAAACAACATGAAATGATGCCCACCTTTAGGGTTGACATTTGAGTACCAAACCTGGAACATCAAAGAAATGTTCTTGGGGTTTCCGGCGTCGCCACCATGCAAACCCAATTGCAGGAGCAGCAAATAGGAGAGCAGCTCCAGCTGCCACTCCACCAGCAATGGCCCCAGTGCTTGACACACTGTTACCTGCCAAAAGTAAGGATATTTCTGCCATCAGATACCTTAGAAGTAGTTTGGTCATCAGTGAGATAAACATGGTTAAAAGTTAAGGGTGCTTTATTCATTACGCAATCTTCAGGCATTTTCATAGCATGTTAGAGTGATTAATGTTGGAAATTAATGATAAATTATTCTGGGAATAAGAAGACCATTTGAGAATTCATAAACTGCTTAATTATTTAATGGTAGGTGGTGATTGATTATCACCCGGAGACGGTGGAGCTGGTTGTGGAATAGCTGGAGGTGGAGGAGAAAATGGAGGAGCTCCCGGGCAAGGTTTTGAGGTTCCTGGACCGCAGAGCAAAGGATTGTTGTTGAAGCTACAAGATAGAGATTTCATCATCAGAATACAGAGAAAGACTAATTTGCACTGAAAAACTAGAGAGAGAAAGTTAATGGTCAAGAAACCTGATAGGGGTGAATATCGAGAAGGAGCCATTGGAAGGGACTTCCCCTGTTAGGTTATTGTTGGACAGATCCCTGAGCAACCAATGAAAACCGTACATCAGTGATACTTATCCTTGAATACCAATCAATGGGAAAATTGAAATTGGAGAGGGCTGACTCACAGGACTTGTAGGGAGGAGATATTAGTCAGTGACATGGGAATCGGACCCGTCAAGCTGTTGTTATTAAGCCGCCTTTGACATAATAAATGAATTAAAAGGAAAGATCAGAAACGGAGTGGGAAAAACCAATTCTAATTGAATATGTCCTGATAATTAAATATTGGTTTGTGAACTAAAACATTCTCCTCATGAATTTATTACTATGATACGGCCCAAGTAGGATTCAATTCAAGGTCTCTCAAACAGTTCCAAGAATGCCAAACATGACTGAAGGAGTATATTGAAAATATCCCAAGTGAAATCCCACTATGAGGCAGATCATTGGCCACGACAGGTCAATTCCCCTGGATTTGATTAGTCGACATTCCATCTCTCTCTCTCTCTCATGTGCGTTGATGCTTTGGTGGGACACAACAGGACACAACAGAGGGCATTGCTGAAATCATTCTCTCTCAAAAAGAAAAAAAGAGTTCAGCAGCGGGAATTGCTGAAATCATTCTCTCCCCCTCCCCAAAAAAAAAAGAAAAAAAAAAAGAAAAAGAGTTCAGCAGCGGGAATTGCTGAAATCATTCTCTCCCCCCCCCCCTTCCAACTCTTTTTTTGGACATTAAAAGGAAGGTCATCCCATGTTGGAGATCAACAGCCACAAATACCATCTTCCCACCCACAAGGTCACCTGTCCCAGGACTGCCCAAGCCTGACCACCCTTATCTCCTGAGTTCTACTCAACCCAGTCCCTCTTCCCTGGAAGTCAATGCCTCAGCCTGCACTCCCATCCCTGAGCATGCTTAACTCTGGAGTTTTTATAAATCCTTGTATGCCTCTTGCACTTAAAAGGGACCTCAATTCTCTTTAATCACACGAAACAAATGATGGAAGTTGGATTTATTAAATGAGCCAAATTCTCAGAAGTTGGATTTCACCCAATGGCAGAGAATCATAACCCACCAGCCATTGAATCACAGAGTGTCACTTGCACATATCAGCAGGTAATTGGCTGTCATGCAGAAGTTACAAAGCTATTAAATCCTAATCTACTGTTACTATCATTGTCAAGAGAGAGAAACCCACAAAATATTTAAATTGAGAACAAAAATCACAGCAATTCTAGCCACATGAATGAATCAACTTACAGGAAACGCAGCTTCTGAAGATTCCCCAGAGAATTCGGTATAACACCAATAAAATTGTTCATATATAGATCCAAGCTAACTAAGTTTGTCAAATTGCCGAGTTCTGCTGGAATCTGGCCACTAATCTTGTTACTGTACAGTTCCCTGTTAAGCATGAGTTCACAGTCAAAGGGGCCCTCACGAAAAGCCAATAGAAAAACTGAAAACATCAATTTTCATTGATGTTCTGTTAAAATAAAAATTCGACTAAAATTTTCAGTAATGATTTTAAGAGGATTCAGATTCTCTATTAAAATTAGGCCTCTTCTCTTTCTACGTTACCATTCTAATGTAGCCGTCGGCCCATTTTCTCTGCTTAATAAATACCCGGGTACATACTGATTTAAGATTCATGAAACTTATTGTGCCCTAAAGGAGCTCTCTCTCTGTCTCCCCAACAAACGAAAATACAACTTACAAGTACTCCAGATTCTTCAGTAATCCTAGTTGAGGGACCAAGGTCCCCGATAACCCTGCATTTCCAAGGTCTCTGCAAAAAATATAAAAAGGTAATTAAGTTGTCAATGAATTACATAATCAAACTGAGGTTTAATTTTCTCCAAACTTACACTCTTGTAACGCTATTCGCATCATTGCAGGTGACATGAAACCAAGTACACGGATTCACAAGCGTTGGATCCCAACTTTGAAGAACTTTCTGAGGATCCACCAAACTGGTTCTCAGACTATGCAACGCATCACCTGATCAAGAGAGAACAGCGCAATTTACAGATTGAAGTAACTAAAGCTTAAAATTTCCAGCACAACAAACTCCGGATTTTAAGATTCAGAAGTGCAAAAATCTAACAATACGTAATAAGAAATAAAACCCAACACACATGAAAATAATAGAAGTATGAAAAATTCCATCCGCAACATTACCTTCAACGTTACCGAAAACCCTAGCTAGAGGATAAAGCAGAAAGATCAGCAAAACGAGCCAGGACACAGCCATCACCGCCAACCTCTCAGTCCTCTGAATCGAATCCCCCAATCTCTTAGTCTAATAATAATCTCAGATCCATGAAAACGTGAAAAAAATATCCTCAGGGACCGCCAAAACCTAACTTCTCCAGCTCAATCCCTCAAATAGTAAAAATCCCAGCCCTAATCCCCGATCTCCAACTCGAATACAGATATCTAGTTCCCAAGGGATAAATACAGATAAGATAAAGATCCGACGGCTAGATTCACGAACTTCTCCCCTCTCTCCCTAACACCCCCTATCCTCCCTCGCTTTCTCTCGATAGAAACCCTCCCCTTCACTCTGAGGTAGATAGCTTTTTGTTTGCCTTTCCGATCGACCTCTGAACGGGAAGAAAGATAGAGAGAGAGATATTCTAGAGAGAGAAGCCGTAGAATTTTGCAGCGAGTAGGTCTGCTCCATAGAAATACAAGCGAGCGTAAAAAACGAGTGGGTTCAACGGTCAAAAAGGGGCCCACTGCTTGCTAACAGTCAACGGTCAACGTTTTCTGAGTTAACCTGTTCTCTGTTAATCTCGTTGACTTAGAACAGGAGGTGAGCTTACCGGCATTCGTTTTTCTGGTTCACGTTAAGTTCAACGGTCAAATTAATAGTAAACGGTCTGATTTCTTGAAGGCGATGACGTGGCCTCCGGATACCGACACCACCTTAATGGTTCCGTTGACTCGGAGCCAACGGACCCCGTTGCGTTAACGGGAAAGGTACGGAATTTTTGAACGCAGATTTCGTCACGTGTCAATCTTTGTCCGGTCAACGTTTCATCTTTCCGGGCTTACACGTGGCACATGACTATTGGATTATCCGATACACGGCGCACCTCATTTTTATTTAAGGGATAAAAATAAAAGCAAAATATTCCTCCGAGACTTTAAAAACTTTTTCGGTTGACGTCAAATTTGACCACAGATACCTTTTTGCCATTTATAGTAATTATCATAAATAAAGAAGGTTAATTGCTTTTTAAAAGCAGTTTCTCTGGCTAGTTCTTGAATTTATGGAGATAAAGTCAGCCCGAAAATTTATCGATATCTAAGATGCAGTTCTTCTCATTATCCATCCAGATTACATGATTTGATCAACCACTCAATGCTCATCAAATTTCATCATATTCTTTTATGGAAAAATGATCACAAAAAATAATGCCCTTATTAAAAAAATTATTTTATTGATGACCATTAAGAGTTTATTGGTAATTATATTTTTTTCATTCTCGCAATTGTCACTTTTCATTCTACATAATGAACTGAATCATCGTCGGTAAATGATCGCCGAGAGTTTGATCTTGATCACTTTATCTCTTATCATGATGGCAGTCACATGATGATCACATGAATATGTGATCATTACAAGTGACAACTTAGCACACTAATTTGATTTATCCAACATGATTATTCATTATGCTAAGCATGCACAAATTGCGATTAATCACTAACCTTTATTGGTATATTTATCATTGTGATGATGATGATGATGCATGAAAGATAGAGAGTTTACTACCCTCATATGCAATAAAATAAATTTTCATAAAATGAGGTAAGGCAAGGGGATTTCCATGGTCAAGAGTCTAGGAGTCTGGTTCAAGTTTAGTTAGACTTGATGTCCTCAGTTTGAGCCATAACATTTTCAGATAGAAGCCTTCAAGGAATTAGGGCTATATGTATTGTAAATAGAAGTAAATAACCTAAGTGCAAGGGTGATCAAAGGCATAGATGATTAAGATGTTTCAACAAATGAAAAGAGGTGATCATGAAGGTGTTCATTTTGGATATCAGGGGGATGCTTACTACATGCATGTGGACATCAAAGAAAAGGTGTGGCTTGTTGGGCAAAAAAATTTACTAGATTGATGCCCGTATGGGAATACTGCAAAACTTTGTTTGAGATTTGGGGGCTTCGATGAAAGCATGATGGGCAAAGTAGGACAACCATACTACTTGAAAATATTGATGTCCAGATGATAACGGAAATTTTTATGGACACAAAACAATAATTTGTATCATTATAATGCATGTTATCATGTTTGAATATTTTTTTGAATTTATCATGTCATCTGGCTTATATGTTCATTTTTCTCTAATTTAGGGTGGATTTGATGCATATATGGCATTTGACCTTTTCATAAAAATTAACCATGTTTTATAGAGTTTTCATGTTTTTAGGCCCTGAGTTAAGAATGAAATGGAAGAAGATGAGAAGATGATAAAGAATTTGGATTATCAATACCAAGTTACACTAAGAAAATCAAATGCATTTTATGATTATTTCAAACTCTGACATGCAAAGAAAGAGGACTTGCCGAAGATTAAAATGGCAAAGATTTCACGTTAAAAGGAGTTTTCCATAAAAATATATGAGAGTTCGAATTTTTGTTATTTTTAACGAATTTTATTATATTTTTTAGAATATTTCTTGATTTATTTCTAGCCAAAAATCAGTTTAATAATGAGGGTTTATTTGTGCGGCTAATGAGGCAAGCTTGCATGGCAATGTGCACATGACATGGCTAGACAACACTAGACAACACCACATTGTGCCTATGTGATGAGACTAAGGGGAGTATTAGTACCAATGATAATTAATATGTACTAGCTTGTCAAATGATGATTAGAATTTTTTTATAATGCTTTTTAAATGCCCCTTTTCCATGTGAGATTAAAAAAAATTCCCCGTTTTTTAGGACAGCTGGCAGCATCAAAGCACTCAAATTGGTGACAACCCCTCAAGGTCATCCGATTTGGTGGGCCAATCCACTAGATTGGGTTGACAAAGTGGTTTGTCCTTTTCTATGTCACCAATTGATAACATGAAAATTTCACATGCAATTAAACGATTATTAATTCAAATTAAGGCATAAAGCATTCCATTCTTATGCATGTCATCATACTTTGAGTGCAGATCTATCATTTCATAAAATTTATAATTATAACATCAAAATAGACTATTTTAGGGATAATTATGTATTTTTAAATAATATATTTTAGAGTAGATTATTGTTTTTTTTTATTTGAGATTATAATTATATTTTAATTTTAAATAATAAGAGAAAATACTTTTTATACAACCATTTATTTTTTTAAGTTTTTTTCTTAGATAAATGAGTATATTTTTTAGATAAAAATTTATTATCTTGTTATTTATTGAATTTGAATTTTTAGAATGATAGATAATTTAATTTCTAATTCAACAAAAAAATTTGGATTAATTTGGAGTTATATTTTTTAAGATATGAATTTTCTAATTTTTACCAATTTTTACCAATTTTTTAAAAATTTTCTGAATTTTTTATGAATTCAATTTGATTTATTTTGAATTAAAATGAATGAAAATTATCCTTTTTATCGCGTGCTGACTCGGCAGCTAACATGGAGCGTAAAAAAATGGCGATGCCACGTGACGACGTTTGAGAACACCACGTGTCACACACTGTGTGCATGTGCGCATCTGTGGTGTGTGCGTGTGTGATTAATGAGAATAAATACTCTTTTTAGGATTTTTTTGCTATCTCATTAATGACACATTACTTATATACCCATCGAATCGCCGTGATTTTCATCATCTGGTTCTATTTTCTTCTAGTTTTTTATGCACATGTGATGTGGCAACATGTTGAGTGTCCGATCGGGCAATTTAATCGCGATCGTCGATTGTCAATTAAGTGAGGGCGTACACGATGCACTCTGATTCATTGACAAATCATTTCAAAATGGTTGAATCTCAGCCGTTTATCTAAGGAGTAATAACGGGAGAATAAAGACCATTCAGTGGACCCTCGTGGACACGTGGACACATCCAGAGCGTCAGATGAATATCAAATGACAGGCGTTTCATGTGTTTCTTCTTCATGTGCGACGTGGCGAAATCTCAGGAATTTAACTTTGATCCAACGGATGTAACGATTCGCATATAAGTGTTTCATCATTGCCGTTGATTGAAGAATAAATGCTCGCTCCGATAGTTAAGCCCAAATCTCCCCATAAATATACATGTTCTTCAATGATGTAAAACATTCTTGGGTATTTTGAGTAATTGAACTATTTAGACATCTCAATCATTAAATTTCTTTTTCTTCATTTTCTAAATCAATTTTTTGCGTCCAACGAGTGTTTGAAAGTGAGATTTCATTGAGAGAATAGGGAGAAATCACTTTCTTGAATGCTGACGATCGTCTTCAAATTTGCGAATGAAAAGCCTTTGATTCGGCAAGCAATTGGATCAATCCGAGTACTATCTCAATTTAAAATTCATGTTTTCCTTCTAATCTTTTTTTATTTCTTCCTTTTAAATTACTTTTCAATTTTGAAATCATAGATTAGATGAAATTTTAGATTTAATTTTTGGTTTTTTTCTCTCTCGTGCTTTTCCGATTTTATATCTAATTTACGCTCATTGATTTCTCCACGAATCTTGATCCAAAGTCTTTGATTTTTTATTATGTGGATTTTGTATGTAGTTATCCTTCTAAAAATATCATAATCCCTAATTTCTCACCTCAATTCATCGTCTGATTTGATCGAATTTTAAAAGAGTTCGTCGAAAATACCTTAGTTCTCCATGGATTTCGACCCTTATTCACCACTATACTATTTCAATTTGTGATTATTTCTTAAAATTGGTAAGTTTGGAATTATTTTTTAAGCAAGTCCACGTGTATTCAACGACCTCATAGATTCGTCTCATCACCAAGCAAGGTGCATCAAGTGGATCATCCCAAAGTTCCCAAACAAATTTCACAAAATCAATGGCTCACATTGATCATGCTTTTCAACTCTGCCAAAACAAATGGCAGCTGACAAATCGAATCAATGTGGTCATGAATTGCAGACCAATTCATGTCAAAAGAAAGTCGAAACTTACCAATTTAATGAAAATATCTCGAATTGAGGGGTATAATGGTAAATATGGGTCGAATCAAACAGGGAATTAGAGCAAATTTCTGATGATCTCTTTGAATTTGATCAAATCGGACAATGAATCGATGATAGAAATTGGGAAAAATGATATTTTATGAAAGAGAACTGCAAGACGATTCCACAGAATCAAAAATCATCGAATTTGACTTTGATTTTGCAGAGAAATTGAAAATCGAAGTGAGGGGTTATTTCCGAAAATTGGAATCGCGAATTAACTGAAAATCAACTTGAAATTAATCTAAATTCCTAATCTAAACGAAAATAAAACACTAATCTACAATAGATTAGGCAAAACCACTTATACTAAACCACAATTGCGATTAGATTAACCCAATTAATCGCCAAAATCAAGACTATTCATCAAAATCTGAAAATCACGATTCGTGGAGTTCAAGCGTCAATTTCTTCCTTGTCTTTCGTCCTAATCTTGATCCTAAGCACTCCGTGTACGGGGAATTGAGTCTAGAAGCGATTGGGATCAAGAGACTCAAGAGATTTGGTGTCTAAACAATTCAATTAGATTGAATTTCTCTCGAATGCTTTACAAATCGGAAGAACATATCAATTTATAGGGTATTTGGGCGTAATCGTTCGATTAAACCGATCAAACGGCTCTGATGAAACGCTTGATCGCGAATCCGATTAAGTGCGATCCGTTGGATCGCGATCGGATGCTCGAGATGAAGCCATGTCGCTGCGCGTCATAAAACGCCTTGAAACCGTCGCCGTTGGATCGCGATCAGACGCATCAGATGCGTTTCTCCGCGATTTAATCTCGACTGTTATAACTCTTGCGATCAACGGTCGAGACTAGACGCATCCAGTGTACTCCGATTAAGCCACGTGTGCTATCAATTTAAGTGAAGATCGACGGCTAAGATCGCATGCGCGATCGGACGTCTCACACGCTATCATGTCGCCTCCTCATCCCAATCGTTGATCGTGATCGATCGGACGGCTCTGATCGCGCCACGTCACTTGCGCTCTTAAAATATTCTTAAAAATCGAGATTAAGTTAGAAAAATCGATTTTTAATCCCAGAAAATCCTTAGAAATTCATTAAAATTTCATAAAAATTCAGAAAAATTTTGAAAAAATCCCTAAAAATTAGAAAATTCATAACTTTCAAAATATAAATCCAAATTAATCCAAATTTCATTCATTTGATCAAAAATTTAATTATCTATCATTCTAAAAAGTCAAATTTAATAAATAACAAGAGTTTTAATTTCTATTTCAAAAATACATTCATTTCTTTAAGATTTTAACTTTAGAAAATGAAATGAATTTTTATAAAAAATGATTTCTCTTATTATTTAACTTTAAAAACACTTATAATCTCAAGTAAAAGATGGGTTATAAAATTATTAATCTTGAACTCATCATAATTAACCCTAAGTTAAAGTATTTTGAGATTATAATGACTTTTTCATAGAATGATAGATAAATACTCATAAATATGATAACATGCATAGGGATGAAATCATTTATGCCTTAATATGCATCAATAATCATGTATTATCATGTCTAATTAGTGTGTTATCAGCGGCACAACAAATGGTGGATTTCTTGGGGATTTCTAATCTTGATCAAACTTGATCCAAAAATTGATAGAACTCCCCACCTTCATCCTTTGTTGCAACCAATTAAAATGCCACACGTGGCACACTAAGTAGACTTGATGAAATATAATGCTTGACAAGCTCTCTAAAATTTTGACAAAAAAACATCAAACACAATAAAAGACATTGAAGTGAATATTCAAAACCTCGAGGCACTAGGAAAAAAATAATCTTATCATTTATTATAGATTAAAATCCATACTTACAGGGATTTATGAAAGGAGTCCTCAAAGGTGTTCAAGTGCTTAGCCTCAAAGCGGTAACTACACAACTTCTAGATAATTAGATTTCATGTTCGATGCTCTTCATCTAGAGAGAAAGAGAAGAAAGGGGAGATCATTTCAACAAGGTCTGCATGGTCATGCCTAGGTATGGTCATTCTCCCCTTATTTACAGAGATTGGGTATATAAGCTTTCTCAAACATCATCAAAATTTGGTCTATATCGATGAAAATTCATAGACCTTATGTATGTGACCCATCTAGGTCCATATATCTTGTTAGTTAGTAATATACAAAGACTTGATAATCTTATAGGTCAACTTATTAAAAGACTCAAGGTCTTTATGGGCACCTGACACAGCGTGAGTGTGCATGGGCACATGAAGGCACACGTCCATACATAAAAAATAAAACCAAAATTACTTATAATATGGATTAATAAAATTTAATTTGTTATACAAGTGAGGAAGGGTCAAATCCACAGAGAATTAGTGTAAGTTCTTGAGATATTTTAAAATTCAAGCAAATTGGGTAATAAATTGGGATGAAAAATTAGGGGAAAAATATAATTTTTTAAAGAAGACTCAAGGATCAATCTACATAATAAACAATATCACTCAAATTGGATCTATATCCATTGATAAATCACTCATGAAGAGAGAGAAACTGATAGAAATTTATGAAATTAACTTAATCTAAGCTTTGAAATTGAAATCTAACGCTAAATAATGATAGATTAGGACAACACCCAAAAATTATGCCCAAAATCACTCCAAAAAAAATGATCCAATTAATAGCTGGATTGAGGCTCTTTCATTTTGTGATTTTAAAAAGTGAAAGTTAAAGTCAAATTTCTCCCCATTTTCTCAACAAAAAATTTTAACTTGCAAGAGCTTTATGGACGCACAAACGAGTCTATAACATGATTGAAGAAAGAGATTCAAAGATCATGCTATCTAAAATGTTCAATTAATAAAAAAAAATCCAAGAATGAATACACCATTGACATGAGAGAATTAAAAACATCTTGAATTGGACATGACCATCAGATTTTGTCCTCAATGAATTCGTGTTGGACTTTGAAGATACGAATTGTTATGCTTAAGTCATGACCATTGGATCTCCACTAGAGTGCCAAGATTTGTGTGACATTGCCATGCGAAGAGGATGCTTCATTTAATTGTGTTCGTCAAATTTTGATCTAATGCATCTAATTGCACCATATGTCACAATGAGTCTATCGATCACATTTAGTCTTGATCTTTATAACACTCATGATGAAATGTCCATGATTCACTAAGAGTTATAACTTGAATTGTTGTCCAGCCATAAGTGGCCATGTACCCTTCCTCTTAAATCATCATCATGAGTTGCAATTAAATTGGGAGATTGAATGCTCCACAATACACCACGTCACTTGCACACAAATAGATAAAAATAGTCCCATATCAAAAATGTCGCAAGCATTTTTTTAGTCTTAATTAATTGAGATCGAACCCATTAATGTCGCTTAAAAATAATACTCCCTTGATACGCGACATGTGCTGCCCTTAAATGTCGCTATGTGTTGCCACACAAGCATGTTTACCACCTCAACTTGCCACAACAGTGAGCACTTTAAAATTTATTTTTGAGATTTTTTAAATAAAAATGAGTAGAAAAATTCATAAAATATAAAATAAAATATAAAAAAATCCAGAAAAATTTCTAAACATTAGAAAATTCATATATTTCAAAATAAAACTTACTTTTCAACCCAAGTTTTTGTTATAAGAAATTAAATAACCTATCATTTTATGTAGTTTTATCTAAGAAATGACAAGATAATCAATATTTAACTCCACAACACACTAAATTTACTTTAAAAGTAAAAGTAGATAATTTATGCATATAAAAAAGTATTTTTCTCTTAATATATTACATGTAAATGACAATGACAAATCTCAAATAAAATGAGGATAATCTAGTTTAAAATTCAAACTCATGATTTATACATGATGTATTTTGAGATTTTTGATATAAATTGCATAGATTGATGAAATGTACTCAAAGTATGATAATTCCATTATTCATTACATATGCTTATGGACTTCATTGCAAACATTAAAGAAGACAATAATAAATAATTTCATTTAAATGAATATAAATGAGACACGAAAGTGTGATTCGTCTTATAGGCCACATAATATCCATCAATAGTATGATAACATCTTGATGCATATATCAATGTGAGTATGATAACATGAAATTTATATATCTTTTTCTAATAATATTAGCACCGTTGCCGATCATAACACGCAATCCTTTGATCCTACAACTTAAAGAGGTGAAGTGTATAAACCTATGATTACTCTTCCTCATAGTGTGGACCATAGTGATCTAGATTTCATCTCTAGGTTGACTTCATTAGTGCATATTAGGGTAGTGCTCATCGGCTAATGCTAGAGTCTAATTCTTGATTGTGATTGAGGTGAGCCTATCTAAGGTTTGATTCTATTAGGATGAAAAGATCCTCACACTCTCATGAGCGGATGTAATTATTTACTCTCTCAATAGGTACATCACTCCTTCACTCAAAATGGAGGCTACTTAGTGCATTAGAATTCCCCTCAACTCATCTTCCTCCTATAAAGATTACATTTGCAAAGGGATTTCCTATCTTTGGTATACAACATTTTGAGGTGGCCGAAAGAATAAAAAGACAATATATCTAAAGGAATGACGTGGTTAAAAGCAAATATGTATGTAAACAAGATGGATTGAAAAACAAAAAAAAGGTGGTACCACTTATGATAATTTATACTCCCAAATGACGTGGATGATGATGATGGATGATAAGAATAGATGGAAATGGAAGAGATGGTAGTGGAAGGAGAGAAGATATTACCCTAACTTATTCTCCTCATTTTCACTTCTTCTTATTTCTTTCTTTTTCTCATTCTTTTTTCCTTCTTTTCTTCTTTTTTTCTTTTTCTAATGATACTTTAAAATTTTGGAAGAATGTACACAAAATAAGGATGTGGAGGAGTTTTTGTTTTTGAAGAGAGTATGCAAAAAATTTTGAAGTGTAATTTGAAGGGATACGTACATGCGAGGGAGATGTGATGGATGTGTAAGTCACTGGGAAGTATGATTATTATGAGTGAAACTGAAATGGGTGTAACTAAATAACTGTAAAGGAAAAAGTGGAACTAAATGCCTAACATGACAAAGATAGGTGAATCAAATATTATGGCTTATTGCACTATTTTAAGGTAAAAATTTAGAAAATAGGAGTTTTTAGAATGTAGAATTTTAAAATTTTAAAAAAACTATTGAGTTTTTCTAAGTCCTCACCCCCAACTAAAACTCTTCATTGCCGTCAATGAAATCATCCTGCTCATGAAAAGATAACAAGATTATCAAGCATGACATGAAAAAGATACAAAAATGTGGTGAGAAGAAAGGGTTTAGAAAAACTCATTTGAAGCGCTCTGATGCTTGTTTATGAGATTTTTCTCGCGTACACCCCTCATAATGTACTTCTTCTTCGATGACTGCAAAAAATAAGAACAAAAAGTACAAAAAGAAAAGAAAAAGTGACATAATCTTGGGGCGCCTCCCAAGAAGCGCTAAGTTTTAACGTCTTCAGCTAGACGAAAACCTAATAAAGCTCACGATTACCAATGGTGAGAAGATACGTGAATAAAAAATTATGACTCATTGCACTCTTTTAAAGGAAAGTTCAGAAGTGAGGAATTCTCACACTAAGTAGGTTTGGCTGATATAAAGTAGGGGATAGGAGTTTTACTTGAACTTCTCTCAAAATCTCTCCATTTCAATCCCATATCACTTCAACCTTCTTATTACCTATTTTTCCTCGGTAGCCTTTAGATACCCAACCCCAAAGAAGTCAACCATTAATCTCTCTCCATCTTGCTTCCCCACCCCTACTGACGAAGGGATATCTTGAGGCCATTGAAAACACACTTCCTCCTATCAAAATACTGTTTAAACTCACTAAAATTATGATTTAATTGTGAATTGATTAGGGTAATAGTGAGTAAGGGTTGAATCCATGGAAAATCAAGAAACTCTTCCAGACGCATTCAAGATTCGATCAAATGGAATAACAAATTAGGGTGAGAAATTAGGGAAATATATATTTTTAGAAATAAGACTCGAAGGCGAAATCCACGTAATCAAAAATCATTAAATTTTGATTAGTATCCGTAGATAAATTAAAGAGCAAAATAAGGAGAGAAAATTTGATCGTGAAGAGAGAGAAAATAACTAAATTTTATAAAATGAAACAACTATATATATAAATATAAATTAAAATCCAATCATATAGGACGAAACATTATCAGGAAAAGAGGTAATTTAACCCAAAATTGCATTCGAAATGATCCAACTAATCACCAAATCAAGGCTTTTCATTATGTATTTCAAAAAATAAAAATTCGGAGTTTAAGCGGTGAATGCTTCTTCTTCCTTTGACAAAATCTTGATTTTAAGCACTTCTCGGAGGAGTAAATGAGTCTAGAATAGAAAGAAAAGAAGAGATTTAAGGATTATGCTGTATAAAAGGTTTGATCATTAAGAAAATCTGAGAATGATTTACACTGTCGAAAAAGGAGGATATAAATAAAGGAAATTTGGGCATGGTCATTCGATCTACCTCTTCATCTTCAATCAATGGCTTTGATGTAAACGCTTGAAGTTGAATTGACACTATTAAGTCATGGTCATCGAATGTCAATCATTTGATCGTGTTTGAACGCCTAAGATCTCGCAGAGGCGCTTTGAATCCTATCCGTTATAATTGCTTAGATCAATGGCAATAATTTATCCATTTAATAAAATGAATTGACACCCTTGAGAAGCTGCCATGTACCTCTCTTAGTAAGTGAAGATCAACGGTCGTGATTAACTCCATGATTCAAACATCTCACATTGTGCCACATCACCTGCGAAGAAATAAAAGTAAAAATAGTACCACATTAGAAAAATAATAGATAATTTTTGTAGATATATACTTGACTGCATTAAGAGGTTAGCTTGTGCACTTAATGGGTGCTTAACCTTTAATGATGTGCATACACGTGTGCCATGCGTGCGTCATGTGGCAAGCACATACCTTATCATCAATCATGTCAGCGCACATAAAAACCCCCCTTTTAATGTTTTCTAAAATAAGATAAATTTCAAATAAATTTATAAAAATTTCTAATATAATTCTTAAAACTTGAAAAATTCATAACTTTCAAAATATAACTCCTTTTTAATCCAAATTTTTGTTTGATCACAAATTAAATAATCTATTATTATTTGCATTTTAATTTAATAAATAATAAGAGAATAAATTTATAACGAAAAAACTATACTCATTAGCTTTGAAAAATAAAACTAGAAAAAAAATAAATTGTGTATACAAAAATTCTCTTGTTATTTTGTATTTACAAAACTCAATCATAATTTCAAATTTAAAATGAGAATAATCTACTCTTAAATTTCTAATTAAATTTTGCATGATTGTTATTGAAATTAAGGTATTTTTGAGATTACAAATTAAATTGTATAGAATGATGATATGCACTCAAAGTATGATAACATGTATAATAATGTAATGTTTGTATGCCATATTTTATATTAATAATCATGTAATTATAAATATTAGTTGCATGTTATTACCGATCAAAATCCTCAATCAATCTCTCTCCTCAACTCCTTTCTGGTTGATAATCGTTCCAATAAGAATATCATTTTTTATGAAATCTCAAAAGTGAGAAGAAGGCTATATCATCTTATATTCCCATCTTTTCTCTTTCCTTTCCTCTCCTTTAGAGTTTGGTTCGAGCCTTTAAATTTTCTAACTTGTTCCCATTCATTTCTTCTAATTTCATGATATTTTTGTTATGTGTTCGTTTTGCAAAGAGAACTGCAACCTTTTTACAAAACCTTTCCCCAAAAAAACTATGTGTTCTAAAATTTTAATTTAGAAATTCAAGGTCACATAAGTCAGTTCATAGTTTGAAGCCTCTTACCAATTACGTCAAAAAAAAAAATAGAACATTAGAGGGAGAGAGAGAGAGAGAGAGAGAGTAATTGACTATTCACCTAAGAGAGAGTGAAGCTGATAAAAGCATACAAATTTTCCAATAAAAGCAAAGTGGATATGGTCAAACAACAGGATCCATGAGGCAAATTCATAAACTGCTTACTTATTGAGGTGTAGGAGGTGATTGATTATTACCCGGAGACGACGACGAAACTTACTGTGGAATAGACGGAGGTGGAGGAGAAAATGGAAGAGCTCCTGGGCAAGGTTCTGAGGATCCTGGTTAAAATTTAAGGATATTTCGACCATCAGAACCTTAGACGTACTTCGGTCATCAGTGAGATAAACATGGTTATTCGTTACGCAATCTTCAGGCATTTGCATAACATGTTAGAGTGATTAATGCAGGAAATTAATGATAAATTACTCTGGGAATAAGAAGACCATTTGAGAGTTCATGAACTGCTTAATTATTCAGAGGTAGGTGGTGATTGATTATTACCCGGAGGCGGCGGAGCTGGTTGTGGAATAGCCGGAGGTGGAGGAGAAAAGGGAGGAGCTCCCGGGCAAGGTCGTGAGGTTTTTGGACCGCAGAGCAAAGGATTGTTGCTGAAGCTACAAGATAGAGATTTCATCATCAGAACACAGAGAAAAACTAGAGAGAGAAAGTCAATGGTCAAGAAACCTGATAGGGGTGAAGATCGAGAAGGAGCCATTGGAAGGGACTTCCCCTGTTAGGTTATTGTTGGACAGATCCCTGAGTAACCAAATGAAAAACCATACTTCAGTGATACTTATCCTTGAATACCAATCAATGGGAAAATTGAAATTGGAGAGGGCTGACTCACAGGACTTGTAGCGTGGAGATACTAGTCAGTGACATGGGAATCGGACCCGTCAAGCTGTTGTTATTAAGCCGCCTTTGATATCATAAATGACATAAAAGGAAAGATCAGAAACGAAATGGGAAAAACCAATTCTAATTGAGTATGTCCTGATAATTGAAAATATGACTGAAGAATGTCAAACGGCTCCAAGAATGTCAAACGCGACTGAAGGAGTATCTTGAAAATATCCCGAGTGAAATCCCAATATGAGGCAGATCATTGGCCACGACAGGTCAATTCCCCTGGATTTGATTAGTCGACATTCCATCTCTCTCTCTCTCTCTCTCTCATGTGCGTTGATGCTTTGGTGGGACACAACAGAGGGCATTCTTACTCTCTCCCCCCCCCCCCCAAAAAAAAGAAAAAAAGAAAAAGAGTTCAGCAGCGGGAATTGCTGAAATCATTCTCTCCCCCCCCCCTTCCAACTCTTTTTTACTCTTTTTTTGGACATTAAAGGAAGGTCATCCCATGTTGGTGATCAACCGCCACAAGTACCATCTTCCCACCCACAAGGTCACCTGTCCCAGGACTGCCCAAGCCTGACCACCCTTATCTCCTGAGTTCTACTCAACCCAGTCCCCCTTCCCTGGAAGTCAACGCCTCAGCCTGCACTCCCATGCCTGAGCATGCTTAACTCTGGAGTTTTTATAAATCCTTGTATGCCTCTTGCACTTAAAAGGGACCTCAATTCTCTTTAATCACACGAAACAAATGATGGAAGTTGGATTTATTAAATGAGCCAAATTCTCAGAAGTTGGATTTCACCCAATGGCAGAGAATCATAACCCACCAGCCATTGAATCACAGAGTGTCACTTGCACATATCAGCAGGTAATTGGCTGTCATGCAGAAGTTACAAAGCTATTAAATCCTAATCTACTGTTACTATCATTGTCAAGAGAGAGAAACCCACAAAATATTTAAATTGAGAACGAAAATTTCGGCAATTCTAGCCACATGAATGAATCAACTTACAGGAAACGCAGCTTCTGAAGATTCCCCAGAGAATTCGGTATAAACACCAATAAAATTGTTCATATATAGATCCAAGCTAACTAAGTTTGTCAAATTGCCGAGTTCTGCTGGAATCTGGCCACTGATCTTGTTACTGTACAGTTCCCTGTTATGCATGAGATTCACAGTCAAAGGGGCCCTCACGAAAAGCCAATAGAAAAACTGAAAACATCAATTTTCATTGATGTTCTGCTAAAATAAAAATTCGACTAAATGTTCTCTAATGATTTTAAGAGGATTCAGATTCTCTATTAAAATTAGGCCTCTTCTCTTTCAAACGAAAAATACAACTTCAAGTACTCCAGATTCTTCAGTAATCCTAGTTGAGGGACCAAGGAGCCCGATAACCCTGCATCTCCAAGGTCTCTGAAAAAAATATAAATAGGTAATTAAGTTGTCAAGGAATTCCATAATGAAACTAAGGTTTAATTTTCTCGAAACTTACACTCTTACAACGCTATTATCATCATTGCAGGTGATATGAAACCAAGTACACGGATTCACAAGCGTTGGATCCCAACTTTGAAGAACTTTCCGAGGATCCACCAAATTGGTTCTCAGAGTCGTCAACGCATCAGCTGATCAAGAGAGAACAGCGCAATTTACAGATTGAAGTAACTAAACCTTAAAATTTCCAGCACAGCAAACTCCAGATTTTAAGATTCAGAAATGCAAAAAACTAAAAATACGTAAAAAGAAATCAAAACCCAAACAGAAATGAAAATAATAGAAGTATGAAAAATTTCGTCCGCAACACTACCTTCAATGTTACCAAAAACTCTAGCTAGAGGATAAAGCAGAAAGATCAGCAAAACGCGCCAAGGTACTGCCATCACCGCCCACTGCTAGAGAGAGAGTCTCGAGAGAGAAGGTTGTAGAATTTTGCACAGAGTAGGTCTGCTCCATAGAATACCAGCGATCGTCAAACACGACTGTTCAACGGTCAAAATGGATAGCCTAAGCCTTGAATCCTCCCTACCCTATCTATCAATCTCGTCTCTGACTTAGAAGAGGACGTGAGCTTACGGGCATTCGTTTTTCTGGTTTACGTGAAGTTCAATAGTCTCATTTCTTGAAGGCAAGGACGTGACCTCATGATACCGACACCACCAGAGCGTTTCCGTTGACTCGGAGACGACGGACCGCGTTGCCTTAACGGAAAGATACGGAATTTTTTGAACGCAGATTTCCTCACGTGGCAGACGACTATTGGATTATCCAATGCACGGCGCACCTCATTTTTATTTAAGGGATAAAAATAAAAGCAAAATATTCCTCCAAGACTTTAAAAACTTTTACCAGTTGACGTCAAATTTGACCACAGATACCTTTTTTTGCCATTTATAGTAATTATCATAAATAAAGAAGGTTAATTGCTTTTTAAAAGCACATGATACCGGAAATTTTGTGCACACAAAACAATAATCTGTATCATTATAATGCATGTTATCATGTTTGAATAAAATTTTTTGAATTTATCATGTCACCTGACTTATATGTTCATTTTTCTCTAATTTAGGGTGGATTTGATGCATACATGGCATTTGACCTTTTCCATGGTCAAAAGTCATAAATTAACCATATTTTGTGGAGTTTTCATGTGTTTTAGGCCCTGAGTTAAGAACGAAATGGACGAAGATGAGAAGATGATAAAGAATTTGGATTATCAATACCAAGTAACACCAAGCAAATCAAATGTATTTTATGATTTTTCAAATTTTAAAATTAAAATGGCAAAGATTTCACGTTAAAATGAGTTTTCCATAAAAAGATACGAGAGTTTGAATTTTAGTGATTTTTAAAGAATTTTATTAGATTTTTTAGAATCTTTCTTGATTTATTTCTTGCCAAAAATCACTTTATAAAAAGAGGGTTTATTTGTGCGGCTAATGTGGCAAGCTTGCATGGCAACGTGCACATGACATGACTAGACAACACCACATAGTGCTAAGGGGAGTAATAGTACCAATGATATATTTATATGTTCTAGCATGTCAAATGATGATTATAATTTTTTATAATATTTTTTAAATGCCACTTTTCCATGCAAGATTAAAAAAAATTCCCCTCTTTTTAGGACAGCTAGCGGCATCAAAGCACTCAAATTGTTGGCACCAGTCAATGTCATCCGATTTGGTGGGCCAATCCACTAGATTGGGTTGACAAAGTGGTTTGTCCTTTTGTATGTGACCAATCAAGGTGCACCAAGTGGATCATCCTTAAGTGCCCAATCGTATTCCACACAATCAATGGCTCACATTGATTATGCTTTTGATCTCTATCATGACAAACAGTAGCACAACATATGGTGGATTTCTTGGGGCTTTCTGATCTTGATCGAGCTTGATCCAAAAGCTAATAGAGCTCCCCCACTTTCTTCCTTTGTTGACGAAATCTAATGCTTGATAGGGTATCAAAATTTTGAAAAAAAAACATCAAACACAATGAAAGACATTGAAGTAAATATTCAAAACCTCGAGGCACTAGGGAAAAAATCTTATCATTTAGTATAGATTAAAATCCGTACTTATAGGATTTATTAAAGGAGTCCTCAAAGGTGTTCAAGTGCTTAGCCTCAAAGCAGAAACTACACGATTGCTAGATAATTAGATTTCATGTTAGATGCTCTTCACCTAGAGAGAAAGAGAGAAAGGGGAGATCTTTCAACAAGGTTTGCATGGTCATGCATAGGTATGATTGTTCTCCCCTTATTTATAGAGATTGGGTATATAAACTTTCTCAAAAATCCTCAAAATTTGATCTATATCAATGAACATTCATAGACCTTATGCATGTGACCCTCTTGGTTCATATATCTTTTTAGTTAATAATATACAAAGACGCAATAATCTTATTGGTAAACTTATTAAAATACCCAAGGTCTACATGGGCACATGCCACAGTGTGCCTGTGCATGGGCACATGAAGGCACACGTTCATACATAAAAATAAAACCAAAATTACTTCTAATATGGATTAATAAATTTGAATTTGGTATCGAGGTGAGTGAGGGTCAAATCCAGGGAGAATTAGAGTATGTTCTTGAGATATTTTAAAATTCAAGCAAATTGGGTAATGAATTTGGAGGAAAAATTAGGGAAAAAATATAGATTTTGAAAGAAAACTCAAGGATATATCACGTAAATTGGATCTATATCCATTGAGAAATCAAATAGCAAATTAAGAGAGAGAAAATCACTCACAAAGAGAGAGAAAATGATAAAAATATATAGAATTCACTTAATCTAAGGTTTGAAATTGAAATCTAATGCTAACTAATGACAAATTAGGGAGAATAAAAAAATTAGCCCAAAACCACTCTCAAAATGATTGAATTAATAAACAGATCAAGGATTTTCATTTTGTGATTTCAATTTGGAGAAAAAACATTTTGTGATTTAGAAAGTCATAGTCAAAATCAAATTTCTCCCCATTCTCTAAACAAAATCTTGACTTCAACACAATAGAAACGAGTCTACAACATGATTGAAGAGAGAGACTCAAAGATCACGCCATCCAAAAAGTTCAATTAATCCAAAAATTAATAATCCAAGAATGCATACACCATTGAAGAGAGATAATTTAAAAACATCTTGAACTTGACATGACCATAAGATCTTCTCCTTGATGAAATCAACAATTGTGGTGGAATCTAAAGATGCAAATTGTTATGCTTAAGTCATGACCATTGGATCCGCAGCGGCCTCTGACAGTCCGTCCCGTCTCTGGGATTAAAGTTGTTCTTGCAGAACCGGAGGAAAAATGGAACTATTTTGGGGAGCTAGAGTGGGTAAAACAGTACTCATTATGGAATTGATTGTGTGATGTTACTATGCGAAGAAGAAGCGTCATTTAATTGTGTTTGTAAAATTTTGATCTAACATACATAATTGCACCATGTGTCACAATGAGTCTATGGGTCGCATTTGATCTTGACCTTTATAACTCTCACAATGAAATGTCCAGGATTCACTTAGAATTGTAACTTGAATTGTTGTCCAATCAGAAGTGATCGTGTACCCTTCCACTTAAATGATCATCATGAATTGCAATTGAATCAGCAGATTGAATGCTCCACATTGCACCACGTCACTTGCACACCAATAGATAAAAATAGTCCCACATTGAAAATATCAAAAACACTTTAGACTATAAATAGGGTGGTGTCTTAATTAACTGAAATCAGCCCATTAATGTCACTTAAAAATAATACTCCCTTTGATACACGACATGGGATGCCCTTAAATGTGGCTATGTGCCGCCACGCTAACATGTTTATCACCTCAGCTTGTCATAGCAGTGACCACTTTAAAAATATTTTTGATAATTTTTAAATAAAAATAAGTTAAAAAATTCATAAAAATTTAAAAGAAAATTAAAAAATCTAGAAAAATCCCTAAATATTAGAAAATTCATATATTTCAAAATACAACTCCTTCTCAACCCAAGTTTTTTTATCATAAATGAAATAACCTATCATTTTTTGTAATTTAATTTAAGAAATAACAAGAGAATCAATATTTAACTCCAAAGCACACCAAATTCACTTAAAAATTAAAAGTTGATCATTTATGCATTTATAAAATGTGTTTTTGTCTTATTATATTACATGTAAATGTCAAAGAAAATCTCAAAAAAATGAGGATAATCTAGTTTAAAATTCAAACTCATGATTTATGCATGAGGTATTTTGAGATTTTTGATATAAATTGCATAGACTGATGAAAATGTACTCAAAGTATGATAATTGAATTATTTATTGCATGTGCTTATGGACTTCCTTGCAAACATTACAGAAGAACAATAATAAATAATTTCATTTAAATGAATATGAACGAGACATGGAATGTGATTTGGCTTATAGGCCACAATATCTATAAGTAGTATGTTAACGTATTGAGGAAGATACCAATGTGAGGACTGTCACAAATTAAATGATATGATAGTTTGATCAATCTGCCTTTGAATTTATTATAATAATGGTTATTGGAATTATTCATCTAAATGAATTTTAATGAGGATACTAAGAATCTAATTGGTATCATTATTGTGTAGTGATTCATTCAGTTGGTTAGAGAAGTTTTCATTAATTCATTCATTTATTACTTTATCTTTTCTTTCTTTTGCTTTCTTTTGCTTTGTTTTTCTCTTTTCAGGGTTGCACTTGTGTCCATTGTATATGTGTGTGATGTGATCTCTCTCTCTCCTTCTTGGGAATATGTTGGAGTAAGTGGAGTAAAGTGGGTGGGTAATATGTTGAGGAATAAATTTAAATATGGCTAAAATAGAAAATTTGCGAAGATTAGTTCGTCTATGCTACAAAAATTGGGTCAATATTTCTCACATTTGATCCTCTCCCTAAAAATCAAATTTCCAAAAAGTCAAATCTATAGCATGATCTCTATCCCCATCCTCTATGCCTCCAGACCCTAATTTTGTCTCATTTATGCCTCTATATCCTTCTTTCTTCCTATCTCCTTCTATCTCTTAAATCTAGGAGGAGATTGAAGGCAAATGAGCATACATATAGGAGGAACGTGCATGTTAAACATTGAACTCCACTAATACAATGCTTCTAGTTCCAAAGAAATGATTTTGTCGAAGAACTTTAACTATTGTATTCCTTGACCACCGACCTACACATCACCAAGTCTTTCAAGTCTCATATAATACAAGCACGATCCCATTTTGAGATATCTCTCCTAAAATTATTTGATCAATCTCTCTCCTTTTCTCCCTCCTAAAATCCTTAGATTAATCTCTCTCCCCCTTTCTTCCCCCACCCCTTTTGACAAAGAGAGATTGTGAGGCTGTTGAAAACACACTTCCTCATGTCAAAATAACTTTGAAACTCACTAAAATTATGATTTAATTGTGAATTTATTATGATAATAGTGAGTAAGGGTCGAATACATAGAAAATTAAGAAAATCTTTGAGAGGCATTCAAAATTCAATTAAATGGGATAATGAATTTGTGTGAAAAATAAGGAAAATTCATATTTTAATAAATAAGACTCAAAGATGAATCCAAAAAATTAAAAATCACTAAATTTTGATTAATATCCGCAGAGAAATGAATGAACAAAAAAAGGAGAGAAAATTTGATCATGAAGAGAGAGAGAGAATGACTAAATTTTATAAAATAAAAATAATATATACAGAAAAAACAAAATATAATATTATAAGACAAAGGCTTAGGAGGAAGACACATAATATAACCCAAGATCGCGCTTGAAATGATCAAATCAATCACCAAATCAAGACTTTTCATTTCATGTTTCAAAAATGAAAATTCAAAGATTAAGAAATGAATTCTTCCTCTTCCCTCAATGAAATCTTGTTTTCATGCACTCCCTAAATGCGGAAATCAGTCTAGAAGAGGAAGAAAAAAAATTAAGGATTACGTTGTACAAAAGGTTTGATATCAAAAATCAAAGAAAGGCTTACATCATCGAAGAAGGGGGATATAACTAGGGGATATTTGGGCATATGCATTCAGTCTACTTCTTTATCTTCAATCAACGGCTCAGATGTAATGCTTGAAGTTGAATCAATTTTTTTAAGTTGTGGGCATTGAATCTCAATCGTTCGACCGTGTTTTGACACCTCAGATCTCACAGAGGCGCTTCAAATCCCAACCGTTATAACTTTTCAGATCAATAACTAGGATTTAACTGTTTAATAAATGAATCAACGCCCTTCAGATGCTGCCATGTATCCCTCTGAGTAAATGAAGATCAATGGTCACAATTTACTCCAAGATTCATACATCTCACATGACTCCACATCACATGCAAAGAAATAAAAGCAAAAAGAGTTTCACATTGGAAAAATAAAGGAGATTTATGCAGATATATACTCGAGCGCATTAAGGGGTTACCTTATGCCCTTAAAGGACACTTAACCTCTAATGACGTGCACACACGTGCGCCACGTGGCACGCGCATACGCCGCCATGTGGCAACACGCATGCACACATGTCATGTCATCAGCCATGTTAGTGTGCATAAAATCTCCCATTTTAATGCTTTTAAATTTAAATAAATTTGAATACATTTAGAAAAATTCAAAAAATTTTCTAAAAAAACCTTTAAAAATAAATTTTTTATAAATTTGTAAATAATTCCTTTTTAATCCAAATATTTTTATTTGATTACAAATTAAATAATATATTATTATATGCATTAATTTAAGAAATAATAAGAGAATCAATTTCTAACTAAAAAATATACTCATTTTCTTTGAAAAATAAAATTAGGAAAATAACTGTGTATAAAAATATTTTCTCAAATAGTTTACATGTGAATGATAATTATAAAAATTATTATCTCAAATTTAAAATTTGAATAATTTACTCTTGAAGTTCTAATTCAACTATGCATGATTATTCCTAAAATTAGTGCATTTTGATATTATAATTCAAATTGTATAGAATGATGAATATGCACTAAAAGTATGATACCATGCATAGGAATGAAATATTTTATGCCTTAATTTGAATTAATAATCATATAATTACAAGTATAAGTTGGATGTCATTACCGATTAAACCCTCAATCAATCTCTCTCCTCAATTCTTTGTTGTTGATGATAATTCCTCAAAGAATATCATTTTTTATGAAATCTTAAAATTGAGAAGAAGCAAGGCTCCATCATCTTCTCTTCCCATATTTTCTCTATTCTTTCCTCTCCTTTAGAGTTTGGTCGGAGCCTCGATTTTTTTTTAAATCTTTCCTTTCATTTCTTCTAATTTCATGATTTTTTTGTTCTCTGTTTGTTTTGAGAAGATAATTGCAACCTTTTACAAAACCTTTCAAAAAAAAAACTCTATGTTATAAAATTTTGATTTAGAAATTCAAGGTTACATAAGTCGGTTCATAGTTTGAAGCTTTGTACCAGTTAGGTCAAAAAAATTTTGAACATATTTCAAGTCAAAGTTGAGATAAAGGTTGTGACGTGACCAATATAACATGAACATTAGAGAGAGAGAGAGAGAGTAATTGAGTATTCACCTAAGAGAGTGAAGCTGATAAAAGCATAGAATTTCCCGATATAGCTTGTAGATATGTTCAAACAATAAGGTCCATGGGGCAAATACTCGTGCAAGAGTATATGTATAAATCACACTTGATACATAAAATGTCATAAATTTTATTCTAATAACATCTAGAAAATGTATGCCAACTCTCTTGCTTATAAGTATTAGAGGTGAATATTACCCCTTATAGGAGACATGCTACTCTCTACTCTCTCACCTCAATCTTTCAAATTTAGTATGTTTCTCTTTTCAGTATCTCTTAGATACCTTTTAACTTAGAACTAGAGATTTCTTTTTTTCTCCCTCCCCTCTCTCTCATTCCTCTTTTAAATTCTTCTTTCACTCCTCTCTCATATATCTTTTTGTCTCTATCTCTTCATGTTAGTCTACCAGACATTTTCTCTCTCTAATCCCTCCAGGGTCAATTTCCCTTCTTGACTTACCACATTCTTCATATTTCAATTCTCTAGTCATTTACACCTTTAATTTCTCACATTTTATTCGTTCTCAACATTCAATTCTCGTGTGAGAGAGGCATTTAAGGGAGGGTATCAGCATATAATTTAGATAATCTTTAGATCCTTTTAGTTTTAGAGTTTGTGTAGCTCATTGACTATGGTGATTTTATAAGGTACTTGACTTAGCTTTGCCCAGTTTTATTTCTTCTATACAATTTATCTTCTTATGATTTTTTTAGAAATCATAAGAAGAGAAAATTTTAATATATCATACTTTGAAAGTTTTAGCCATCCATCATCCATCACCCTTGCATGGAATCGAGATAGATAAAATCCTCATACCATCCTGTCATCAGTCATCCTTCTTATCATTCGTCATTCTTAATGTCATCTGCCATCTTTTCTGTCATCCAAGCTCAATTAATGAAACCCTGCAGCTCAAGCTCAATCAATTTTGATAATTGCATTGGAGCATTCTGACTTATGCTCTTCCATGACCTGGATGAGAGAATTGGGGGCTTGCATGGGAGAGAAGGTAAGAGCTAGATGAGAGAGTTGAGGGCTTCTTTGGAGAGACAATGATAATCAGGAGAGGATGAGAGAGCTAGACTGGGTCCCGACTGATAACTCTCATTTTTCCTTTTTTGTGACCTTGAGGCAGATAGGGTTGTGAAGATCCTGATCAGTTCAATCTCGGGTTCGTGGCATCTGACAATCAGGGTCATCTGTATCACTAAAACTGAATGATCATCTGAAGCCATATGATCAGTGCATACACCATTATGCAAACTGTCTATGGCAGAAATTCTTCACCAAACTGACAAATTATCTTGAAAGTTTGCCCCGCCACAGCTCTAACCACTGAGCACGCACTTCATCTTCCTCATCCCGCATCAAACAAATTTACTCAGCCTCCTCGAATGAAATTTAAATCATAACGAAAGTACATTGTCAGTAGTAAGGACTTAAAATGAACCTTGAACAAACCAACATATCCATTTAGAATGATTGCGCACAAAGATAATCTTTATGTCATCAAAATACTCGAACATGCACATCATTCCCAACGAAAAGGTCTCAAATTGCAGATTGTTGGCATATCATGGACAATTAGCTTGACGCACAGGTCATAGTATTCTAAGGACAATGTATAATTTTCAAAAAAATCAACAACAATTGCCATAGAACTGGTCTGACAATGTTATATAGCCCAGAATGAATAGATATCGTAAGGAAAATAGTACACTCAGTCATTAAGAGAAAGACGATGCAAATTGAATGCAGATCATAGACAAGAAGTTCCATGCACCGATCAAAATGATAACATGAGCAAATTGCAATTACTATACACAGGTGACAATATTGAATGTTAATAATCGTCTTATTTAGCGTATCAACATAACCTAGACAGAAGTGGGCATAAATCTGATATCACAATCTTCAAACACCCAGACTAGCTGATAACATGTCCGGGAAAAAATCCCTCGCTTATAAAAGTTGTGTGCCTTGAGCAATATATGCAGGATATTAGGAAAGCTAGAAAATTTCTAATTATCATATCAAGTGTACCACGATAACGTCAATTGAAACGCCCATAAAATTGATGACACGAATTCATAAATCCAGACTAAACTGATGACAAAACTGAAAAGTTCACTCCGCTTATCCATAAAAAAATAACAAAAAAACGAAAAACCCATTCATGGATCTTAAAAGATCAAGCGGTGAGAACAACAGCCCCCACCAGCCTCCTTAATCTTCTTCTCGGCGTTCTTCGAAATCAGCTTGGCCTTGACAACAATCGGCTGCGAAGATGAGAGCGCCCCCTTTCCCAAAACCTTAAAGTACCCAAACTGCGTAACATCAATTAGAGGAGCAACGGACGTATCGGCTTTAGCTTTTGCCTTCACGTCTTCCGGAATCAAGGCCCACAATTTCTCAATATTGACCGTTGGGCAGAAAAACTTGTTGCGGAGCTTGTGGAAATACCGCATACCTACTTTACCAAAGTATCCGGGATGGTACTTGTCGAATAAGATTCGGTGGTGGTGCATGCCTCCAGCGTTACCGCGGCCACCGGGATGCTTGCGGTGCTTGCCGACGCGACCATGGCCGGCGCTGACGTGACCTCTCTTCTTCCTGTTCTTCTTGAATCTGGTAGTCATCTTTGCGGCCGATCGAAGAGGCAGAGGAAGATCGCGGCGGGAGCTTCTTAGGGTTCCATTTCGGAGGATTATATAGGGTGAGCGCGGCTAGGGCTTGCTGCGGCTTCGTTTATATTAAATGGGCCAACAACATGTGGGTTTTGCCGGGCCCGGTTTCCACTTTGGACCCAATATTTCATTATCTATCTATCTATACATATATACATCTATCTATATATAAACCTATCTATCTACCTATTGTTCTATCCATCCATCCATCTATCTATCTATCTATCTATCAAACTATCTATATATCTATTGATCTATCTACATCTATGTATCTATCTCTTGATCTATCCATCTATCAATCCATCTTTCCATCCATCTATCCATCTATCTATCCATCTATCCATCCATCTATCCATCCATCTATCCATCTATCTATAAATCTATATATCTATCTAGAAATCTATATATCTATCCATATATCCATCTATCTATCTATCTATACATCTATATATCTTTCCATCTATCTATCTATACATCTATCCATCTGTATATCTATCTATCTATCAATCTATTCATATATGCATCTATCCATCTACCTATACATATATATATATATATATATATATATATATATATATATCCATCTATATATTTATCTATCCATCTATCCATCTATCTATCTATCTATCTATCTATCTATCCACCCATCCATCTATATATCTCTCTATCCATCCATCCATCTATATATATATCCATCCATCTATCTATCCATCTATCTATCTATCCATCTATCTGTTTATCCATCTATCCATCTATCTATATATCCATGATTGATCTATATATCTATATATCTATCCATAATTGATCTATCGATCTATCTATTCATAATTGATCTATCTATCTATCTTTCCATCTATCTATCCATTACTGATCTATCTATCTATCCATATATATTAATCTTTATATCTCTATCTACCACTTTCTTAGTCTCTCTGTCTCACGTTCTCTATTTCCATTCAATTATTTATTCTTTTGCAAATCTTTCCCTTCTTCTCTCTATCTCTCTACTTACCAATATTCCTCTCTATTTTTAATCTATCCAAACCACAAAGCGCTAAACCTTTGGATGGTTTTAATCACTTTCATGGTCTCACATTTCATATCTATTTATATCTCACCTGATTCATATCCTAACAAAATTTTCTTTTTAAATTTTGAACACCTTAAAATGATTCACAAATTTCTAAATTCTTGCTCAAAGGGACTCAAAGAAGAACAAAGATGATTCAAAAATAAATGTATATAAAATTGTGCATAAAATATTTCTTTATTAAATGGGTCTAACTAGAATGGATGTATAACTATATGTAGTAGATCATGACATTTGGACTTCGAGTTGCTAGTGTTGATGATTAGTGAGATAACTATTCTATTCAGAGAAAAAAACAAGTGAAATGTTTCTCTAGGCTTCAAAGGAATTCAAATTGTATGACATAAACATGTTCCCTTTTCGAAAATTTTGACATTCAGATAATTCATGAAAAACATTTTTGGCATGGAGGACGTGTGATATTGATGGATACTATGTGGTCTATATGTCAATCACACTTCTATATATCTCGTTTATGTTTATTGGAATGAAATTTATTCATCATCATTCTTGTGTGATGTTTGTACTGAAGTCTATGAATATTTGCAATGACTAAGTGAATTATAATATGATTTTAATATAGTGATCACTAGTCTTTACATATGTTCTTAACATTCCTATTCGTGGGATATTCAAGAATAACATCGAATAGAGACACTATATGATGTAACTCAGATGAAGGGTATAGTTGATCCTATATCTATCGATATAGAGACACTAAGGACATATAATGGGTGTGATAACATGTAAATTATACATGAAAATATATGATTATTAATACAAATTAAGGCATAAAATATTCTATTCTGATGCATGTTATCATATTTTTGAGTGTTTATCTATCATTCTATGAAAATAAAGTTATAGTGTCAAAATGCACTAATTTAGGGATAATTATGATAAATTAAGAGAAATATTTTAACATTAGAATATCACCATTTTTATTTGAGATTATAATTAGGTTTTAATGTTAAATAATAAGAGAAAATACTTTTTATACACTCATTTATTTTTTCTAAGTTTTAAATTCTAAAAGAAATGAGTATATTTTTAAAAATAAAAATTTATTATCTTCTTATTTATTAAATTTGAATTTTTAGAATGATAGATAATTTAATTTCTGATTCAACAAAATAAATTTGGATTAATTTGGAGTTGTATTTTGAAAGTTATAAATTTTCTAATTTTTAGATATTTTTTTAATTTTTTTATGAATTTATTTCGATTTATTTTGAATTAAAATGAATAAAAAATATATATATTTTATATCGTGTGCTAACGTGGCAGCTGACATGGTGCGGAAAAATAACAACGCCATGTGGCAGCGTGTGAGAATGCCACGTGTCACACACGCTGTGAGTGTGCGAGTATCTATGTACACAATACTTAAATACTCGTGCATTCGCCTAATTTTTTGTCAAGTGGGACTATTTTTCTGTTTTCATATGCGCATGTGACGTGGGGTTGGGCGGAGCATCCAATTCACGTGTTAAAGGAAAGCCATAACTCTGGTTAGGTGGTTAACTCTGGTTAACTCTTCACTTATGTCAGGGGGTAGGTGGTTAACTCTGGTTCGTTGGCAAATCATTTTAAAATGATTTAATCTCAGCCATTCATCTAAGGAGTTATAACGGTTAATAAAATCGTTTGACGAAGAAAAGTCAAAAGTCAATGTCAAAGCGTTGACTTTGACCAAATGTTGACTTTATGTAAAATCAGAGAAGAAAAATGTGGTAAAATATTACAAAAATTATATATTCAGAAACTAGAGAGAAAATGGAAAATTTTAATATAAAATATGTGATTTTTAGAGAAGAACTGAATTTACTATGATTTATTGAAAATCAATAATCAGAAAAATCCCAAAAGACCCCGGTCAAAATCATGAAATTGACTAACCAAATGATATCCAAATCTTGCGATTCACATATGAATAGAAAGCTTACGATCGAGAGGATTCTAGAGACCCGAGTGACTATTTGTTTTCAATCCGAATTTGGGCATTGACTTGCGGGGGAAATTATTCTTAAAATACTAGGTGATGAAATTTTATGAATAAGATATCCACAGAAAGCTGATGAAACAAGGAATCCAATGAAACCAAAATCGAATGATTTGGACTTAATATCATGGAGAAATCCTTGTTTGAAAAATCAACAAAAATCCGCAATCAAATTTGGGCGAAAAGATGAAAATTCTGATTTCTAAACTCTAATTACCTATCTAAATCTAATCTAAACTACATAAATTTCAAGGATTATGAAGGAATCATACTACTAAGCTGGATTGACGTGAATATTGGGCTTCAAATTGCGTGG
>CM044102.1:1714921-2004900 GCA_024174645.1 Lemna minuta | reverse complement strand
ATATATATGTATATAACGCGCCACGTAGGCGCGCTGCGCGGGTCCGCGTGGCTCTGCCACGTGGCCTTGCGTGCCACGTCGCACCCGTGCGGGCCCCGCGCGCTTTTTACATTTTTTTTATATTTATTTTTAACGTTTTTAAATAGAAAATAAAATCGGAAAATTTAGAAAAAATCCCTAAAAATTGTAAAAATCATATCTTTTAAAATACAACTCCAAATTAATCCAAATTTCTTTCATTTGATCTGAAATTTAATTATCTATCATTCTAAAAATTCAAAATATTTAAATAACAAGAGTTTTAATTTATATTTCAAAAATACACTCATTTCCTTAAGATTTTAAGTTTAGAAATTTAAATGAATGTTTATAAAAATAATTTATCTTATTATTTAACTTTGAAAATTACTTATAATCTCAAGTAAAGATAGGTTATAAAATCATTTATCTTTAATTTATCATAATTAACCCTAATTTAGTGTATTTTGAGATTATAACATAAATTTGCATGAAATGATAGAAATGCACTCAAAGTATGATGACATGCACATAAATGTAATGTTTTATGCCTTAAATTGCATGAATAATCATGTTTTATCATGTTAAGATTGCATGTTATCATTAGTGTGCATAAAACCTCCTCATTTTAATGTTTTTAAAAGTAACTAAAATTGAATAAATTTAGAGAAATTCTAAAAAAACCTTTAAAAATAAATATTTTTATAAATTTTAAAATATAATTCCTTTTTAATCTAAATCTTTTTGTTTGATCACAAATTAAATAATATATTATTCTATGCATTAATTTAAGAAATAATAAGAGAATAACTTTCTAACTAAAAAATACACTCATTTTCTTTGAAAAATAAAACTGGGAAAATAATTGTGTATAAAAATATTTTCTCAAATAGTTTCATTTAAGACTCAATTATTATCTCAAATTTAAAATGTGAATAATTTACTCTTAAATTTATAGTTTAACAATGCATGATTATTCATAAAATTAATGCATTTTGATCGTATAATTCAAATTACACAGAATGATGAATATGCACTCAAAGCATGATAACATACATAGGAATAAAATATTTTATGCCTTAATTTGAATTAATAATCATATAATTACAAGTATAAGTTGCATGTACCCATTAAACCCTCAATCAATCTCTCTCCTCAATTCCTTGTTGTTGATGATCATTCCTTTAAGAATATTATTTTTCATGAAATCTAAAAATCGAGAAGAAGCCAGGCTCCATCATCTTCTCTTCCCATATTTTCTCTATTCTTTCCTCTCCTTTAGAGTTTGGTCGGAGCCTTGAATTTTTCTAACTCTTTCCTTTCATTTCTTCTAATTTCATGATTTTTTTGTTCTATGTTTGTTTTGAGAAGATAATTGCAACCTTTTACAAAACCTTTCAAAAAAAAACTCTATGTTATAAAATTTTGATTTAGAAATTCAAGGTTACATAAGTCGGTTCATAGTTTGAAGCTTTGTACGAGTCAGGGCAAAAAAATTTTTGAACATGTTTCAAGTCAAAGTTGAGATAAAGGTTGTGACGTGACCAATATAACATGAACATTAGAGAGAGAGAGAGAGAGAGAGAGTAATTGAGTATTCACCTAAGAGAGTGAAGCTGATAAAAGCATAGAATTTCCCGATATAGCTTGTAGATATGTTCAAACAATAAGGTCCATGGGGCAAATACTCGTGCAAGAGTATATGTATAAATCACACTTGATACATAAAATGTCATAAATTTTATTCTAATAACATCTAGAAAAAGTATGCCAACTCTCTTGCTTATAAGTATTAGAGGTGAATATTACCCCTTATAGGAGACATGCTACTCTCTACTCTCTCACCTCAATCTTTCAAATTTAGTATGTTTCTCTTTTCAGTATCTCTTAGATACCTTTTAACTTAGAACTAGAGATTTCTTTTTCTCCCTCCCCCTCTCTCTCATTCCTCTTTTAAATTCTTCTTTCACTCCTCTCTCATATATCTTTTTGTCTCTATCTCTTCATGTTAGTCTACCAGACATTTTCTCTCTCTTATCCCTCCAGGGTCAATTTCCCTTCTTGACTTACCACATTCCTCATATTTCAATTCTCTAGTCATTTACACCTTTAATTTCTCACATTTTATTCGTTCTCAACATTCAATTCTCGTGTGAGAGAGGCATTTAAGGGAGGGTATCAGCATAGAATTTAGATAATCTTTAGATCCTTTTAGTTTTAGAGTTTGTGTAGCTCATTGACTATGGTGATTTTATAAGCTACTTGACTTAGCTTTGCCCAGTTTTATTTCTTCTATACAATTTATCTTCTTATGATTTTTTTAGAAATCATAAGAAGAGAAAATTTTAATATATCATACTTTGAAAATTTTAGCCATCCATCATCCATCACCCTTGCATGGAATCGAGATAGATAAAATCCTCATACCATCCTGTCATCAGTCATCCTTCTTATCATTCGTCATTCTTAATGTCATCTGCCATCTTTTCTGTCATCCAAGCTCAATTAATGAAACCCTGCAGCTCAAGCTCAATCAATTTTGATAATTGCATTGGAGCATTCTGACTTATGCTCTTCCATGACCTGGATGAGAGAATTGGGGGCTTGCATGGGAGAGAAGGTAAGAGCTAGATGAGAGAGTTGAGGGCTTCTATGGAGAGACAATGATAATCAGGAGAGGATGAGAGAGCTAGACTGGGTCCCGACTGATAACTCTCATTTTTCCTTTTTTGTGACCTTGAGGCAGATAGGGTTGTGAAGATCCTGATCAGTTCAATCTCGGGTTCGTGGCATCTGACAATCAGGGTCATCTGTATCACTAAAACTGAATGATCATCTGAAGCCATATGATCAGTGCATACACCATTATGCAAACTGTCTATGGCAGAAATTCTTCACCAAACTGACAAATCATCTTGAAAGTTTGCCTCGCCACAGCTCTAACAACTGAGCACGCACTTCATCTTCCTCATCCCGCATCAAACAAATTTACTCAGCCTCCTCGAATGAAATTTAAATCATAACGAAAGTACATTGTCAGTAGTAAGGACTTAAAATGAACCTTGAACAAACCAACATATCCATTTAGAATGATTGCGCACAAAGATAATCTTTATGTCATCAAAATACTCGAACATGCACATCATTCCCAACGAAAAGGTCTCAAATTGCAGATTGTTGGCATATCATGGACAATTAGCTTGACGCACAGGTCATAGTATTCTAAGGACAATGTATAATTTTCAAAAAAATCAACAACAATTGCCATAGAACTGGTCTGACAATGTTATATAGCCCAGAATGAATAGATATCGTAAGGAAAATAGTACACTCAGTCATTAAGAGAAAGACGATGCAAATTGAATGCAGATCATAGACAAGAAGTTCCATGCACCGATCAAAATGATAACATGAGCAAATTGCAATTACTATACACAGGTGACAAAATTGAATGTTAATAATCGTCTTATTTAGTGTATCAACATAACCTAGACAGAAGTGGTCATAAATCTGATATCACAATCTTCAAACACCCAGACTAGCTGATAACATGTCCGGGAAAAAATCCCTCGCTTATAAAAGTTGTGTGCCTTGAGCAATATATGCAGGATATTAGGAAAGCTAGAAAATTTCTAATTATCATATCAAGTGTACCACGATAACGTCAATTGAAACGCCCATAAAATTGATGACACGAATTCATAAATCCAGACTAAACTGATGACAAAACTGAAAAGTTCACTCCGCTTATCCATAAAAATAACAAAAAACGAAAACCCATTCATGGATCTTAAAAGATCAAGCGGTGAGAACAACAGCCCCACCAGCCTCCTTAATCTTCTTCTCGGCGTTCTTCGAAATCAGCTTGGCCTTGACAACAATCGGCTGCGAAGATGAGAGCGCCCCCTTTCCCAAAACCTTAAAGTACCCAAACTGCGTAACATCAATTAGAGGAGCAACGGACGTATCGGCTTTAGCTTTTGCCTTCACGTCTTCCGGAATCAAGGCCCACAATTTCTCGATATTGACCGTCGGGCAGAAAAACTTGTTGCGGAGCTTGTGGAAATACCGCATACCTACTTTACCAAAGTATCCGGGATGGTACTTGTCGAATAAGATTCGGTGGTGGTGCATGCCTCCAGCGTTACCGCGGCCACCGGGATGCTTGCGGTGCTTGCCGACGCGACCATGGCCGGCGCTGACGTGACCTCTCTTCTTCCTGTTCTTCTTGAATCTGGTAGTCATCTTTGCGGCCGATCGAAGAGGCAGAGGAAGATCGCGGCGGGAGCTTCTTAGGGTTCCATTTCGGAGGATTATATAGGGTGAGCGCGGCTAGGGCTTGCTGCGGCTTCGTTTATATTAAATGGGCCAACAACATGTGGGTTTTGCCGGGCCCGGTTTCCACTTTGGACCCAATATTTCATTATCTATCTATCTATCTATACATATATACATCTATCTATATATAAACCTATCTATCTACCTATTGTTCTATCCATCCATCCATCTATCTATCTATATATCTATCAAACTATCTATCTATCTATTGATCTATCTATATCTATGTATCTATCTCTTGATCTATCCATCTATCAATCCATCTTTCCATCCATCTATCCATCTATCTATCCATCTATCCATCCATCTATCCATCCATCTATCCATATATCTATAAATCTATATATCTATCTAGACATCTATATATCTATCCATCTATCCATCTATCTATCTATCTATACATCTATATATCTTTCCATCTATCTATCTATACATCTATCCATCTGTATATCTATCTATCTATCAATCTATTCATATATGCATCTATCCATCTACCTATACATATATCTATATATATATATATATATATCCATCTATATATTTATCTATCCATCTATCCATCCATCCATCTATCTATCTATCTATCTATCTATCCACCCATCCATCTATATATCTCTCTATCCATCCATCCATCTATATATATATATATCCATCCATCTATCTATCCATCTATCTATATATCTATCTATCCATCTATCTGTTTATCCATCTATCCATCTATCTATATATCCATGATTGATCTATATATCTATATATCTATCCATAATTGATCTATCGATCTATCTATTCATAATTGATCTATCTATCTATCTTTCCATCTATCTATCCATTACTGATCTATCTATCTATCCATATATATTAATCTTTATATCTCTATCTACCACTTTCTTAGTCTCTCTGTCTCACGTTCTCTATTTCCATTCAATTATTTATTCTTTTGCAAATCTTTCCCTTCTTCTCTCTATCTCTCTACTTACCAATATTCCTCTCTATTTTTAATCTATCCAAATCACAAAGCGCTAAACCTTTGGATGGTTTTAATCACTTTCATGGTCTCACATTTCATATCTATTTATATCTCACCTGATTCATATCCTAACAAAATTTTCTTTTTAAATTTTGAACACCTTAAAATGATTCACAAATTTCTAAATTCTTGCTCAAAGGGACTCAAAGAAGAACAAAGATGATTCAAAAATAAATGTATATAAAATTGTGCATAAAATATTTCTTTATTAAATGGGTCTAACTAGAATGGATGTATAACTATATGTAGTAGATCATGACATTTGGACTTCGAGTTGCTAGTGTTGATGATTAGTGAGATAACTATTCTATTCAGAGAAAAAAACAAGTGAAATGTTTCTCTAGGCTTCAAAGGAATTCAAATTGTATGACATAAACATGTTCCCTTTTCGAAAATTTTGACATTCAGATAATTCATGAAAAACATTTTTGGCATGGAGGACGTGTGATATTGATGGATACTATGTGGCCTATATGTCAATCACACTTCTATATATCTCGTTTATGTTTATTGGAATGAAATTTATTCATCATCATTCTTGTGTGATGTTTGTACTGAAGTCTATGAATATTTGCAATGACTAAGTGAATTATAATGTGATTTTAATATAGTGATCACTAGTCTTTACATATGTTCTTCACATTCCTATTCGTGGGATATTCAAGAATAACATCGAATAGAGACACTATATGATGTAACTCAGATGAAGGGTATAGTTGATCCTATAGCTATCGATATAGAGACACTAAGGACATATAATGGGTGTGATAACATGTAAATTATACATGAAAATATATGATTATTAATACAAATTAAGGCATAAAATATTCTATTCTAATGCATGTTATCATATTTTTGAGTGTTTATCTATCATTCTATGAAAATAAAGTTATAGTGTCAAAATGCACTAATTTAGGGATAATTATGATAAATTAAGAGAAATATTTTAACATTAGAATATCACCATTTTTATTTGAGATTATAATTAGGTTTTAATGTTAAATAATAAGAGAGAATACTTTTTATACACTCATTTATTTTTCTAAGTTTTAAATTCTAAAAGGAATGAGTATATTTTTAAAAATAAAAATTTATTATCTTCTTATTTATTAAATTTGAATTTTTAGAATGATAGATAATTTAATTTCTGATTCAACAAAATAAATTTGGATTAATTTGGAGTTGTATTTTGAAAGTTATAAATTTTCTAATTTTTAGATATTTTTTTAATTTTTTTATGAATTTATTTTGATTTATTTTGAATTAAAATGAATAAAAAATATATATTTTATATCGTGTGCTAACGTGGCAGCTGACATGGTGCGGAAAAATAACAACGCCATGTGGCAGCGTGTGAGAACGCCACGTGTCACACACGCTGTGAGTGTGCGAGTATCTATGTACACAATACTTAAATACTCGTGCATTCGCCTAATTTTTTGTCAAGTGGGACTATTTGTCTGTTTTCATATGCGCATGTGACGTGGGGTTGGGCGGAGCATCCAATTCACGTGTTAAAGGAAAGCCATAACTCTAGGTGGTTAACTCGGGTTAACTCTCACTTATGTCGGGGGTAGGTGGTAAACTTTGGTTCGTCGGCAAATCATTTTAAAATGATTTAATCTCAGCCATTCATCTAAGGAGTTATAACGGTTAATAAAATCGTTTGACGAAGAAAAGTCAAAAGTCAATGTCAAAGCGTTGACTTTGACCAAATGTTGACTTTATGTAAAATCAGAGAAGAAAAATGTGGTAAAATATTACAAAAATTATATATTCAGAAACTAGAGAGAAAATGGAAAATTTTAATATAAAATATGTGATTTTTAGAGAAGAACTGAATTTACTATGATTTATTGAAAATCAATAATCAGAAAAATCCCAAAAGACCCCGGTCAAAATCATGAAATTGACTAACCAAATGATATCCAAATCTTGCGATTCACATATGAATAGAAAGCTTACGATCAGAGGATTCTAGAGAGACCAGTGACTATTTGTTTTCAATCCGAATTTGGGCATTGACTTGCGGGGGAAATTATTCTTAAAATACTAGGTGATGAAATTTTATGAATAAGATATCCACAGAAAGCTGATGAAACAAGGAATCCAATGAAACCAAAATCGAATGATTTGGACTTAATATCATGGAGAAATCCTTGTTTGAAAAATCAACAAAAATCCGCAATCAAATTTGGGCGAAAAGATGAAAATTCTGATTTCTAAACTCTAATTACCTATCTAAATCTAATCTAAACTACATAAATTTCAAGGATTATGAAGGAATCATACTACTAACTGGATTGACGTGAATATTGGGCTTCAAATTGCGTGGATTGAAGAGTATTTCTCCGGTTTCTTCTTCGACGTGCGTTCTGAGTTCAAGGGGAGATTCCAATAGATTCTTGGAACGATTCGTGATCTATCATGCCTCAATTTGATCACAATTGAGTCTACAACGCAGGGAGATCACAAAGAACTTAAGATTTTGCTAAAAAAAATGCTTAATTTCTTCACGTTTCAATCAAAAGTTAAGTTTACAAAGAGAGAGAACATTAATTTATAGAGATTTTATCGCAAAAATTGTGGTCCGTCCAATTCGCTGATGATACTTTGGACGGCTGTGATCGTGCAAAATCGGTGGGCCACGATCCCACGACGCGGATTTCACTCCTCTTGATTTCATCCGTCTGGTCTACATCGGTGCATCGTTAAACAACCATGTGTCGATTTGTGGTTCGCTGATCGCGTGATTAAATCGCGACCATTCGATTTCACTTACGTGATCAACGGCTGGGAAATGCATACGTGCTTTGATGGCAATCCGGTGGACCGAGATCCACCAGATTAATGCACGTCGATTCGCATGATCGGATCTGACGCACCGCGCGATGCCACGTCGCCTAAAAATAAAATTATTAGTCCCACACGGAAGAATACAAGAGGGAATGTCAAGTATTTAAGATAGAAGAGCGATAGCCCTTTGCGTCGCCCAATGGGCCAAGTACACCCCCCCTATCTTACATGGGCCCACAATACTCGTGGGCCCATCAAATGCCAGCCCAATTGTCCTTTGCGCCACATAGGCGCATACGTGTGTCTGCGTAGCACATGCGTGTGTCTGCGTAGCACATGCGTGTGTCTGCATGGCGTTGCATGCGTGTGTCTGCATGGCGCTGCCATGTGTCGCATGGCGCTGCCATGTGTCTGCGTGGCGCCATGTTAGCTTCGCGGGTCCCACGCGAATAATAAACCCTTTTTTGTGATTTTTTAAAGGAAATAAATGTGAAAAATTCATGAAAAATCAAAATAAAATCCAGAAAAATTCTATGAAATTCAGAAATTCATATCTTCATTTATTTAACTCCTTTTGACTCAAAGTTTCTCCATTGGATCACAAATTTCTTCATCTTTAATATCATGCCACCTAAAATATAAATTCAAGCAAGAAAATAAGGTGAATTCAAAATGATCATAAATCAATCCCTTTGATTGTTTAAAGTGATTCATCTCATCATTCTCTTCCTCTTATTTCTTCTTTTAATCATCTACTAAAGTCAAAATAAAATCATGGAAAATAGTTAATTTCCACTTGTTTGACTTTGCAAAAGGTCAAACATCAATAAAAAAATAATTAACCATAAAATAATGCAAAAATATGGACTTTAGTAAAATGTCATACCAATGGAGAAAATTCATAAAAGTATGATAACATGCATCGTAATTACATAAAATAAGCATGAATATTAGTTAAATATGATAAGAATTCAAGTTAAATATGCATGTTATCAACTTTGCTGATGGATTGGTGAGGAAACCTCATGACATTGTAGAGGATGTGTTGTTTGGATAGATGATTGTTATTTCTCGATGGACTTTTTAGTAGTAGATATGAAGATAACTAAGGAGTTGAGTCAAGCCCCAATCATTTTAGGATGACCATTTCTTGGCCTCCACAAAAGCCTTCATAGATTGGGGAAAAGGAGAAGTCGTACTAAAGGTAGGTGAACATAGAGTGCAGGTTGACATTAATAAATTGATGAGATACCCTTCACGGGCTTTTGAGGACTTAGGTGCCATAGACCTTTAAGATGAAAAGGGCATCGAGGCTTGCATAGAAGAATCTAGGGTACTCAATGAGAAGGTTGGCATATATGACCTCAAGACAAAGTCACTACCATCAAACGAGCCTACATTGGAGCTAAAGCCTCTCCCATTTTCCCTTAAGTATGCTTTCCTAGATGGACAACAAGAAAAATTGGTGATCATTTCTTTGAACCTTGATCATGAGCAAGATAAGCGATTGCTTGATATATTGCGATGAAATGAGCAGGCCATTTGTTGCACCTTGGTGGACCTTAGGGGATTAGATCTCTCATTGTGCACGCATCAAATCTTCTTAGATGAGTTTTCAAGAGAGGTGTATGATATGAGAACTAACTATATCCATATAAGTACACTAAATAATAAATATTTTCTTGGAAGATCCAATTTTATTAAAGGACTAATGACATGTATGGAATTTCAATGCGAGAACAATAACTTTAGTTTCTAAAGAAGATAGAGAATAGAAAAACATATACATATTGAATAAAAATACGGATTTCATAGTTTATTCTTGTTAAAACTATTGAACAATTAAAATTTCATGAGCAAAGAGTTGAAAGCACGAGGAGGCCTCTAAAAAAATTATCATACTGTGAAAATCTTATTGAAAGAGAGTTCTAAGAATGAGGAGTCCTCACCATAGTTAAGGCAAGTATAGTCCATACACACAAGAGAATTACACAACCACCATTGGGCATAAATCAGCCCAAATAGATTGAATCACACTCCCCCTTAGGTTCATGCATGAAAGCCCAACTTGCTGCATAAGGAATTGCATGAAGTGCCTTTCAGTCCTTTGATGTAACTATTTGCAAGTTTCTCTTTGATGCCACAAGTGGGGTTTTAAGAAGGCCCCTCGAGGGCCTCATAGGATGTGAAGTGAAATCTACTTGAATATGGTTTGTATGCTCATGGAATATCAGATTTTGTTTCATTAAAGATGACAACTTGGTTATCACAATATGCGGACATAGGTGAGTTGACACTAATATTGAAATATTGAATAAGATATTGAATTAACATCATCTCACAAGTGATAGTGGTCATGGTTGATACTCTACTTTAGTGTTGGCATGTGAGGCTTCATTCAACTTCTTGCCAGAGAACAAAGTTCCCCTAGATAGGTTAAGTAGGAACAAAATTCAACCGTTATACCTCCATATCATTTGTACTAGATCCGCCCTCAAGCACCCTTGAGATAATCTAGTATACATGATGCTCCAAGCTAATGTACTCGCCGTGCTGCAAGCAAAACTTGCCTAAATAGGTTAAGTAGGAACAAACTTCAACCCTTAGATCTCTAAGTCATTTATACTAGATCCCCCCTCAAGCATCCTTGAGATAGTATACATAATGCTCCAAGATCATGTACTCGCCATGCTGCTAGCAAAACTTGGCTATGAAGTCCAATGGTATAGACGATTTTAGAGTAACTGAAAGTCAAATAAGAAATTTCCCAATGAGTCGCTGGTACTAGTTCACTTACTCAAGATTGGAGATGTAGTTTCCCGGAGATCAGGTTTAGAGGCGATGAGGGAGGTTTCTAGTAGACCCGAACACACCAATTTCGTCCAAACATTAGGCGAAAATAATAAATGACCTCATTACACACTTACGTGTACTAGGTCTCTATTTCCATAAATTCCTTTAGAACTTGTGCATATCTTATTGGCACTTTGACTATTTATTCAAACAACTATTTCAATGGATTTAACTACTTAACAATTAAGTCTCCTATGGTTCAGTATATACTAACATGAAAAAATGAAAGAGCATATTTTCACTAATTTCTCAAGTGAGTTGAACAAAAATGTTTGACTACTCTGTGAATTGAGAAATGCAATTAAAGAGAATTGCATACGGAAAATCAATCTCTCATAGACATAATATTAATGAAAATACTTTTATATACCCATTTAATAATCTACAATAACCAAATTTTGTGATAATGCTTTCTCAATTTGGAGAATCATTTTGCTAAGAACTCTAAAAATTAAGTACAAAAATTATAAATTTAGTTGATAATTTTGAGGAATTTTCCATTTGATGTGTCGAACTGGAAATGATTTTTTACCCGAGGAAATGCTATTGAGGACTTTGTTGAGTGCGGATTCTATTTCGCTGAAAGAACTTTTATCCTGTTTTTGAGTAGTTAGTCTAGGAAAGTTTGTTTTAATTAAATTTAAATTTTTAAATTGCTGATTTTTGGTTAAATTATCGGTTGGAAAGATTCAAGTTATTCAAATTTAGAGGTAAATTTCTAGTATTTTTAACTGCGAGATCGAAGACGAAGTAACTGTTGATAATTAGCGAATTTGGAGATCAAGCGTCCGGTGGACAGTTTCCCGGCGAGTTTTCTTTGGTATTTTGTTTTATAACTTTTCATGGCATTTTTCTGGACTCTGGCATTTCTGTGGAGTCGGCTTCCTGTGAAATCCGCCGATTTTCGCAGAAACAATCGCAAATATTTTCTACAATCGTAAATTGACAGCAGAGAATTGACAGATTTCCTTAAAAGCTGAAGAACACAGCGCCTCGCAGTGGACACGCATACAGCAGGAGCTGTATGCAAGTTTTCCTGTAGAATTTTGAAGGAGATAAAGAGCAGGAGACTTGTTCATCCCGCTCTTCTCTAACTTAGCTACAAAATATATCTCCTTAAAACCTTCAACGGTGCTGTCCTGGTGGTCCTGGATCAGGTCGGGGCCTTGGAGGACCCCTCAGTGGTAAAATTCGACGGAACATGTTCCCTGGCGTGATCTTCTCCCACTCTGAGAAAAAAAAATTGAAACTAGGTTTAAAACGACGAGGCCGGAAAAATACTGATGTAAAGGTGTGGACCGTACCTCATTAACGATCTGGTTCCCTTTGGAATGACGAAGGACGAAGAACCAGACGTAGAACATGGCAGCGACGGAGCGGAATACCGCCCATCGAGACGAGGGAGGGAACTGATTCTCCATGGCCACTCTTTCCTCTCTCTGCAGCGCTGAAAATGGTTGTTGGGTTCTCTTGGGACTGTCCATCGCCTTTTATCGCCGAAGTTTTTGACCATTTAATTCATTTCCTAAAAGCTTGTGGTTATAGTTCTTGTTTGACTATTTCCGAGCCAAGACGAGTGTGTGGCTCGGTCAGCGATTCAAATTACCCGAACAGTCTTCTGGCCCGCGGAGATAGAGAATTCAACGGAGACGAAGGATATCCGATTTTGACCTGGCCGTTTTTCAACGGAGACGAAGGGTACCGGTCAAAGTAAAATATAAGTCAAGAAAGTCGACACTACCTACTATGAAACGCGTTGACGGAGTCCTGTCCGCTTTCTCTCGAATTTAATATTAACTGATTAGTATCTTGTGCTCCTCTGCGGGCACTAAAAACTACGGAAGAGCCGGAGAGAGAGAGAGAGAGAGAGAGAGGGAGAGAGAGGGAGAGAGGGGAGGGAGAGAGAGAGGGAGAGGGAGGGAGAGGGAGGGAGAGAGAGGGAGAGGGAGGAAGAGAGAGGGAGGGAGGGAGAGGGAGAGGGAGGAGAAAGGGGAGGGAGAAAGGGAGAGATATTCCTGCCTTGAACGAATTACAATTATATTGGAATCATAGTGTGAATATTTCATAAGCTTTTTGGATGTTTGTAGAATTTGTAATGCGCCTGACTTCGATAAAACTCCTTTATCATATTTCATTTTGATATGAATTGATAAAGGAGAAAAACAAAGTCAGAGAGCGTAATGGTAAGTGAAATCTTGATCATTTGACTAATCCATGCATTGAAAGCGGACAGTCAAGATCATTGAAAGAGATCGGGATAATTTGAGACGATGGTTGGGATATTGAAAATTGATCCATAATAAAAGTAACCATAAAATTTACAATATTTCAATACTGTGACATGCCAGATCATGACGAGAAGAGAGATACATTAGCATACTTGAAAATTAAATTAAATGAGCTTTTTTAATCCATCCTTAAATCACTGAGAGTCCTGAGGTTTATTTGTAGGGAATGAACATGAAACCGAAAGTCTTTTATAGACATTTGAAGGAGTTAAATAGGAGGAGCTCGTTCATCCCGGTCCTCTCTAACTTAGCTTCTTCCGCAATTATCAACAAAATATTCTTCTTAAAAATCTTCAATGGTTTTGCATTCCATTTCTTGGGTCAAGCCAGGGCCTTTGAGGAGGAGCCTGTTGGCCTAATCGTGGAGTGGACCCACGATGCCTAGTGGCGTCGTGGGCCACCAACTTTGAGTTTCTTTTTAGAAAGAAACATGGGACTGGTGGGTCCCACGTTTAAAGCATTTTTTTCTTCTTTCTCCTATAAATAGTGTACCTTGATTGAATGAAAAACATGAAGGATTTTTGTTTGTAATTTCGTCTCTACGTCATAGTCTTTCAACCTCTCTCATTTCCTATCTCCTTTCTTGGTGTGTGTGAGGAGAGAAGGGTTGAGATCTTGTGGGCCCTCAAATTGGTATCAGAGCTGGTGATAACATGCTAAATTAACATGATAAAACATGATTATTGATGCATATTAAGGCATAAATGATTTCATTTTCACGCATATTATCATACTTATGTGTATTTTTCTATCATTCCATGAAAAAGTAATTATAATCTCAAAAACACTTTAAATTAGGGTTAAAAATGATGATTTAAAAGATAAATAATTAATAACCCATCTTTACTTGAGATTATAGAGGTTTTTAAAGTTATAATAATGAGAGAAAATATTTTATAAACATTTGTTTATATTTTCTTGAGTTAAAAATCCTTAAAAATAAATGTGTTTTTGAAATAAAATTTAAAACTCTCATTATTTATCAATTTTTATCTTTTATAATGATAGATAATTAAATTTTGGATCAAATAAAAGAAATTTGGATTAATTTGGAGTTATATATTAAAAGTTATGAATTTTCTATTTTTAGGGATTTTTTCTGGATTTTTTTATTAATTTTAAGATTTTTAAATGTTAAAAACAATTTAAAATAAAGCAAAAAATGGGGGTATTTTCGTGCAGACCCACGTGGATGCGACGTGGCACTCCGGGCCACGTGGTAGCGCCACGCGGGCCCACGCGGCGTGATGCGACGCATTATTTATATTTACATATATAGGTTATAATATATATAGTCTTCCGTTTATCGGAAGAGATTATTAATCCACTAAATACGTCGCACCTTATAAACCCAATGCCTTCTCTTAATTTTCTCTTTGTGGGACTAAGTTCCACGGAGTTGTTTTTTATGCAGGTGACGTGGCCATTCGCGGTGCGTCGGATCGACGACGCATTGAAAATCTGCGAGTCGATCGCGTGGACGCGCGGACCACCGGATCAAATAAGAGCACGTGTCGGAAATTCAAGAGTTATAACGGCTGTGATTTAATCGGGCGCTACACATCTTGATCGTTGGATCGTGATCCAACGGGCGCGATTCAAGGCATTTTTATAACGCTTATCAACGGGATCATCCTGGCGCTCCATCTCAGATCCAACGATCGCGATATTTTCGAAACGATCCACGGTGGACCGTTTCATCATAACCGTCGATTGTTTTGATTGGATGGTTACGCCCAAAATTCCTATAAAACGAGGTGTTCCTCCGATTTGTAAACCATTCGAGTTGGAAATTAAAGCAATTGATCTGTTTAGACACCTCCCCTCTCGAGTATCTCAATCCCATTGTGTTCTACACTCATTTCCGTACCTCCTGAGCATTTGAGTTTGAGATTTGGTTGAGTAGATTAGGAGAAATCGACGCTTGAATCTCCACATCGCGTTCTTCGTGTTCTAGGCGATTAAGCAGTTTAATCGCGTCGATTTGATCGCTATTTGTAATTAGTGGAAGCGGTTTTTCATAATCTACCTTCCTATCATGTTTGATTTCAATTTAGATTAGGATTTCAAGTTTAATTTGGTTTAATTTAAGTCAATTTCGCGATTTCTTCGTTCGGAAATTTCTTCCTACTTCGATCTCCAATTTCTCCGAGAAATCAAGACCAAATTCGATTATTCTTGATTCCGTGGAATCGATTTGAAGTTCTCTCTCATAATTTACCATTTTTCCCAATTTCTATCGTCAATTCATCATCCGATTTGATCAATTTCGAAGAAAACATCAATAATTTCCTTATTTCCCTGTGGATTCGACCCTTATTTACCATTATACCCTTTAATTTGAATTAATTTCATCAAATTGGTAAGTTTGGAAATATTTTTGACTCAAGACCGTGTGAAATCGATGACCTTGCGGTCTTGTCTCGTCAGCTGGTGACGAAGCGTTTTTGTGCGGTCGTTAAACACACAAAACGTAGGTCAAACAAAATTTATAAAACCGAACTCACAGAGATAAGATATAAAATCGAGTAATGTGTAAGTATCGGGTCGATCCACAGAGAGCAGGTTTGACTTTAATCGTAGAGTTGACTTGGTCAAACTTAGGTTTAAAAGGGGTGTTAAAGAAGTAAAAATAAGATGTGATGAATGAAAATGATATAAATAGAATAAATGAGAAGTTTTAAGAATTAAATTCTCGGGTTTGACAAATAAAAGTCAAAAGTCAAAGTCAAAGTCAAAGCGTTGACTTTAACCAACAGTAGGTGTTATGTAAAATTAGAGAATCAAAAGGTGTCAAAAGATTACGAAAATTATATACTTGGAAACTAGAGAAAAAATGGAATTTATTGATATATAATTCGTGATTTTTGAATAAGAATTAGATTTACTATGAATTATTGAAAATTAAATATTAGAAAATCTCCGAAATGAACACCTCAGAGGAAATCTTCAAAATGACCGGTCAAATGAAATCCAAATCTTGCAATTTATATGTCAATGGAAATCTAAGAACCGTTTGACTTCTGATGATCAAATTCTGATCATCAGAATTTGATCAAAATGATCAAAATGATCAAATTCTGATTTGTAAATTGAAAGTAGTTGACCCTGAAAGTCAACATTTGACTTCTGATAAAAGATGAACAATGCTTGGTCAAACATCAAATTGAAGGGTCAAATGAACTCGGAATTCAATGAATTTGCTATCCACGGAAAGCTGATGAAAAGAGGAATCCAATGAAACCAAAATCAAGTGATTTGAAATTATAATCAAATCACTTGATTTGATTATAATTTCAAAATCAGAAATTATAATCCCGAAATTACCTCTTGATAATCGATATCCTATTTTCAAAAATCAGAAATTTTTCGGACTCAAATTTGGGGAAAATGAAGAACACTAAAAACTAATTTACAAAATTAAACTTCTAAATCTAATAAAAACTCAAATTACCTCTTGATAATCGATCGAATCTCACTACTAACCCGATTTCCGCAAGAATGGGGCCTTAATTCTCGTGGATTGAAGCGAATTTGCTCAGATTCTTCCTCGTGGACGTTCGGAATTCAAGAGGAAAATTCGATGAAATCAAGGGGGAATTCGCTATCAATCCCGCTCCAGGTGCGTCGCAATCGAGTCTAAATGCGGGGGATTGATAACATGCGATATTGATATCATAAAACATGATTTTTGATGCATATTTAAGTATAAATGATTTCATTTTCATGCATGTTATCATACTTATATGTATTTTTCTATTATTATATGAAATAGTCACTATATTCTCAAAAATACTTTAAATAAGGGTTAAAAATAATGATTTTTTAAGATGAATAAATTAATAACCCATCTTTATTTTGAGATTATGGATGTTTTTAGAGTTAAAATAATGAGAGAAAGCCTTTTATAGACATTTATTTTATATCTTTACTAAGTTAAAAATCTCTTAAAAAAATAACTATATTTTTTTGAAATAAAATTTAAAAACTCTCATTATTTATTAATTTTTGACTTTTTAGAATAATAGATAATTAAATTTTGGATCAAATGAAAGAAATTTGGATTAATTTGGAGTTGTATTTTAAAAGATATGATTTTTACAATTTTAGGGATTTTTTTCTGGATTTTTCCTGATTTTTCCGATTTAATTTTGATTTAAAATAGATTAAAATAAATATAAAAAAAATTCAAAAAGCGCGCGGGGCCCACGCGAGTGCGACGTGGCACGCAAGGCCACGTGGCAGAGCCACGCGGACCCGCGCAGCGCGTCTACGTGGCGCGTTTATATATATATATATATATATTACGTATATTATATAAAAGGGGTCTTTGTCCTCCCCTATATGGGAAGGGTCATACCCTTATAGATCGTCGGGTCTTATAAACCCGACGATCTCTTTTTTATTTTTCCGTGTGGGACTAACCCACACTTTACTTACCTTTCACGTGACGTGGCACGACGAGGAGCGATAGATTGCGATCGGAGGACGCTGATTAAATGGACGCGTGGACTACCGGACTTGATCAAACACGTGCTTGATTGGGCGAGTTATAACGGCTAGATTTCAGCGACGTGGCGTGATGAGGACCGCTGGATCGAATGAGCGATCAAATGAGAAGCGTCGATCGCGTGGACGCTGGATCACGGGAAGATCATCAAGCACGTGCCTTTATTCAAGGCATTATAACGATCGTGATGCGATCTGGCGGGGCGCATCCAGACCGTTCGATCGTGATGCAACAAACAGGATTCAAGCGTTTTTATAACGCTTATCGACGGGAGCATCTGAGCCCTCCATCCGCGATCCGACGATCGCGATATTTCCGAAAACGGTCCATCATGGACCGTTTATCGTAACCGTCGATCGTTTCGATCGGACGGTTACGAAATTTCGCCTTATAAAAAGGCATGTTCTTCGTCGTTCTTAGACATCCGAGTGAGATTCAATCTAATTGACTGTCTAGACACCTCCCTCACTCGTTTCTCTCGAGTTCTTCCTCTTCCTCTTCAAATTCCGCGTCCAAGGAGGGGTAGAAGTCGAGATTTGGTGGAATATCGAAGGAGAAATCGCCACTTGAACGTCACGCTCACGCTCTTGATGTTTTCGGTGATTGAATCACTTAATCACGATTATTTGATCACAATCGTGGGTTAGTGGGAGCGGTTTTTGCTTCCTAATCCTCCTATCACGTTTAATTTTAGTTTAGATTAGGATTTTGCCTTCAATTTCATACAATTTCACTCAAAATCACGATTCCGTCGTTCCGAAAATTCTCTCCACTTCAATTCATGATTTCTCCGCGAAATCAAGTCCGATTTTGACGATTTTTGATTCCGTGGAATCGATTTGAAGTCTACTTTCTTAAAATACCATTTTCCCCAATTTATTCCATCAATTTCTTGTCCGATTTGACCAAATTCTAAAAGATCTCTTGAAAATTCCTAAATTCCCTGTGGATTCGACCCGTATTTACAATTATACCCTTGAATTCGATACATTTTCATCAAATTGGTAAGTTCGGTATGTTTTTTGACGTGATACCGCTTGAAATTGACGACCTCGCGGTTTCGTCTCGTCAAGGATCACGAAGAACTTAAGACATTCCCTGAAATTTGCTTAATTACCTTCACGAATCGATCAAAAGTTGAGAAAATAAGAGAGGATACATCATCTTTTTAAAGGGGAATTTGATGGGCCATTTGATCGGTCAAGTAGTGGAATTGATGGGCACGATCGCGGCGATGATCGTGGCCCTTGATTTTGCCTCAAAGGAGCCCCGATCGCGTCGCGATCAGGCCACAATTGCACCATGATCGTGGTTCTTATTCATCCCTTGTCTGTCGTCCGATGGAGATCCGGTAAGTGGGTGGTCCCGATCGCACGATCAAGCTTGTTGATGCATGATCGTCGTCCGTGCGATGAGGATCCAACCATCCAGATGTGTCGCTAAGGTAAGAGAAAGATTGAGAGCATCATGGCCGTCTGATTGCGATCGCATTGATGCTCTTTCGCCGCCCATTCGATGAAGATCCGATCGTGCCGATGAGTCGCGACGCCAACCGTTCGATGAAGATCACAATTGCGATCCACGCGGTGCTCCCTGATTGTCGGAATCGCAAAAAATCGCGACCGTCTAATGAAGCCAAATCCGATGAAGCCTTGATCAAATCGCGATGAAGATTGGATGCTCCTAGCAGCTCCACGTGTCACCAGGTAAGCCCTCGATCGACTTTCACTTACTCCTTATTTGAGCACTTGCTCTTGATGGAGATCGGGTGGACTCAGTGTCCACCACATCGACGCATTTCAAGCGATGCCCTTGGATCCGACGTCCGCTAAGCCAACACGTGTCTTGCACAAGTAAGAAACGTGTGGGACATAGTCCCACACGAAAGAAAATATGTAAAAAATCAAGGTTAAATTGTTGGGCGGTGTAACGCTTTCGCGTTACCGCCCCAATCATCTTACTAGGGCCCACTAACCCATGGGTCCTCCAAATGCCGACCCCCCTTGCCACTTGGCGCCCCACACATGCGTCCGCGTGGACACGCGTGGCCTCCTGCCACGTGTTCGCGCCCTGTGCGCCACCTGCGCCTCGCGTGGGCCACTCGTGGCCCTGCCACGTGGCCTCAGTGTCGGGTCGCATCTGCGCGGTGGTCCCGCGCACCACGTCAGCTCGCCACCTGGCCCCGCTCACCACGTCATCACCTGCGGGTAAGAAATCCCCTTTTTGCGATTTTAAATAAGAAAAAATTAATTTAAAAATCAAATTAAAAAAGGGCATAAACTCAGAAATTCATAACTTTAAATGTAGAACTCCTTTGTAATCCAAATTTTCTCCATTGGATCACAAATTTCTTGCTTTTTAACATCATGTCATTTAAAATATATTTTCAAAGAAGAAATCAAGATGAATTAGAATTTACTTAACTCATTTCTTAATAAATATTCTAAATCATAAATTCATCTTGAAATTATCCTTCAAAACATGCACTAAAGTCAAAATCATTCAATAAAAGAGATTAACTTCTATTAATTTAAACTTAACAAAAGATTAATCATCTATTAAGCATAAAATTATCCCTAATTTATGCATAAATATTGACTTTAGTGAAATGACATACCAATGGCGAAAAATTCTTAAAATGTATGATAACATGCATCATATTCTCATTAAATAAGCATGAATATGAGTTAATTAGGATAAGAATTTAAGTTATAAATGCATGTTATCAGCTGGTCATCTTGCAAACTTGTTGGTGGAGACAATGTCGACCAAGATAGTCAGTGATGGGGCAGGAGGCTCTAGAAGTGGCATCGGAAATGACAATGCAGGGCGTGCACCGTACCCGCTGCTTACACCATCAAACTACACCAGTTGGGCGATCCGTGCTCATATGATCATGGAGGACCAAGGCGTGTGGGCAGCAGTCCAACCAACGGCCAGCATGACTGTCGACTTGAAGCTTGGCCGGAAGGCGAATGCACATTTTATTCAAGTTTTACCCGAGGATCTTCTCATGCATGTTGCAAAGGAAGAACTCGTCCAAGGAAATTTGGGAATCCCTCAAGATGAGGTAAGTTGGGGCTGATTATGTGAAGAAGGCACGTCTCCAAGCATTGAAAAGTGACTTCAGTGCCATGCAGATGAACGCCGAGGAGACTCTTGACCAATATGCTTGAAGAATCACCACCATGTCCGTGCAGTACTCCAATGTTGGTGGAACGTTGGAGGAGTCCGTGATGGTGCAAAAATTCTATGACACCATCCCGCACAAGTACCTCCCTTTCATCGTTGGCGTCGAGCAGTTCTGTGATATGGAGGAGATGTCGTTCGAAGAGGCAGTGTCTCGGCTCAAGGCGTACGAAGATCGTACACGATCGCACACTCTTGGTGGTGGACTAATGATCAACTGTCATCTTCTTCTCACTCAAGGGGAACAAGAGTCGCGACAAAAATAAAGGCGGCGGTGATACGTCATCGAGCCAGAAGGGAAAAACTCTCGTAGATGGCGGAATTTTTCAGCATGAGTCGCCACAGAGGCCATGGGAGGGGAGGACGTGGAAACGCATTGTGCGCCGACACTAGCGGGGGTTCCAATAATTGTGCTCGTGACAAAAACCACATCCGGTGTTTCAATTGTGATGAGATGGGTCACTACTCTACTGAGTGCAAGGCCTCGAGCAAGAAGAAGAACGAAGCACACTTGGCGCAAAGTTACACCGAGCCAACGTTGTTGCTAACGTTCTCACACGAGCTGTCGTGTGAGGCGAACGCGGGTGTTGCGGCAGGAGATCATCGTGCCACTACAAGATTCCCTGCCGCCGTTGCACGAAAAATTGCTTCCTTGGCAAGACTTTTCCTTGTTGATCGAAGAAAAGGTGTGCCCAGAGCTGCATCAAGCCAATTGCGCCCCACAACCGATTACTACATGGTACCTCGACAATAGAGCAAGCAACCATATGACCAGCGATATGAAGAAGTTCCAGAAGCTTGATGAGGGGATTTCTGGCAAGGTAAAATTTGGTGACGGCAGCTCGGTGGAGATATAGGGAAAGGGCACAATCATGTTTGGCTATAGGAATGGGGAGTAGTGGATGCTTAAGGAGGTGTACTACATTCCCACGTTGTGCAGCAACTTGGTAAGTTTGGGCCAACTCACAGAAATTGGCCACAAAATCATCATAGACGAGGATGAGCTCGAGGAGTACAACAAAAATCCATGGCGGTTGATCATGAAGGTGAAGCGCTCCTTGAACCGCCTTTACAAGATCGAGCTCAATCAGGCACATCCAGTTTGTCTATTGGCAAGCATCGGTGATTCAAGTGTGGTTCGGCATGCTCGGCTAGGCCATATCAATTTCCAAGCGTTGAAACTACTTGCTGACAAGAAGATGGTAGGCGGAGTCCCTCTGATTACACACTCACAACAAATATGCCAAGATTGTCTCGAAGCAAGCAAAATAGGTTTCCGTTCTCGGCGACGACGAATTTCTGAGCGGAGGAGCCGCTCGAGTTAGTTCATGCTAATCTATGTGGCTTGATCACACCGGCAACGATTAGCGGAAGTCACTACTTTATGCTCATAGTAGATGATTTCTCACGATGGATGTGGGTATATATGATAAAGACCAAGGATCAAGCACTGCCAATGTTTGCAAAAATTCAAGACATTGGTGGAAAACTCACAAGACCGGCGCATCAAGATGCTCCACATAGATCGGGGGGGGGGGAGAGTTCCTCTCAACCGGCTTCACTTGGTTGTGTGAGGCCCCATACACGCTGCAACAGAATGGGGTGGTGGAGCGGAGGAATGGGACCATGATGGGGATGGCTTGCTCTTTGCTAAAGAGCATGAGCGTGACATAAAAGTTTTGGGGTGAGGTAGTGAGACACTCTGTCCACCTCCTCAACCCATTGCCAACAAAGGCGATGGGCAGCAGGACTCCATTCAAAGTTTGGCACGGGAAAGAAGCCTCATCTTGGCCACCTACGCATGTTTGAATGCAAAGCCCATTCAAAGGTGACCACTCCGTACCTAAAGAAGCTTGACAACAGGAGCCAACCGATGGTGTATCTCGGCGTCGAGGATGGCAGCAAGGCACACCGTTTGTTCGATCCCCAGAAAGGAGCAATCCATGTAAGTTGGGACGTAATCTTTGAAGTAAATGTGCATTGGAACTGGAATGCAGGTGTTGGAGGCAGGGAGCCATCAGATTTTGTGGTGGAGGAACAACAAACTAGCGGCGACTATTGCAGCTGGCAATACTGCGATAGTAGGAGGAGATCAAGGTGCCGAGACATGTGATCTTGCTGTCGCGGCAGGCTATCCATCTATCTCATTAGACAATCATGCTACCACAACAGACAATGGTGCGTCAGATTCTGCGGCCTCAACAACTCCAACGTGAAGCACGTTGGGGAATGACATAGTGGCGTCAACTATGGCAGATATTGTGGGAGGCGACGAGTCACATGATGGGCCTGTTCGTTATAGGAAGATTGCCGACATCTTAAGAGATGCGCCGCGGGTGGAGCTGTATGAAGAACCAGAGGAGGAGGCCTTTCTAATGGAAGCAGAGGAGCCGTCGTGCTATCGAGAAGCAGCCGACCAGGCAGAATGGGAGCACGCCATGAAGAAGGAGATCGACTCAATTAAAAAAATGCAACTTGGTCCTTGAAAAAACTCCCGGTTGGGCACAAAGCAATTGGGCTCAAATGGGTGTTCAAGTTGAAGAAAAATTATGAAGGGGAGGTTATCAAGCATAAAGCACGACTGGTGGCTAAGGGCTACATTCAACAACAAGGAGTTGATTTTGATGAAGGATTTGGGCCAATTGCTCGACTTGACACAGTTTGTGTCATTCTGGCGGTGGCGGAAAATCGTCAGTGGCAGGTGGACTACCTTGATGTCAAATCGGCATTCCTCAACGGAGTGCTCCAAGAAGAAGTGTATGTGGCTCAACCAGAGGGGTATGGAGTGCAAGGCAAGGAGAACTTGGTATACAAGCTGCATAAGGCGTTGTAAGGCCCCTAGTAGGCACTGCAAGCATGGAACATGCATCTTGACAAGAGCTTGAAAAATCTTGGCTTCATAAAGTGCACACAGGAGCAAGCGGTGTACACTCGTGGCAAGCATGGTGTGGGTGTCTTGGTCGGTGTGTATGTCAATGACTTGATCGTGATCGGAGAGGATGCACCAACTATTCCAGATTTCAAGAAGTAGATGATGCGTGAGTTTGAGATGAGCGATCTCGGGTTGCTCCATTACTACCTTGGAATTGAAGTGGCGCAAGAGGATGACGTGATCACGATCAAACAAGCTGCTTATGCCAAGAAGGTACTCAAAAAATTCGGGATGCAGGAGTGTAATCCTACGAAGTACCCCATGGAGCCCAGGAATCATCTTCATAAGGATGGTGAAGGTCACCCGGTGGATGCCATGGAGTACAGGTGAGTAATCGGGTGTCTCATGTACTTACTACATACTCGGCCAGACCTCTCTTTCATAGTTGGCGTGACGAGCAGGTTCATGGAGCATCACAAGGTGGTGAAGCAAATTCTCAGATACTTGAAGGGTACAATGCACTTTGATCTAGTGTATGGCAGAGGAGGAGGAGCAGAGGTAATCACGAGTTTCATAGACAACGACATGGCTGGTGACATGGATGATTGCAAGAGTATGAGCGGCATGGCGTTCTACGTCAATGAGTGCCTTGTCGCATGGAATTCACAAAAGCAGAAGACAGTCTCACTTTCATCATGCGAAGCTGAGTTTATGGCAGCTACTACGGCGGCATGTCATGTGCTTTGGCTCAAGAGTTTGCTAGCTGAGCTGATTGGAGTGGAGCCAAAGTCAGTAAAGATGTTCGTCGATAACAAATCGGCGATCGCCCTGATGAAGAACCTGGTGTTTCATGGATGCAGCTAGCACATTGATACTCGATTTCATTTCATTCGTGAATGCATCGAGGGAGGTCATATCATCGTGGAATTCATCCGAACAGAAGAGCAGAGAGCTGATCCCTTGATGAAGGCATTATCGACAGCGAAGCTAGGAACTATGCAACATCTACTTGGTGTGCGTGACCTCAATCCACTCTAGAATTAGGGGGAAGAATGTTGACCTAATCGTGGAGTGGACCCACGATGCCTAGTGGCGTCGTGGGCCACTAACTTTGAGTTTCTTTTTAGAAAGAAACATGGGATAGGTGGGTCCCACATTTAAAGCAGTTTTTGTCATCTTTCTCCTATAAATAGTGTACCTTGATTGATTGAAAAACACGAAGGATTTTTGTTTGTAATTTCCTCTCTACCTCATAGTCTTTCAACCTCTCTCCTTTCCAATCTCCTTTCTTGGTGTGTGTGAGGAGAGAAGGAGCCTGTTCACATGCGTGAAATTAAGTTTAAAACGATGAAAACGATGAAGCAGAAAAGATATCTCGAAGGAAAAGATATCTCAACAGCGCTGAAGAAATGTGTATAGTTTATTGTGATTTTAGGCCACATGTTACCGACACCCGCTACCATAGAAAGGAATAGTCCCTCACTTAGACTATTCAAGGCACAACTGAAGAGATTCTAGTACGTCAACTGAAGAGAGCCCATCTAGAAGGCGTAAGAGTCTCTTACAAGTCTATGATGAGATGGAAGAAGTTCACTTTGATCCTAAAGTATTTTTGATGGTGTTTAAGAGCACGCAAACTCTGCAAAAACATCAAAGGATCAAGTTTGGATGTATCGCATGCAAGAGGAAATCAAAGCAATTGAAAGAAATGAGACCTGGGAGTTGGTGCTCCCAAGCACATGATGGGATCTATTGGTTGGTCCTCATCGAATCAGAAAATCGTTGCTCTCTCTTCGTTTGAATCCCAGAATATTGCCCTGAGGGAGCATCATGCCAAGGCAGGTGGACATATTCGTCTGGCCTTGCACCTTGCCCTTGGTAGATATGGATGAAATTTATGGTGGACAATAAATCCGTCATCGCGCTGCGCAAGATCAAGTGTTTCATGGTCGATCAAAGCATATCAACACGAGATGTTACCACATAATGATATGGAAGAGGAGAAAATCAGCTTGCATCATGACACCTCTGAAGATCAGTTGGTATATACGTTCACCAATGCTCTCTGATACGTAGTTTGTGGAAGTACGTTTGTAACTTGGTGTTCAAAATATTGCAAGAGTGCATCATGAAGGCCGAGGATCGCCAACATGAAGGGAGACTGTGGGATTAATCTCGCCATGAATCGCCAACATGAAGGCCGAGGTTGATGGAGTGAGGAGCAAGAGAAGAGGAGTTTTGTGGTTCTTCCGGAACTATTATTAGCTCTCGGATTTCTGCTTCTCAGTTTACTAGTGTGAGAGCTATTTTCTCCATTAGAGAAGGTATGACGGCGAAAACTTTATCCAGGTCGGCCTGCGTCCTAGGCTTTGTCAAGGTTTTCGTTTCCGTAGAGATTGTTGGTGATAAGCTCATGTTGATCTCCGTCTTGCTGGGTTTAATTGGATCCGTCTATTTGCTCCGGTTATAACGGCAGATAGATGGACAATGTGGCGTCTATTACCGATGCCCAAAAGGGAATACGGACTGTGCGTATTCGTATGTATTGCCGCCTAAGTTTTTTTTGTTTCAAGAACTTGTACAGAAATCTTTTCCCCCTTCTCTCTCTTGCGATCTAGGGTTTCTGCAGGAGGAGATTGATCATCCGGAATCGTGAAGGTAGATTCAAGATCAAGGAGGAGCTTCAGCGCCCCGGAATCGTGTGGAGAGATTTCGAGAAAGGAGAAGCTTCCGCACGAAGAATCGTAAGGTTAGATTCTTCAGAAATGATGTCTGAAGAGAGAAATGGGCCAAAAAATATCTTCAAGACCTTCCTTCTCTCCCGCCCCTTCGAAAGACAAACCCTCGTTCTCTCTCATTAGCGGGGTCAAAGAGGCGGTTCTTGGAGGTGAACCTCGAGAGAATCTTGTCCAAAGGGTGATCTCTTCGCGGACAAGGGATTTGCTGATTTATTTTCCAACAAAATTTCTAAATCGAGCCATTAGTGGTGCTGTCCGGTATTCCCCGGATCAGGGCGGGGCTTCCGAGGATCCCTCCGCCGCCCAAGCTTTAAGAACATGTTACGAACTGCGATCTCCTCTCTGTAATTAGGAAGAATAAAATTAGGGTGTTAGATAATACGACTGAAAAGGATACATAAAACGGTAAGAAGCCGCCTGTATCGCCATAATCATTCATTCTCCAGTTCTCTCCGCTGTCTCGACCTTCGTAGCTTTGAAAGGGAATATGGCGACGAGACGATTGAAAATAGCCCACCATGTCGAGGAGGCTATCTCATTCATGGTCGCCATCTCTTCTGTTTAGGATGCTCTTCCGCTTTTGTGCTATCTTCGTCGCCTTAATAAGTTCTAAATGTTTCCCGAAAACTGATGATAAAGCTTTTCTTCCGAGAGTTCTGAAATAGTCAGCCCAAAATTCTGTGGGTTTCAGTCAACAGCTGAAATTCAAGAACCATCAGCTGGCCTTGCTGAAACCGGGGTCTTCTAGAAGTAAACAATGCAGCCATTCAACCCGGTTTTCAAAGAGATCCCAGTTAATGACGTCAGAGGGAAAATTCGGGAAAAAAGGATGTGTTGACTTTGTCGAAATAGGAAAAGGATAAGCCTAGCGTCATATGTAGTTCTAGAGGCGATGCTGTCGCAGACGAACACAGGAAGAGACAGACAGATAAAATTCAGCTGCCCTTAAAATTAAAATGCAATATTAAGGATTTGGATGGAAATGTGTGGTTTTCAGGCAACTGAATTGAGTCACATTATTTATATATTCAGCTATGTTTTGAATAATTTTTAATTCATTATCAAAAAATATTTCGTATGCCGTACAGTTTTAATATGTTTCATTTATTTCATACTTTGACATTATTCTAAAAAATAGAAAGGTAAATATTTATTTTCCCATAGTTCTTAATGTCTTGAATTGTTGTTCCATGGTTCTTAATATTTATTGAGGTGAAAAATTTGACATTATAGTAAATTTGGAAAGAAGACTCTAAGTTGAATCCACGAAATCAAAAATCACTTAATTTGGATTAGTATTCGTGGAGAAATAGAGGAGAGAAATCTAGAGAGAGAAATAGATCTTGAAGAGAAAGAAAATAATAACATTTCATAAAATTAGACTATTTTACTATTCGAAATTAAAATATAATGTCATAGAAAGAAAGACTAGTGATAAAAATGTAATCTACCCCAAAATCGTGCTTGAAATGATCCAATTCATTGCCGGATCAAAGACTTTTCATTCTGCCTTTTGAAAGCAAAAATCTAGTGTACAAGAGACGAATTCTCTCGATTCTCTCAATTAAATCTCACTATAAAACACTCCATGGAGGTGCAAATGAGAAAAAAAAATCTAGAAGATGAAGAAAGTAAGAGATTCAAGGATTGAGATGTCTAAACAGTTAGATTTCTTGAAACATCCAAAAATGCTCTTTTTGTTGACAAACAGGTGTATAAATAGGCTACATTTGGGCGTGATCACTTGATTTGCCTCTTCATCTTCAATCAACAGTTTATATGAATAACATAAAGGAAAATATCATTTAGAGTTTTATACAATCATGAAGTAGCTTAGAATAGTCTGTTTTAATAGTGATAGGATTTGAAATGCTTTTCTTAATTAACTTCTTATTTTGTTTTAATATTTATTTTTACTCCATCATCTAGGCTAAGCATAGCTAAAATATTCTGGACAATATTGAAAAAAAATATTTCTAAGAAAATCATTGCATACACTAATGTCACTATCAAATCTGTACAATGATTTTGATCCATTTAATCTCTATGTAAATGTCATAGAAGCTTTCAATGGATGTAGAAATGAGGGGCAATTCTTAAGGAAGTAATCCAGAGCTGTGTATGATATGAGAACTTTTTTGGACAATATCCATATAAGTACAATAAATAATAAGGAATTTTTGGGAGTATCCAATTTTTTTATAGGACTAATGACATGTATGAAATTTCAATGCAATGATAATAAAATTTAGTTTTTGAAGAAGATAGAAAATAGAGACACATATACATATTGAATAATAAGATGGATTTCATAGTTAATTCTAGTTAAAAATATTGTACAATTGAAGTTTCATGAGCAAAGAGTTGAAAGCACCCAGGGGCATCTAAAAATATTATAGTATGAAAATCTAATCATAAGAGAGTTTTGAGAATGAGGAGGCCTCTACCCTTTGTTCACGCAAGTAAATACCATACAGAAAAGAGAAATACACAACCACCATTGGGCATAAATAGACCCATATAGATAAAATCACACTCTCCCTCAGATTTGTGCATGAAAATCAAGCCCAACTTGCCGCATAAGGAATTGCATGAAGTGCCTTTCAGGCCTTTGATGGAACTACTTGCCAGTTTCTCTTTGATGCCACAAGTGGGGTTTTAGAAAGGCCCCTTGAGGGCCTCATAGGATGTGAAGTAAAATCTACCTGAATATGGTTTGTATGCTCATGGAATATCATATTTTGTTTCAATAAAGATGACAACTTGGTTATCACAATATGCGGACATGGGTGACCAGCCACTAATATTGAAATCTTGAATAAGATATTGAATTCACATCATCTCACAGGTGATAGTGGTCATGGCTGATACTCTACTTCAGTGTTGGGATGTGAGGCTTTATTCAATTTTCTTAGCAAGTAACAAAGTTCCCCAAAAAACATACTTCTTGGCAAAGTGAACTCGCAATCGCCTCTCTCCCCTACATAGTTTAGTAGGAACAAGTTTGCACCCTTAGATCTCCATTTCATTCATACTAGACCCCCCCTTGAGCATCCTTTAGATAGTCTAGCGTACATAATGCTCTAAACTAATGTAGTCGCTGTGCTGCATGCATGATAATAAGAAACTTATACTTGTATTTACATGATTATTAATATAAAATAAGGCGTGAAACATTTAATTCCTATGCATGTTATCATACTTTGAGTGGATGTTCATCATTTTATATAATTTAAATAATAATATGAAAATACATTATTTAGGGGATAATAATGCATAATTAAAAGCTGAAAATTTTAAAGTAGATTATTTGCATATTATATTTGAGATTATAATTAAGTTTTAATTACAAATAAGAAAATAAAATATTTTTACACACTCATTTATTTTTCTAGTTTTATTTTCCAAAAATATGAGTGTATTTTTTAGTTAAAAATTTATTCTCTTGTTTCTTCTTAATTAGAATGATAGAGTATTTCATTTTTATCACACGGAAAAAATTTGGATTAAAAAGGAGTTAGATTTGAGGAGTTAATAAATTTTCTAGTTTTTAGGGATTTTTTTAAAATTCTTTTATATTTTTCAAATTTAAATTAGAAGTATTTAAAATATTTTTTTAAGAGTACCTTGACATGTGTGATGATGTGGCATGCGCTGACATGTCGTCACATGGCAGTGTCTGCGTGCGTCATGTGATGCATGGGTGACGCACGCTTGGTGCTTCTTACTACAGGTTAAGCACCTTTTAAGGGAATAAGTTAACCTCTTAATCCATGCGAGTATATATGAACACAAATTTCCTTATTTTTTGTAATGTGGGACTATTTGTTTCTTTAGTTTATGCAAGTGACGTGGCACACTCAAGAGTGTCCGGTCGGTGAGGTGATAACATGCTATATTTACATCATAAAACATGATTTTTAGTGCATATTAAGGCATAAATGATTTCATTTCCATGCATGTTATCATATTTATATGTATTTTTCTATTATTCTCTTAAAAACTCATTATAATCTCAAAATACTTTAATTTAGGGTTAATTTTGATAAATTAGAGTTTAATAATTTGATAACCCATATTTTTTGAGATTATAACTATTTTTAAAGTTAAAATAATAAGAGAAACAATGTTTATAAACATTCATTTTATTTTCTAAATTTTAAAATCTTAATAAATGAATGTATTTTTGAAATAATAATTTTAACTCTTATTATTTATTAAATTTGACTTTTTAGAATAATAGATAATTAAATTTTGGATCAAATGAAAGAAATTTGGATTAATTTGGAGTTATATATTAAAAGATATGATTTTTACAAATTAGGGAATTTTTCCGGATTTTTAAACTGTTTTTCTTATTTTATTTTCGATTTTTAAACCCGTTTTTAATAAATAAAAAAATTAAAAATGGGCGCGGGGCCCGCGTGGATGCGACGTGGCACTCGGGGCCACGTGGCAGCGCCACGCGGACCCGCGTAGCGCCTACGTGGCGCGTATTATATTTATATTATATATTATTATTATATATATAAGAAAATGGGTCTTCTGCCTTCCCTAGATGGGAAGGGTATTAACCCTTTAAACCGTTGGGTCTTATAAACCCGACGGTTTTTTGATATTAACTCCGTGTGGGACTAAGTCCCACACATTTTTCTTTTGATGCAGGTGATGTGGCGATAATCTAAACGTTGGATCGGGCGGGCGCTGAATCGGATGCGTCGATCGCGTGGAGTGTGATAACATGCAATCTTAACATGATAAAACATGATTATTAATGCAATTTAAGGCATAAAACATTACATTTATGTGCATGTTATCATACTTTGAGTGCATTTCTATCATTCTATGCAATTTTATGTTATAATCTCAAAATGCATTAATTTAGGGTTAATTATGATGAATTAAAGATTTTATAACCCATATTTACTTGAGATTATAAATGGTTTTTAAAGTTAAATAATAAGAGAAATCATTTTATATAAACCTTCATTTAATTTTCTAAAGTTAAAATCTTAAAGAAATGGATGTATTTTTGAAATAAGAATTAAATGTCTTGTTATTTAAATATTTTGAATTTTTAGAATGATAGATAATTAAATTTCAGATCAAATGAAAGAAATTTGGATTAATTTGGAGTTGTATTTTAAAAGATATGATTTTTACAATTTTTTTAGGGATTTTTTTCTAGATTTTTTTCCTGATTTTTTTCCGATTTAATTTCTATTTAAAAAATGTTTAAAATAAATAAATAAAAAGCAAAAAGCGCGCGGGTCCCACGCGGGTGCGACGTGGCACGCAATGCCACGTGGCAGAGCCATGTGGACCCGCGCAACGCGACCTACGTGGCGCGTTTTATATATATTATATATTTATTACATATATACGTAAAAGGGGTGTTCAGCCTTCCCTAAATGGGAAGGGTTATTAACCCTTTAGATCGTCGGGTATTATAAACCCGACGATTTGCTTTTTTATTTTCAATGTGGGACTAATCCACACGTCTTACCTATTTCAGGTGACGTGGCGCGAGGAGGAGCGTCGGATCGACGACACGCGTTGATCTCACGCGTCGATCGCGTGAGCGCCGGTCCATGGATCAAGATCAAGACCACGTGCTTTAAAGAGGGCGTTATAACGGTCGGATCTGACGCGACGTGGCGGCATCACACGCACCGATCATGTGGAGACGGGGTGCACCAGAGATCATCAAGCACGTGCCTTAATTAATCTAATTATAACGGCCACGATTTCACCCGATCAAACGCATCTGGAGCGTTAGATTGGGATCCAACGGCGCCGTTTCGAGGCGTTTTATAACACACATCGCGAGGATGAATCTGGAGCGTCCATCTGAGATCTGACGATCACAATTTATTTGTAACGTTTCACCATTGATGCGTTTAATCTGGATCGTTGATGGAGCCTAACGCACCGATCGGACAGTTTCGCCCAATTTGGGCTATAAATTGACGAGTTCTTCGTCGTATGTACTCATTCTTGAGGGATTTGATCTAATCGACGCATCTAAACCCATTCTCTCTTGAATCTCTCTCTTGTAATCTCTTCTAGACTCGAAATCGTGTCCACGGAGTGTTTATAAGAGAGATTTTGACGATGGTACGAGGAGAATTTGTCTCTTGAACATCGATGTTCACGATTGAATTCGCGGAATGAATAGCTGTCGATCCGGCGATCAATTGGATTGATTTGATCATTATCTCGGGTTAGAAAATAAGTTTATCCTCTTATCTATCGTCATGTATCATCAATTTTAGGTTTAGGATTTCAATTTAAGTTTAATTTTATTTTTATTTCAATTGATGTTCTTCGCGGTTCCGAAAATTTCATCCCACTTCCATCTTTGATTTCTCCGTGATTACTAATCCAAATCGAGCGATTTTTGATTCCACGGATAGATCTTTGAGTTATCTTTCTAAAAACACCATTTTCCCTAATTTCTTCCATCGATTTCTAGTCCGATTTGATCAAATTTGAAGATTACGTCAAGAAATTGCTTAATTCCCTGTGGATTCGACCCATATTTACCATTATACCCTTGAATTCGTGATTAATTCTTAAAATTGGTACGTTTAGAATTATTTTTGACGCGATACCGCGTGAAATCGACGACCTCGCGGTTTCGTCTCGTCAGAGTGCGGACCACCGGATCGAAGATCAAGCACGTGTCTATTTTGAAGCGTTATAACGGTCCAGATCAAATCTCGCGGGAGACATCCGGACCGTTGGATCGCGATCTAAGGGGCGATATTTGAGGCGTTTTTATAACGCTTACCTACAGATTAAATCGTGACCGTCCATCACGATCCGACGGTCACGACTTAATCAAAACGGTCCACGATGGACCGTTTCATCGTAACCGTCGATCGTTTTGATCGGACGGTTACAAAATTTTGCCCTATAAAAAGCCCTGTTCTTCACGAATGTAAGCATCCGAGTTGAAATCAATCCAAATTGATCTGTCTAGACACCATTCTTCTCGAATCTCTTGATTCCATTGTGTTCCTCTTCCATTTCCGCACTCACGGAGCCTTTGAAATCGGGATTTGGCGGCGTAACTTGGAAGAAATCGCAGCTTGAATCTCCTCTTCGCGTTCTTCATTTTTTTTGGCGATTAATCGATTTAATCGCGTCGTTTGAAGTGCTAATTGGGATTAGTGGAGGCAGTTTTGCCTAATTTACCATCCTATAGTGTTTAATTTCTTTTTAGATTAAGATTAGATTCTAATTTCATCGAATTTTAGCTTAAAATCGCGAATTTTCACGTCCGAAATTTCTCTCTACTTCAACTTCCGATTTCTCCACAAAATCAAGATCATTTTCGATGATTTTTGATTCGGTGGATTCATTTTGAAGTTATCTTTTATAAAATACCATTTTCCCCAATTTCTTCCATCGAGTTTTTGTCCGATTTGATCAAATTTGAAGATTACGTCAAGAAATTGCTTAATTCCCTGTGGATTCGACCCATATTTACCATTATACCCTTGAATTCGTGATTAATTCTTAAAATTGGTACGTTTAGAATTATTTTTGACGCGATACCGCGTGAAATCGACGACCTCGCGGTTTCGTCTCGTCAGAGTGCGGACCACCAGATCGAAGATCAAGCACGTGTCTATTTTGAAGCGTTATAACGGTCCAGATCAAATCTCGCGGGAGACATCCGGACCGTTGGATCGCGATCTAAGGGGCGATATTTGAGGCGTTTTTATAACGCTTACCTACAGATTAAATCGTGACCGTCCATCACGATCCGACGGTCACGACTTAATCAAAACGGTCCACGATGGACCATTTCATCGTAACCGTCGATCGTTTTGATCGGACGGTTAGGAAATTTTGCCCTATAAAAAGCCCTGTTCTTCACGAATGTAAGCATCCGAGTTGAAATCAATCCAATTTGATCTGTCTAGAAACCATTCTTCTCGAATCTCTTGATTCCATTGTGTTACTCTTCCATTTCCGCACTCACGGAGCCTTTGAAATCGGGATTTGGCGGCGTAACTTGGAAGAAATCGCAGCTTGAATCTCCTCTTCGCGTTCTTCATTTTTTTTGGCGATTAATCGATTTAATCGCATCGTTTGAAGTGCTAATTGGGATTAGTGGAGGCGGTTTTGCCTAATTTACCCTCCTATAGTGTTTAATTTCTTTTAAGATTAGATTCTAATTTCATCAAATTTTAGCTTAAAATCGCGAATTTTCACGTCCAAAATTTCTCTCTACTTCAACTTCCGATTTCTCCACAAAATCAAGATCATTTTCGATGATTTTTGATTCGGTGGATTCATTTTGAAGTTATCTTTTATAAAATACCATTTTCCCCAATTTCTTCCATCGAGTTTTTGTCCGATTTGATCAAATTTGAAGATTACATCAAGAAATTGCTTAATTCCCTGTGGATTCGACCCATATTTACCATTATACCCTTGAATTCGTGATTAATTCTTAAAATTGGAAAAGTTTGGAATTATTTTTTTGACGCGATAGCGCGTGAAATCGACGACCTCGCGATCTCGTCTTGTCATGAGGAAGAACATTTAATTTGAGCCCTTCACTTTCACTTAACTGAAGGGGGTATGTTGCAGCAATTGATTGAGTGTAGATTTGTTATATTAAATGGATAAATCCTGGAAAGGATTTGAAGAGCCACTTATAGATCTGAAGTATTGAATCATGATCAAACGGATGAGATTTGACGATGCTCTCTCTACACGCAAACACGTTGGGCAATCCTGATGCTCTGATGAAGATTTGACACTCATGACTTAACTATAACGATTCGCCTCTTAAGATTCTATTGCAAATGCTGATCTCAGTAAAGAGAAGATCCAACAGTCACACCTAATTTCATAATGTTATAAATTGTTTCTCTTCAATGGTGTAAAGTATTCTGGCATATTCAATTTATCGACATTTTTGGACAACATAATCTATTATTTTTTTCCTCGTCTAGACTCATTTTCATGTTGAAGGGGTGCTTAAATACAATATTTCGTTCAAGGAGAAGGAATTATTGGTTACTTAAACGTTGAATTTTTGATTTTCAAAACATGGAATGAAAATCATTCATTTAGTACCCAACTAGATAATTACAATCGTGATTTTGGGTTAGATTTCATGTATTCTTGCTAACCTTTTGTCCTATACCATTAGATTTCATTTTGATTAGTAGATTAGTTTAATTTTGTTAAAATTTATCATTTCTCTCTCTTTACGATAATTTCTATCTCCTTTTTTTGCTCCTTGATTTCTTTGCTTATACTAATCCAAATTGAGTGATTTTTATTTTTTGGATTTGTCTTCGAGTCTTATTTTAAAAAATATCAATTCCGTTACTTTCTCACCCAAATTTATTGTCCAATTTTATCCAATTTTGACTATATTTTAAAAATATTCCTAATTCTCCATGTATATGACCCTTACTCACTATTATCCTAATCAATTTGTGATTAATTCTATAAATTTGTGAGTTTGAAAATTATTTTGATATAGGAAGTGCATTTTCAATGACTGCAAAAAATTATTCCTTCAATGCATAAATTGTCTATGAAGTCTCATGGTATAGACGATGTTAGGGAACCTGAAGTAAAATAGGCAATTTCCCAAAGAGTAGTTGGTAATAATTCTCTTCCTCAAGATTAGAGATACAATTTATGAGGGAGGTTTCTAGAAGGCTCGAACACACCAATTTCCGCCAACATTAGGTGAAAATAATAAATCACCACACTAAAGACTTACATGTACCAAGTCTCTATTTCCGTACATTAAATTTGAACCTAAGCATATCTTACTGGTACTCTAACTATTTATTCAAACAACTATCTCAACGGATTTAACTACTTACACAATACATAAACAATGAAGTCTCATATGGTACAATATATACTAACATGAAAGACCATATTATCACTAATACGCTTATTAATTTATGAAGTGAGTTGAACACAAATGTTTGACTGCACTATGAATTGAGAAATGCAATTAAAGAGAATTGCACCTGGAGGGCAATCTCTCATGGACATAATATGAATGAAAAAAATACTTTTATATAACCATTTAATAATCACAATAACCAAATTTTGTGACAATTTTTCTCAATTTGGAGAATCATTTTTCTAAGAACTTCAAAATTAAGTACAAAAGTAATAAATTTAGTTGATAATTTTGAGGAATTTTCCATTTGATATGTCTAACTGGAAATGATTTTTTTCCCGAGGAAATGCCATTGAGGGCTTTGTTGAGTGCGGATTCTATTTCGCTTAAAGAACTTTTTTTCTTGTTATTGAGTAGTAAGTCTAGGAAAATCTGTTGTAATTAATTTGAAATTGTAAATGCATGTTGCTGTTTTTTAAAAGAAAATTATCAGTTGGAAAGATTGAAGTCACTCAAATTTAGAAGTCAATTTCATGAGATTAAATGGCTGACGGCATAACATCAAGTATTTTTAACTGCGAGATCGAAGACGAAGTAACTGTTGATAATTAGCAAATTTGGAGATCGAGCATCCAGTGGACACTTGGCACCTTTCCACTCTCCTCGCCTCCGTATGCGACATTTTCCCGGCGAGTTTTCTAGGATTTTTGTTTAATAACTGTTCATGGTATTTCTCTGAACTCTCTGGCTTTTCTCTGGAGTCGGCTTCCCGTGAAATCAGCAGATTTTCGCAGAAACAATCCCAAATATTTCGGACAACCGTAAATTAACAGCAGATAATTGACAGATTTCCTTAAAAACTGAAGAAGACAACGCCTCGTAGTGGACACGCATACAACAATGAATTTTGAAGTTTTCTGTAGAATTTTGAAGGAGATAAACAGAAGGAGCTTGTTCATCTCGCTTCGCTCTAACTCAGTTACAAAATATGTCTCCTTTAAACCTTCAATTGTGATTTCCTGGTGGTCCTGGATCAGGTCGGGGCCTTGCAGGAGCCCTCGGCAGTAAAAATCGACGGAACATGTTCACTAGCGTGATCTTCTTCTTCTGAGAAAAATTTAAAACTGGGTTTAAAACGACGAGGCCGAAAAAATACTGAAGTAAAAGGTGTGGACCGTACCTCATTAATGCACTGGTCACCTTTGGAAAGACGAAGGACGAAGAACGGGACGTAGGACTTGGCATCGTGAACGGGACGAAGAACAGCGACGGAGCGGACTACCGCCCATCGTGACGAGGGAGCTAACTGATTCCCCATGGTCACTCTTTCCTCTCTCTAGAACGCTGAAAGTGGTTGTTGGGTTGTCTTGGGACTGTCCATCGGCTTTTATCGCCGAAGTTTTTGACCATTTAAACGGGTTACCCTTGTATTCTATTTGCAAACTATTCTTTATTATATATATATATTTATATATATAGATTGAGAGAGAGAGAGAGATAGAGATAGAGATAGAGAGAGAGAGAGAGATAGAGAGAGAGAGAGAGATAGAGAGAGAGAGGGATAGAGATTCCTGCCTTGAACGAATTAGAATAATATTGGGACTGTCCATCGGCTTTTATCGCCGAAGTTTTTGACCATTTAAACGGGTTACCCTTTTATTCTATTTGCAAACTGTTCTTTATTCTCTCTCTCTCTCTATATATATAGATTGAGAGAGAGAGAGAGAGGAATAGAGATTCCTGCCTTGAACGAACTAGAATAATATCGCGATGATACTGTGAATTTTATTTTGATATGCATAGATAAAGGAGAAAAACAAAGTCAGAGAGCGGAATGGAAAGTAAAATCTTGATCATGTGACTAATCCATGCATTGAAAGCGAACAGTCAAGATCATTGATAGAGATCGGGATTATTTGAGACCATGGTATGGATGTTGAAAATTGATCTATTATCTAGAAGAGCTTTATCTAGAAGCTTTCAATGCAGTGTCACGTCAACTGAAGAGAGCTTCTCTAGAAGAGGAGTTTTTTTGGTTCTTTCTGAACTATTATGAACTCTCGAGTTTCTGCTTCTCAGTTTAGACAAGGTTTGACGGCGAAAACCTTATCCATGTCGGCCTGCGTCCTAGGCTTTGTCATGGTTTTAGTTTCCGTAGAGATGATGTCTGAAGAGAGAAATGGGCCAAAAAACATTTTCAAGACCTTCCTTCTCTCCCGCCCCTTCGAAAAACAAACCCTCATTCTCTCTGATTAGCAGGGTCAAAGAGGTGGTTCTTGGAGGGTCAAAACCTCTAGAGAATCTTCTCCAAAGGGTGACCACTTCCCGGAATTCTGTGGGTTTCAGTCAACAGCTGAAATTCTTGAACCATCAGCTGGCCTTGGTGAAACCGGGGTCTTTTAGAAGTAAACAATGCAGCCATTCAACCGGGTTTTTAAAGAGATCCCAGTTAATGTCGTCAGAGTGAAAATTCGGGAAAAATGGGATGTGTTGACTTTGTCAAAATAAGAAAACGATATGACTAGCGTCATATGCACTTCTAGAGGCGATGCCGTCACAGACGCACACAGGGAGAGAAAGTCAGATAGATCGATAGATAGATAGATAGAGAGAGAGAGAGAGAGAGAGAGAGAGATAGAGAGAGAGATCTGCTTCCCCTCAAAGATAATCTGGTGGGGCCTCAGGGACCCAAAAAAAGATTCAGTACTTCCCTCGTGTGGTGTTGCGTGCTCTCTTGGTTTTGTATCGTTCTGCTGAGTCTACACTTCAATTCAGCTGCCCTTCAAACTGAAAGGCAATATTAAGGATTTGGATGGAAATGTGTGGTTTTCAGGCAACTGAATTGAGTCACATGATTTATATATTCAGCTATGTTTTTGAATATTTTTTACTTTATTATCAAAAAATATTTCATATGCCGTACATTTTTAATATGTTTCATTTATTGCATACTTTGACATTATTCCCAAAATAGAAAGTTAAGTATTTATTGTTCCATGGTTCTTAATGTCTTGAATTAATGATTATATCTCAGTGATATCTTGAACCAAGGCATGTATCTATATGCATAATTCATTATATTACTTATCTTAACTTTGCGAATTCTTGGTTATATAATAAAAAGGAAAGATGATAGGTAGATCGGGAAGGTGCTTAGGTATGGAAGCTATAATAGTAGACGTGTGTGAATTGATTCCTTGATATTTGTAACTAAGGTTTAGGAAGATTTCAAAGTTCTCATCTTTATGAGATGCTCAATGTTGGTTGTCCAATCTAGAATTTTGTGTGATTTTTTTAATGCTTTGGTTATGGGGGAATTGGTTCCTATATATTTTGTAACTGAGGCAAAATTAGATTTTGGAGCTCATTCGGGATTTTGAAAAATCCATGTCCATGACCTGAACCCTTCCAAGATATTTCCAAACCTTACTTGGCCTTTATCCTTGATACATATATCTATTATAAAATAAATAAAATTCTAAAGCAAATTTTTTATTAATCGTGCTCTTGTTGCACCTTGTAGCCTTCTTGCTTTTCACATTAAGATGAAACATTTTTGTGCAGTCATTGAAAACACACAAATGCATGTTGAAAAATTACCAAACTCATCACTTTAAAGTTTTCATGAAGACTTATATGGTATAATGATAAATAAGGGTTGATTCCACAGATAAATAAGGAATTTTTGAGGTATTATGTCAAATTTGATCAAATTGGATGACGAATTGAGGCGAAAAATTTGACATTTTAGTAAATTTGGAAAGAAGAGTCAAGGAAAAATCCACAGAATCTAAAGTCACTTGATTTGGATCAGTATTCGTGGAGAAATCAAGGAGTTAAATCTATAGAGAGAAATCGATCTCGAAGAGAGAGAAAACAGTAAAATTTCATAAAATTTGACTAATCTACAATTGAAAATTGAAATATAATGTTATAGGAAGAAAGATTAGTGAGAAAACTTGTAATCTAACCCAAAATGCTTGAAATCAGGGTTGCGCGATCATGATCGATCGAGATCGATCGTCAAATGAGCGACGCCTCGATCGATCAAAGGGGTCCGTGCGCCGATCGATTGTCGATCGATCGAGGTGTATGATCAGTAAGAGAGAGGAGAGAGAGAGTGAAAGAGAGAGAGGGAGGGAGAGAGAGTGAGAGAGTGAGAGTGAGAGTGAGAGAGAGAGAGAGTGAGAGAGAGGGAGAGAGTGAAAGAGAGAGAGAGAGTGAAAGAGAGAGAGAGGGAGAGAGAGAGAGAGTGAAAGAGAGAGAGATAGAGAGGGAGGGAGGGAGAGAGAGTGAGAGAGTGAGAGACAGAGAGGGAGGGAGGGAGAGAGGGAGAGAGAGAGGCAGAGAGAGAGAGGGAGGGAGAGAGGGAGAGAGAGAGAGAGAGAGAGAGAGAGAGAGAGAGAGAGAAATTGGTTAACTTATAGTTAACTTATGGTACAATATATTCTAAGATGAAAGACCATATAATCACTGATAGGCTTATTAATTTATGAAGTTAGTTGAACACAAATGTTTGACTACACGATGAATTGAGAAATGCAATTAAAGAGAATTGCAACTGCAAAGCAATCTCTCATGAACATAATATTAATGAAAATACTTTTATATAACCATTTAAGAATCACAATAACCAAATTTTGTGACAATTTTTCTCAACTTGGAGAATCATTTTTCTATGAACTTTAAAAATGAAGTACAAAATATTATAAATTTAGTTGATAGTTTTGAGGAATTTTTCATTTGATATGTCAAACTGGAAATGATTTTTTTCCCGAGGAAATGCCATTGAGGACTTTGTTGAGTGAGGATTCTATTTCGATAAAAGAACTTTTTTTCTTGTTATTGAGTTGTAAGTCTAGGAAAATCTGTTGTAATTAATTTGAAATTGAAAATACATGTTGCTTCTTTTTTTTAAAAAAATTATCAGTTGGAAAGATTGAAGTCACTCAAATTTAGAAGTCAATTTCATGAGATTAAATGGCTGACGGCATAACATCGAGTACTTTTAACTGCGAGATCGAAGACGAAGTAGCTGGTGATAATTCGCAAATTTGGAGATCAAGCATCCAGTGGACACTTGGCACTTTTCCGCTTTCCTCGCCTCTGTAAGCGAAATATTTCCGGCGAGTTTTCTAGGGTTTTTGTTTTATAACTGTTCATGGTATTTCTCTGGACTCTCTGGCATTTCTCTGGAGTCGGCTTCCTGTGAAATCCGCCGATTTTCGCAGAAACAATCGCAAATATTTCCTACAACCGTAAATTGACAGATTTCCTTAAAAGCTGAAGAAGACAACGCCTCGCAGTGGACACGCATACAACAATGAATTTGGAAGTTTTCTGTAGAAATTTGAAGGAGATAAACAGCAGGAGCTTGTTCACCTCGCTTCTCTGTAACTCAGCTACAAAATATGTCTCCTTAAAACCTTCAATTGTAATTTCCTGGTGGTCCTGGATCAGGTGGGGGCCTTGCAGGAGTACTCGGCAGTAAAAATCGACGGAACATGTTCACTAGCGTGATCTTCTTCTTCTGAGAAAAATTTAAAACTGGGTCTAAAACGGTGAGGCCGAAAAAATACTTAAGTTAAAGGTGTGGACCGTACCTCATTAATGCACTGGTCGCCTCTGGAATGACGAAGGATGAAGAACCGGACGTAGGACTTGGCAGCGACGGAGCGGACTACCGCCCATCGTGACGAGGGAGCTAACTGATTCGCCATGGCCACTCTTTCCTCTCTCTAGAGCGCTAAAAGTGGTTGTTGGGTTGTCTTGGGACTGTCCATCGGCTTTTATCGCCGAAGTTTTTGACCATTTAAACGGGTTACCCTTGTATTCTATTTGCAAACTGTTCTTTATTATATATATATATATATAGATATAGATAGAGAGAGAGAGAGAGATAGAGAGAGAGAGAGAGATAGAGATAGAGATAGAGATAGAGAGAGAGAGATAGAGAGAGAAAGAGAGAGATAGAGAGAGAGAGAGGGATAGAGATTCCTGCCTTGAACGAATTAGAATAATATTGGGACTGTTCATCGGCTTTGATCGCCGAAGTTTTTGACCATTTAAACGGGTTAACCTTTTATTCTATTTGCAAACTGTTCTTTATTCTATATATATATATATATATATTGAGAGAGAGAGAGAGAGTGAGAGAAAGAGAGCGAGAGAGAGAGAGACTGAGAGAGAGAGAGAGAGAAAGAGTGAGAGAGAGAGAGACTGAGAGAGAGAGAGAGAGAAAGAGTGAGGGATAGAGATTCCTGCTTTTATCGCCGAAGTTTTTGACTGTTTAAACGGGTTACCATTTTACTCTAATTCCAAACTGTTCTTTATTATATATATATATTGAGAGAGAGAGAGAGGGATAGAGATTCCTACGTTGAACGAATTAGAATAATATCGGGATGATACTGTGAAATTTATTTTGATATGCATAGATAAAGGAGACAAACAAAGTCAGAGAGCGGAATGGAAAGTAAATCTTGGTCAGGTGACTAATCCATGCATTGAAAGCGAACAGTCAAGATCATTGATAGAGATCGGGATTATTTGAGACCATGGTATGGATATTGAAAATTGATCTATTATCTTGAAGAGCTTATCTAGAAGCTTTCAATGCAGTGTCACGTCAACTGAAGAGAGCTTCTCTAGAAGAGGAGTTTTTTTGGTTCTTTCTGAACTATTATGAACTCTCGAGTTTCTGCTTCTCAGTTTACTAGTGTGAGATCTATTTTCTCCGTTAGACAAGGTATGACGGCGAAAACTTTATCCATGTCGGCCTGCGTTCTAGGCTTTGTCATGGTTTTAGTTTCCGTAGAGATGATGTCTGAAGAGAGAAATGGGCCAAAAAACATTTTCAAGACCTTCCTTCTCTCCCGCCCCTTCGAAAGACAAACCCTCATTCTCTCCCATTGGCAGGGTCAAAGAGGCGGTTCTTGGAGGGTCAAAACCTCGAGAGAATCTTCTCCAAAGGGTGACCACTTCCCGGAATTCTGTGGGTTTTAGTCAACAACTGAAATTCCAAAACCATCAGCTGGCCTTGGTGAAACCTGGGTCTTTTAGAAGTAAACAATGCAGCCATTCAACAGGGTTTTTAAAGAGATCCCAGTTAATGACGTCAGAGTGGAAATTCGCAAAAAATGGGATGTGTAGACTCTGTCAAAATAAGAAAAGTATATGACTAGCGCCGAACGTACTTCTAGAGGCGATGCCGTCAGAGACGCACACAGGGAGAGACAGTCAGATATATCGATAGAGAGCGAGAGAGAGGGAGGGAGAGACAGGGAGAGAGGGAGAGAGAGAGAGAGTGAGGAAGAGAGATGGAGAGAGAGAGAGAGAGGGAGAGGGAGAGAGAGAGGGAGAGAGGGAGAGAGTGAGGAAGAGAGATGGAGAGAGAGAGAGAGAGAGGGAGAGGGAGAGAGAGAGGGAGAGGGAGAGGGAGAGAGAGAGATAGAGAGATCTGCTTCCCCTCAAAGATAATCTGGTGGGGCCTCAGGGACCCAAAAAAAGATTCAGTACTTCCCTCGTGTGGTGTTGCGTGCTCTCTTGGTTTTGTATCGTTCTGCTGAGTCTACACTTCAATTCAGCTGCCCTGAAAACTAAAAGGCAATATTAAGGATTTGGATGGAAATGTGTGGTTTTCAGGCAACTGAATTGAGTCACATGATTTATATATTCAGCTATGGTTTTGAATATTTTTTACTTTATTATCAAAAAATATTTCATCTGCCGTACATTTTTAATATGTTTCATTTATTGCATACTTTGACATTATTCCCAAAATAGAAAGTTAAGTATTTATTGTTCCATGGTTCTTAATGTCTTGAATTAATGATTATATCTCAGTGATATCTTGAACCAAGGCATGTATCTATATGCATAATTCATTATATTACTTATCTTAACTTTGTGAATTCTTGGTTATATAATAAAAAGGAAATACGATAGGTAGATCGGGAGGATGCTTAGGTATGGAAACTATAATAGTAGACGTGTGTGAATTGATTCCTTGATATTTGTAACTAAGGTTTAGTAAGATTTCAGAGTTCTCATCTTTATGAGATGCACGATGTTGGTTCTCCAATCTAGAATTTTGTGTGATTATTTAATGCTTTGGTTATGAGTGAATTGGTTCCTATACATTTGGTAACTGAGACAAAATTAGATTTTGGAGCACTCATTGCGCATGAGTTGCTTAAGGTTGATTTCTAACTTATACGATTTTGTGTTTCACCTTGTTTTTATCTTACCTGCTACCAGAATTATCATGCGAACATTATTAATAATTTTAAATTGTTAACACCACATCATCCATCTGATTCTAATTGTAGTGGCTCATACCTCACAACTGTATCTAGGCTCATTCGGGATTTTGAAAAATCCACCACCATGATCTCAAGCCTTTAATATATTTACAAAATTTACTTGGCCTTTATCCTTGATACACATATGTATTATCAAAAAACTAAAAATATAAAGTAATTTTTTTAATAATCATGCTCTTGTTTCAAATAGTAGCCTTCTTGCTATTCACATTGTGACAAAGCATTTTTGTGCGGTCAGTGAAAACACACGAATGCATGTCAAAAGAATTACCAAACTCATCAATTTAAAGTTTTCATGAAGACTTATATAGTATAATGATGATTAAGTGACGAATCGATGGAGAAATAAGGAATATTTGAGGTATTCTTTAAATTTGATCAAATTGGATAAGAAATTGAGGTGAGAAATTTGAAATTTTAGTAAATTTAGAAAGAAGACTCCAAGACGAATCCACCGAATCAAAAATCACTTGATTTGGATTAGTATTCATGGAGAAATCAAGGAGTGAAATCTAGATAGAAAAATCGATCACAAAGAGAGATAAAACTGTAAAATTTCATAAAATTTGACTAATCTACTATTTGAAATTGAAATATAATGTTATAGGAAGAAAGATTAGTGAGAAAACATGTAATCTTACCCAAAATCGTGGTTGAAATGATTCAATTCATTTCTAGATCAAGGTTTTCATTTCTCATTTTGAAAAGCAAAAATCTGAAGTTCAAGAGGCGAATTCTCCTAATTCTTTAAATGAAATTTCACTATCAAACACTCTTTGGATGCGAAGGCAAGATATTCATGGATAAAGATGTCTGAATAGTTCAATTTTTTTAAACATCCGAGAATGCTTTTTTCGTCAAAGAACAGGTGTATAAATAAGCTACATTTGGGTGCGACCATTCGATTTGCTTCTTCATCTTCAATCAACGGTTCAGATAAATAAAATAAATGGAAATCTCATTTAGAGTTTATAGAATCATGAAGTAGCTTAGAATAGTCTATTTTAATAGTGATAGGATTAGAAACACTTTTCTTGATTAAATTCTTATTTTATTTTAAATATTTATTTTTTCTCCACCATCTAGACTATACATAGTTAAAATATTCTTGAAAATATTGACAAACAATATTTCTAAGAAAATCATTGCATACAGTAATGTCACTATTAAATCTGTACAATGATTTTGATCCATTTAATCTCTATGTAAATGGCACATAAGATTTCAATAGATGTAGAAATGAGGTGCAATTCATAGGGGAGTTATCTAGAGATGTGTATGATAGGGGAGTTATCCATATAAGTACAATAAATAATAAGGAATTTTTTGGAATATCCAATTTTTTAAAGGACTCATGACAAATATGTTAGTTCAATGCAAGGATAATAAAATTTAGTTTTTGAAGAAGATAGAAAATAGAGACACATATACATATTGAATAACAAGACATATTTCATAGTTTACTCTTGTTAAAAATATTGTACAATTGAAGTTTTATGAGCAGAGAGTTGAAAGCACAAGGAGGCAACTAAAAATATTATACTATGAAAATCTAATCAAAAGAGAGTTCTAAGAATAAGGAAACCTCTACCCTTTGTTCACTCAAGTATATACCATACACACACGAGAATTACACAGCCATCATTGGGCATAAATAGGCCCAAATAGATCCACTCACACTGCCCCTCACATTCATCCATGGAAATCAAGCCCAACTTGCTGCATAAGGAACTGCATGAAGTGCCTTTCAGTCCTTTGATGGAACTATTTTCAAGTTTCTCTTTGATGCCACAAGTGGGGGTTTGGGGAAGGCCCTTTGAGGGCCTCATCAGATGTGTAGTGGAATCTACTTGAGTATGGTTTGTATGCTCATGGAATATCATAGTTTCTTTCTATAAAGATGACAACTTGGTTATGACAATAAGCAGACATGGGTGAGTTGACACTAATATTGTAATCTTGAATAAGATAATGAATTCATATCATCTCACAAGTGCTAGTGGTTATGATTGATACCCAACTTCTGTGTTGGGATGTGAGGCTGCATTCCACTTCTTGCCAAAGAACAAAGTTCCCCGAATAAACAAACTTCCTGCCAAAGTGGACCAACAATCGCCTTTTTCCCCTACATAGGTTAAGTAGGAAAAAGGTCCCACCCTCAGATCTCCATTTCATTTATATTGGACCCCCCCTCTAGCATCCTTGAGATAGTCTAGTATACATAATGCTCCAAGCTAATGCAGTCGTTGTGCTGTATACATGATAACATGCAACTTATACTTGTATTTGAATGGTTATTAATATAAAATAAGGCATAAAACATTTCATTCCTATGCATGTTATCATACTTTGAGTGCATGTTCGTCATTCTATGTAATTTAAATAATAATATGAAAATACATTATTTAGGGGATAATCGTGCATAGTAAAAGCTAAAATTTTAGAGTAGATAATTCACATATTATATTTGACATTATAATTAAGTTTTAATTCAACACAATAATATAAACATATTTAATACATACTTGTTTATTTTTCTAGTTTTATTTTCTAAAATATTGAATGTATTTTTGCGTTAATAATTTATTCTCTTAAATCTCAATTTTTAGAATGATAGAGTATTTTATTTTTTATCAAAAAAAAAGGATTAAAAAGGAGTTATAAATTTTCTAGTATTTAGGAATTTTTTGGAAAGTTTTTAAAATTTTAATTAAAAGTATGTAAAATATGGTTTATAAGAGTACGCGGACATGTGCGATGATGTGGCATTCACACTTACGTGTTGCCAAATGGCAGAGTATGCATGCCATGTGGCGCATTGGTGACACATGTATGGCACGTGTTACTTTAGGTTAAGCATCCTTTAAGGGCATAATCTAACCTCTTAATCCATGCAACTATATATGAACAATTTTTTTTCTTTTTTGCAATGTGGGACTATTTTTTCTTTAGTTTATGCAGGCGATGTGGTGTGCTCAAAAGTGTTTGATCGGTGAGAAGAAAAAACATTTAATTTGAGCCCTTCACTTTCCCCTTAAATGAAGGGGGTACGTTGCAACAATTGGCTGGGCATTGATTCATTTTATTAAACAGATAAATCATGGCAAGGATTTGAAGAGCCATTTCCAAATCTGAAGTTGTCGAATCATGATCAGACGGATGAGGTTTGATGATGCTCTATCTTCACGTGAACACGTGGAGCGATTCTGATGCTTTGAAGAAGATTCAAGAATCGCGACTTAACTATAACGATTCACCTCTTGAGATTCCATCGCGATCGATGATGTCATTAAAGAGAAGATTCAACATTCTTGCCCAATTTCAAAATGTGATAAACTGTTTCTCTTCAATGGTGTAAAGCATTCTCGGATTTTCAATTGATTGAACTTTTTGGACAACACAATCTCTTGTTTTCTTCCTCTTCTAGACTCATTTCCGTGTTGAAGGAGTGCTTAAAAACAAGATTTCATTTAAGGCGAACGAATAATTCATTATTTAACCATTAAATTTTTGTTTTTCAAAATGTGAAATGAAAAGCGTTCATCTAGTACCCAACTAGATCATTACGAGCATGATTTTGGGTTAGATTTTGTGTACTCTTTCTAATCTTTCATCCTAGTCCATTATATTTTATTTCGATCTGTAGATTAGTTAAATTTGATAAAATTTATCATTTCTCTCTCTTTGCAATGATTTCTATCTCCTTGTTTTGTTCGATTTCTCCGCGAATACTAATCCAAAGTGAGTTATTTTTTATTTTTTGGATTTTTCTTGGAGTCTTATTTTTAAAAATATCAATTTCTTTAATTTCTCACCCCAATATATTGTCCAATTTTATCCTATTTTGAATATATTTCAAAAATTGTCCTACTTTTCCATGTATATGACCCTTAATCACTGTTATCCTAATCAATTTTTGATTAATTTTATAAATTAGGGAGTTTAAATGTTCTTTTGATAGAGGAAGTGCATTTTCAACGATTACAAAAAATTGTCCCTTCAATGCTTAAATTGTCTATGAAGTCTCATGATATAGATAATGTTAGGGAATTGACGAAGCGAATTCACGAGGTCGTTGAAAATAGGTGGATAATCATCAAAATATATTCCAACTCACCAATTTTAGAGATTAATCATGAACTAGAAGGTATAGAGGTGAATAAGGGTCTAATCCACAGAGAATTACGGTATTTTTGATGTATTCTTTGAAATTCGATCAAATCGGACAATGAAATGAGGTGAGAAAGTAGGGATTTTGATAGATTTGTAAAGGCAAAATCCACATAATCCAAAATCATATAATTTGGATCAAGATTCGCAGAGAAATCAACAAACGAAGTTTACAGAGAAATTCGAATCGCAAAGAGAGAGAAAACCAAAATGAAAAAAAATTTGACTAAATCTACGATTCGAAATTGAAATCTAATGTTATAGGAAGAATGATTAGAACGAAAACATGATTTCTAACTGAAGATAGTGCTCAAATTGACCTAATTTCTCACCGAATCAAAGGATTTTCATTCCCTGAATTTGAAGACGATCCTTGACATTTAAGAATCGATTTCTCCCCATTATCTCAACAAAATCTTACTATCAAACACTCCTCAGACGCGGAAATGAGTCTAGAAGGAAATGTAAGCAAGAGATTCAAGGATTCACGTAATCGAAAAACCCAAGAATAATTTATATCGTCGAAGAACATCTCAAGTTATAGGGAGATTTGGGCATAACTGTTGGATTTATTATTTAATCTTTGATCACAGGCTTTGATGAAACACATATATGCAAATCGTTACGCTTAAATCGCATCCATTGGATCGAAGATGAACCGCCGAGATTTCTCCATGTCGCTCGTGAAGAAGAAACGTGTGAAATGCACATCGTTTGATCTTGATCTAACTCTTTGGATGCGTTTCGTCTATGTTAATCTCAACCATTATAACTCTTTAGATGAATGAATGAGATTAAATTATTTTAAAATAATTCATCGACGAACCAGATTGCGCCACATACCCCTTCACTTAAGTGACGATTGACGATCACGATTAAATTGTGCGATCAAACGCTCCACACGACGCCACGTCACCAGTGCACATAAAAATAGAAAAATAGTCTTACATGAAAAAAAATGAAACGATTCGCCGAGTATGTAAGTAGTTAATAACATGCTAATTAGACATGATAATAAATGATTATTAATGCATATTAAGACATAAAATATTTCATTCCTATGCATGTTATCTTATTTATGAGTATTTATCTATCATTCTATGAAAAAGTCATTACAATATCAAAATACCTTAATTTAGGGTTAATTATAATGAATAAAAACTTAAATAATTTCATAACCCATCATTACTTAAGATTATAATTAGTTTTTAAAGTTAAATACTAAGAGAAATCCTTTTATAAACTTCATTTAATTTTCTAAAGTTTTAAATCTTAAAGAAATTAATGTATTTTTAAAATAGAAATTTAATCTCTTGTTATTTATTAAATTTGACTTTCTAGAATGATAGATAATTAAATGAAAGAAATTTGGATTGATTTTGAGTTCTATGTTGAAAGTTATGAATTTTTTAATTTTTAGGGATTTTTCAAGATTTTTTCTGAATTTTTTTCTGAATTTTTAATTAATTTCTAAGGATTTTCCAGAATTTAAAATCAATTTTTCTAATTTAAAATCAAAATTTCAGATTTTTTAAAGCGCGCAGGTGACGTGGGGGCAATGTGGAGCGTCCGATCGATCGCAATCGATGATCAAGAGCGCGATGCAACGTGGAGCATCGTGGGACGTCCGATCGCACAAGAAATCAGAGCCGTTGATCATCACTTAAGTGAAGGGGGGGTATGTAGTGAGATTGGATTCATCGGATCGCATTTTAATCTCAGTCGTGGATCAAGAGGAGTTAAATGATCGAGATTAAATCGGCGAAAAACACATCAAGAGAGTCCGTTCGCGATCCAATGGCGAGCGTTTTGATGCGTTTTATAACGCATGCGACGTGGCTCCATCTCAGCGGTCGATCAGCGATCCAATGGCTGCGACTTAACGGTAATGATTTGCATCCGATGCGTTTCATTAGAGCGGTTGATTGCAGATTAAATGGAGATCGGACGGTTACGCCCAAATCGCCCTATAAATTGAGATGTTCTTCGAGATTGTAAAGCATTCGAGAGAAATTTGAGTAAATTGAAATGTTTAGCCACCAAATCTCTTGAATCTCTTGATCCCAATTGCTTCTAGACTCATTTCCGCGCCCACGGAGTGCTTAATCAATATTTCGATGATTGATGAGGAGATCGACGCTTGAACTCCACGAATCGCGATTTCTGAATTTTAATGAATAGCCTTGATTCCGGCGATTAATTGGATTAATTCAATCATAATTGTGGGTTAGGGATCGTATTTCATCCTAATCTATCTTCGTTTAATATTGAATTTTGTTTTAGAATCATAATTTTGAGTAATTCATTCTTAATTTCGGTAATTTCATGATTTTATTTTCGAAAAAATTCTCTCTGTTCAACTTTAATTTCTCCGCGAAATCAAAGTCAAATTCATTGATTTTTGATTCTGTGGATTCGTCTTCAAGTCCTCTTTCATAAAATATCATTTTCCCCAATTTTTTTCACCGATTCATCGTCCGATTTGATAAAATTTGAAGAGATTCTTCAAAATTTCTTTAATTCCCTATGGATTCAACCCTTATTTACCATTATACCCCTCAATTCATGAATTATTCTTAAAATTGGTAAGTTTGGACTTTGTTTTGACACGTGACCATGTGTTTTCAATGACCGCTTGGTCTTGTCCTGTCAGTAATGTAGTCATAATGAGATAGCAAAAATCTTGAAACTGGTGCTATCTCATTACTCATACACATGTGCGCACATGTACACGTGTGTGACGCGTGGCGTTCTCATATGTCACGACGTGGCGCTGCTGTTTTGTCTACACCACGTCAGCTGCCACGTTAGCACGCGATATTAAAAATACTTTTTATTTATTTTAATTCAAAATACATCCAATTAAACTCATAAAAAATTCAAAAAAATTCTAGAAAAATCCCTCAAAATTGTAAAAGATAACTCTAAATTAATCCAAATGTATTTTTTTGGATCAGAAATTAAATTATCTATTACCCTAAGAAGTCAAATTCAATAAATAACAAGAGAATAAATTTTATTTTCAAAAATATACTTATTTCTTTTGGAATTGAAAACTTAGAAAAGTAAATGAGAGTATAAAAAGTATTTTCTCTTATTATTTGATATAAAAACCTAATTATAATCTGAAATAGAAAGCGGGGATAAGCTAATATAAAGATATTTTTCTTAATTTATCATAATTATTCTAAAATTAGTGTATTTTGAGATTATAACATAATTTTCATAGAATGATAGATAAACACTCAAAAAAATATGATACCGTGCATTGGAATGGATTGTTTTATGCCTTAATTTGCATTAATAATCATATATTTTCTTCTATCATTTGCATATTATCAAGAACCTTAAGTCAAATAGGCAATTTCCAATGAGTATTTGATACTAATTCTCTTCCTCAAGATTAGAGATAAAGTTTTAAGTCTTGTTGAGAGGTTATGAGGGAGGTTTCTACAAGGCCCAAACACACCAATTTGCTCCAACACTAGGTGAAAATAATAAATCACCACACTAAAGACTTACATGTACCAAGTCTCAGTTTCCATACATTACATTAGAACCTAAGCATATCTTACTAGTACTCGGACTGTTTATTCAAAGAACTATGTCAACGTATTTAACTACCTACACAATACATAAACGAAGAAGCATCATATGGTACAATATATACTAACATGAAAGACCATATTATCACTAATACGCTTATTAATTTATAAAGTGAGTTGAACACAAATGTTTGACTGCACTATGAAGTGAGAAATACAATTAAAGAGAATTGGACGTAGAGAGCAATCTCTCATGGACATAATATGAATGAAAATACTTTTATCTAACCATTTAATAATCACAATAACGAAATTATGTGACAATTTAGAGAATCATTTTTCTATGAACTTCAAAATTAAGTACAAAAATTAAAAATTTAGTTGATAATTTTGAAGAATTTTTCATTTGATATGTCTATCTGGAAATGCTTTTTTCCCCGAGGAAATGCGATTGAGGACATCTTTGAGTGCGGATTCTATTTCGCTCAAAGAATTTTTTTGTTATTATTGAGTTGTAAGTCTAGGAAAATCTATTGTAATTAATTTGAAATCGTAAATGCATGTTGCTGATTTTTTGAAAACATTATCAGCTGGAAAGATTGAAGTCACTCAAATTTAGAAGTCAATTTCATGAGATTAAATGGCTGACGGCATAACATCGAGTATTTTTAACTGCGAGATCGAAGACGAAGTAGCTGTTGATAATTAGCAAATTTGGAGATCAAGCATCGAATGGACACTTGACACTTTTCCACTTTCCTTGCCTTCCTAAGTGATGAATCAAGACTGCGAGGTCATTGAATACACACGGTCAAGCGTCAAAAAATTACTAAACACACCAATTTTATCAAATAATCACGAATTGAATAGTATAGTGGTGAATAAGGGTCGAATGCACAAAGAATTATGGTAATTTTGAGGGATCTTTTAAAATTCGATTAAATCGGACAATGAAATGCAGATAGAAATTAGGGATTTTGATATTTTTGGAAAGCAGACTTGATGACGAATCCACGGAATCAAAAATCACTGAATTTGGATCAAGATTCGCGGAGAAATCATTGAATGAACAGAGAGAAATTTCCAAAAAAAATCACAAAATTGAAATTGAGTCAAATTACAATTCCAAATTGAAATCTAATGCTATATGAAGGAAGATTACGATGAAACACGATCCCTTACAGAAGATTGCACTTGAATTGATCCAATTAGTTGCCGGATCAAAGGCTTTTGATTCCCGAATTTGAAAACACGATCGTTGATGTTCCAGCATCAATTTCTTCCAATTCTCTCAATGAAATCTCACTTTCAAGCATTCCGTGGACGCGGAAATTAGTTTAGAAGCGATTGGAAGAAAGATTCAAGGGATTTGGTGTATAAATAGTTTGATTACTCGAATTGCCCTGGAATGCTTTACAATGTCGAATAACATCTGAATTTATAGGACGAATTGGGCGTAACTGTTCGATCGAACATTTAATCTTCGATCAACTGCTCTGATAAAATGCATGATTGCGAAGCGTTATGATTAAGTCGTGGTTTTTGGATCGGCGATGGACCGTCGAGATGATGCCACGTCGCGCGCGTTATAAGTAACGCATTAAATCTTTGCCGTTTGATCTCGATCGTATGCTACATATGCGTTTCGTCGGTTTTAATCTCAGCTATTATAACTTCTCAGATTAATGGCTGAGATTAAATCATTTTAAAACGATTTACCGGGGAATGAGATTGCGCCACCTACCCTCGCCTTTAAGTGACGATCAACGGTCACGATTAAACGCGCGATCGGATGCTCCAGATTACGCCACGTCACCCGCGCACTTATAAATTCGATTTTAAATTAAATAAATCAATTTTAAATTCAGAAAAAGTCAAAAAAATTCAGAAAAAGTCAAAAAAATTCAGAAAAATTCATAAAAAATTTAGAAAAATTCAGAAAAATCCAGAAAAAATCCAAAAAGATCCCTGAAATTTAGAAAATTTATAACTTTCAAAATATAACTCCAAATTCATCCAAATTTATTTCATTGGATCAGAAATTAAATTATCAATCATTCTACAAAGTCAAATTTAATAAATAACTAGAGAATAAATTTCTATTTCAAAAAGACACTCATTTCTTTTAGATTTTAAAACTTAGAAAATATATGAGTGTATATAAAATGATTTCTCTAATTATTTAACCCTAAAAATTAATTATACTCTCAAGTAAAGATGGGTTCTCAAAAATATTATCCTTAATTCTTCATAATCAATCATAAATTAATACATTTTGAGATTATAATGACTTTTTCATAGAATGATAGATAAACACTAAAAAATATGATAACATGCATTAGAATGGAATGATTTATGCCTTGATTTGCATTAATAATCATGTATTTTCATGTTTAATTAACATGTTATGAGTAAGTGACATATTTCTGGTGAGTTTTCTAGGATTTTTGTTTTTTAACTTTACATGGAATTTCTTTGGACTCTTTGGCATTTCTCTAGAGTCGGCTTCCTCTGAAATCCACAGATTTTTGCAGAAACAATCGTAAATATTTCCTAAAACTGTAAATTGACAGCAGAGAATTGAGAGACTTCCTGAGAAGCTGAAGAAGACAATGTTAACGACACTCGACTATGTCTTTGAGTCTCCAACTCCGTGACTCGTTGGAACTCACAGTATCTCTCAGAGAAGATCCATCGACTATACGACATTCTTCTATATCTTCATCGGGCACCTATTAATACGGGGCATAACATAGTAATCAGCCCTTAGTATAACAGATAGATTAGGATTCAATCTTTTTTGGATCAAACATAGAAATAGGCTCACAGATTAGATGGCTAGGATTCAATCTAGAATAGGCACATCATTACTATATCTATCACCGAATTAACTATCAGATATTATATGATATCATATAAATACAAGTGCATTGTGCCAGAAACATTCACACGGGAAATCAAGATCTAATTCTGGTTTGAGCGGAGTCTCCCTGTTTCTTCCCCTCTCTTCTCTCTTCTTGATTCCCCTTTTTGTTAGACAACGCCTCGCAAAGGACACGCATACAACACTGAATTTGGAAGTTTTATGTAGAATTTTAAAGGAGCTAAAAAACATGAGCTTGTTCATCCCACTCCTCTCTAACTTTGCTACAAAATATGTCTCCTTAAAACCTTCAATTGTGCTTTCCTGGTGGTCCTAGATCAGATCGGGGCCTTGGAAGTAAAAATCCATGGAACATGTTCACTAACATGATCTTCTCCTTTTGAGAAAAATTTGAAACTAGGTTTAAAATGACGAGGCCAAATATCTAGAAACAAAAGAAACGAGAGAAAAGAAGAAGAAGATAGGACAAAAGAAGGAGGAGAGCTCGACCATAGCTTTGAACAAGAGAATAAATTTTTTTGTGATTATATTGAGCTATTGATACATATTTATAGGAATTTTTTGAGTGCCATTGAAATAGGATTTTGCGAATGTTTCTCTGGCGTCCCTTACTTGTTAGAGACAACAGAAAATAAATCCCACAATTTGTGCTATCTCAGACGACTGTTTTGGGACTTTTGAACTGGTCGTCCTGCTTCAATATCCTCCCACAAGTCCAAACGCAGGAGATGACAGAGTTTGGAATTGAGAATAAGAAACCATTGTTTAGGCAGGGCCTTGGTTAAGATGTCGGTTGCCTAATCCTTCGTAGAGTGGTGACCATTCCGGAGATGTCGTGATTTAACTTGTTCGTGGACGAAGTGATAATCTATTTCCACGTGTTTTGTTCTTGCATGGAAAACTGGACTGGCACCTAAGTAGGTTGCTCCAAGATTATCGCACCATAAAATAGGAGTGGCAGAGAGAGGAAAGTGAAGTTCATTAAATAAAGAGCGGATCCAAATAAACTCTAAGGCGGCATCGGCGACTGCTTTATATTCTACTTCAGTACTTGATCTTGCAACTGTTTGTTGTTTGCGAGTGCTCCATGAAATGAGATTTTTACGAAGGTATATTAGATGACCTCCAGTGGAGCGCCGATTGTTAGGAGAACTAGCCTAGTCGGCATCACTAAAGAGCTCAATAGATGAATCAGAATCATGATGGTAAAATAAATTGTCAACAATAGTTCCCTTTGAATAACGCACGAGATGTTTAACATGTTTCCAATCTTCAATAGTTGGATTGTGTATAGCCTAACACATATGGTTGACTGCATAAGTGATATCTTGCTGGGTAATAACAAGATATTGTAATGCTCCTACATTACTACTATATAAAGTGGCATTTGAAAAATTTTCAGTAGATAAGTATGAGATGGAGGAAGAACATGAATTGGAAACATGTTTAATATTTTCCATTTTTGTGCAGCAAAGAATTGAGAGGATATAATGACATTGAGAGAGAAATCAATCAGTTGGAGTATAATGTAGTTAAATTCTGAGAAAAAATGGGCTTGGCCTAAGTCTTTCATAGAAAATGCCTTTGCTAATAGACGAACAATATCTTGAATTCTAGTGGAATCAGGGATAATAACTAATCTATCATCAGCATAAATAAGAAAAAAACTAAGGAGTGTTTCCATGGTATTTAAAAAATAATGAAGGATCTGTTTTGGAATATGAGAAACCAAGAGAGAGAAGAAAATTAGTGAGTTTAAGAAATCACTCTCTGGGAGCTTGCTTCAAACCATAGAGGGACCTTTGAACTTGAAATACATACTGAGGGAACCTGTTGTCTTGAAAGCCTGGTGGCTAATCCATATAGATAAGTTCTTTTAAATTAGCATGCAGAAAAGCGTTTGATACATCAAGTTGTTTAATGTGCCAATTATTAATGGTAGCAAGAGAGATGAGTATTCATACAGTAGTAATTTTTACCACTAGACTAAAGGTAGCATCATAGTCAAAACCATCTTCTTTATTGTAGCCTTTGGCTACTAATCACGCTTTATAACGATCAAGAGAACCGTCAGCTTTACATTTCAACTTATAGATCCATCGACAGCCAATGACATTCATGGTGGATGTCCATGGTACTAATATCCATGTTTTATTTTGTTGTAGGGCATGAAGCTCATCTTTCATGGTCTGAAACCATTTGAGATGTGTGAGTGCTTGGTGTAAAGAAGTGGCCTCGATCGGATTAAGGAGTAAAGTTTGGTAGCAGGAAGGTAGAGGATAGTTGGTGATGGGGTTAGTAAGGGCATATATGTCGGATTGGTTTTCTATTTTTGGAGGTGGAGAAGTAAAGGGTGAGTTTGGAGAGAGTGTAGAGATTTCGGTGGTGGAGGCTGTGGTTGGTGAATTAGTAGTTGCAGTGGGTGTGAGCAAGGTGTCACTAGTTTCAGCAGGTGGGGATGAAGCTGAATTGGGTGTTGAGGAAGACGTTGACTCAAAAGGTAGAGGTGCACTTGGTTTTTGAAGTGAAGTGATAATAATAGGACCTTGTCCAAGAATACTGATAACATGCAATCTTAACATGATAAAACATGATTATTAATGCAATTTAAGGCATAAAACATTACATTTATGTGCATGTTATCATACTTTGAGTGCATTTTTATCATTCTATGCATATTTATGTCATAATCTCAAAAATACACTAAATTAGGGTTAATTATGATGAATTAAGGATAAATAATTTTTATAACCCATCTTTACTTGAGATTATGAATGGTTTTTTTAAAGTTAAATAATAAGAGAAATTATTTTTTTATGAACATTCATTTAATTTTTCTAAAGTTAAAATCTTTTAAAAAAATGAATGTATTTTTTTGAAATATAAATTAAATCTCTTGTTATTTAAATATTTTGAATTTTTAGAATGATAGATAATTAAATTTCAGATCCAATGAAAGAAATTTGGATTAATTTGGAGTTGTATTTTAAAAGATATGATTTTTAAAATTTTTAGGGATTTTTCTGTATTTTTCCGAATTTTCTATGATTTTATTTTCTATTTTAAATAATAAAAATAAATAAAAAAAATAAAAAAAATGGGCCGCGGGGCCCGCGTGGATGCGACGTGGCACGCAAGGCCACGTGGCAGCGCCACGCGGACCCACGCAGCGCGCCTACGTGGCGCATGTATATATCGTATATATTCATAGTTTATATAGTTATAAAAGAGGTCTTTGTCCTCCCCTATATGGGGAGGGTCATACCTATAGAAACCGTCGGATATTATATACCCGACAGTTTCACTTATTTAAGCCGTGTGGGACTAAATTTTATAACCTACTTACCTTGCAGGTGACGTGGCGCGACGAGAGGCGTTGGATCGCGCGCCGATCGATCGATGGACGTCGATCGCGTGGAGCACCTGGTCCCACCAAAGATCATCAAGCACGTGCTAAATAAAAATAGTTATAACGGTCCCGATTTTGTTGACGTGGCAGAAGCGGAGGCGTCGGATCGAGATGACGCGATGATCCCGTGCGTTGATCGCGTGAGGGCGGTCCACGGATCAAGATCAGACGCACGTGCGCAAAATCAAAGAGTTATAACGGCTGCGATTTGATCCGGCGGGAGAATCGGGACCGCCGGATCGCGATCCGAGCGGTGATTAATCAAAACGCTTCTTATAAGCGTTTTTATTTGATAAATCGTGGCCGTCCATCAAGATCCGACGGCCACGACTTAATCGAAACAGTCCATCGTGGACCGTTTCATCGTAACCGTCGATCTAAATGATCGGACGGTTACGCCCAAATTTGCTATAAACAGCCTTGTTCTTCGTCGTTTTGATGCATTCTTGGGAGTTTCGATCTAATTGACCTATCTATTTGCATTCTCTCTTGAATCTCTCTCTTGTAATCACTTCTAGACAAGATTCCGCGTCCACGGAGTGTTTATAAGAGAGATCTCGACGATCGAGCGAGGAGAATTTGTCTCTTGAACACCGATGTTCACGTTTGAATTCGCGGAATGAAGAGCCGTCGATCCGGCGATCAATTGGATCGATTTGATCGTTATCTCGGGTTAGAAAACAAGTTTATCCTCTTATCTATCGTCGTGTATCATCAATTTTAGGATTAGGACTTCAATTTAAGTTTAATTTCATTTCAATTTCAAGTGTGTTCTTCGCGATTCCAAAAATTTCTCTCCACTTCCATCTTTGATTTCTCCGTGATTACTAATCCAAATCGAGTGATTTTTGATTCCACGGATAGATCTTTGAGTCTTCTTTCCAAAAACACCATTTTCCCTAATTTCTCACCTCAATTCATCGTCCAATTTGACCAAATTCTAAAAGATATCTCGAAAATATCTAAATTCCCTGTGGATTCGACCCGTATTTACCATTATACCCCTCAATTCTCTCTTAATTCCCTAAATTGGTAAGTTCGGTATTATTTTTGACACGAGACCGTGTGAAATCGACGACCTCGCGGTCTCGTCTCGTCAAATACCCAGAGAATTTTCAGATGATGTTGTTTGAATGTTGATATAGTCATGATATAGAAATATATTTTAATGAAAGATAACATGATGAGAAATGAACATTTTATTTCTTATGAGTGAGAAACATCAGTAGCCAAGATGCATTGGATTGTAGCCCAAAAAATGCATTTTTTGGACCTGGATGATAACTTATTTAGAGCATAAGATCAAAGATTAGGATAGCATAAACACCCAAATGTCTTTAAAAATTTGTAATTAGGTGTTTCTTTGAATATTATTTCATAAGGTGATCTGTTTCCTAAGAGAGGAATGCGAATTTTGTTAATTAGAAAAGTGGCTGTGCACACAGCCACATCCCAAAAGATCGTAGGTAAGGATGTTGTATGTCAAAGAGTTAATGAAGGTTCAATAAGATGACGATGTTTTCTTTCAGCTGTTCCATTTTCTTCAGGTGTCTATGGACATGATAATCTATGATGAATGCCATGTTGTTTGAGGTATTTGTTTAGGGCTTGAAATTCACCACCCCAGTCAGATTGAAAAGAAAAAAGTTTAGTAGAAAATTTTTTTTCCGGTTTAACATGAAATTATGAGAAAATAGGAAAGGCATCGTTTTTATTTTTAAAAGAAAAATCCAGGTATACTTAGAAAAGTTGTCAACAAAAATAACATAATACCGATTTCTAAAGTGTGATGTGGAGGGGGCTGGTGCCCACAAGTTTGAATGAACCAATTCCAAAGGTTTAGTGCTTTTTCTTTAAAGATATATTAAAAGGTAATTTATGAGATTTAGAGGAACAACCTGCATCACAATAAGAGTGATAGATTTTATGGGTTAATGGAAGTTCAAAATCTTTCAAAATTCTTTGGAAAACACGGAAATGTGGATGTCCCAATCTATTGTGCCAAATGTCAAGTGAAACCTTTTTACCAAAAAAGAAAAGAAAAAGATTGCAGGAAATTCAAAAGATAAAGACCATCCTTATGCTCTCCTCTCATTAAGATTTGTCCCGTCTGGATGTCCTTCACAAGGCAAAAAAATGGTTGAAATTCCACAAATACATTGTTGTCAGTGGTGAATTTATGAATGGATAATAGATTTTTAGTAATATGTGGAACATGTAACACATTATTTAGGAGTAGTCATTTTGTTTTTGAAAATAATTGTGAAGAGCCAATGGATGAGATGGACAAACCTTGACCATTACTTACATAAAGCTGGTCTGGACTTGTGTAGACTGTTGACTGCTGAATATTAGTGATGTCATTTGTAACATGATGAGTTGAACCGCTGTATGGATACCAAGTGTTTTGTTGTCCAGTAGTATTGCTTGTATTGGTCAAATTGACTCGAGGTTGTTGAATTGATTGTCCTTGATTATGAGTGTTGACAAATTCCTTGTAATTGGGCTGTTGAAAGTTTCAGTTGAACCTTTCATAGAAGTTGATCACTCTATGTCTTTGTTTGAAACATAATTGACAACGTGGTATCGTTCTTTGACCTCTGCCCCTTCCACGACCATTTCTTCCTCCCTTGTTCATGTTCTTTGTATCTTGTGGATGTGTATGAGTATAACTGGCAGTAGGTGGAAATTATGATGGTACTTGTTCAGTGAGTTGTCGAGACAAGTGCAGATCAAAAGTGTTTAGATTGGCTGCAACATCATTAAAGGTCAGATTCTCCACAAGTTGACTAGTGCTAGCATAGAAAGTGTTGTATTGTGATCCTAGTCCTATGAGAAGTGCTAAGGTTAGGTCATTTTGTTTCATTGGGTTTCCACAAGTCTGAAGCTCACCTTCTATGGTTCCTATGGCTTGAACATAGGCATCAATTGACAGAGATCCTTTTATGAGATTATGAAGTTTTGTTTGAAGTTCCATCACCCTTGATCTTGAATTTGCTGCAAAATTTCTATTTATAGCCATCCATGCTTCTTTAGACATTGACTTTGCAACTAATATAGGTAAAACACTTTCACATAGAGATGATGTGATAATGGAGAGTACTATATTATCATTCTTGAACAAGGTTTTATAAACCGGATTTGGACAAACTTTGTCATCTTTATCTGTATAAGATAAAGGTGGTGGATCTTGATCCACTAGATCCATAAGATCATAGGCCGCAAGAATGGGCAACAGTTGTGTTTTTCCACACAAAATTTTTTCCTTTGTCAATTTTAGAGGCAGAGTCAAACCTACCAGGTTGATGTTGGCAATCACAATGGTTGCAATGTCTTGTGTGGTGGCGAGACTGGTATTGCTTGATTGCTCCATGAATCAAAGTTGTTGTTCTTGTAGGGCTTCACAACTAATGACTAGTGGGTTTCTAGCAACGTCGATGCCTGCGAAGAAGAAGAAGCTGATGACAGGACACCAGATCAGAGATCCTTAATCCACAAACTACTATTTCTTCAAACTCCTCTTTCTTCTTTTTTTTAAGCAGTGAATGGGGCTCAAAACCAAGTCCTTAGATCTGGAGGAGTATTTGCAATTGGATCTTCCTTGGAGTCCTTCCAGCCAAATAGAGAAGAAACCCTCGCGACCAAAATTTCTTACATATTCAGGTTCTTTTCGTGCAGTAGCAGGATTAGGGAAGAAAGCCAAGTTTCTTCCTCCAATTTCACTTGCAATAGTAAGGAAATGCATCTAGATCTAATGCTGAAGCTTTGATACCATGTAGAAATAGAAGAAACAGAGAAAAGAAGAAGAAGATATGACAAAAGAAGGAGGAGAGCTCGAACACAACTTTGACCAAGACAAGAAATTGTTTTTTGATTATATTGAGATATTGATATATATTTATAGGAATTTTTTGTAGTGGCGTCGCAATAGGAGTTTGCGAACGTTTCTTTGGCGTCCGTTACTCATCAGAGATAGCAGAAAATAAATCCCACAGTTTCTGATATCTCGCACAACCGTTTTGGGACTTTTGAACTGGTCGTTCTGCTTCAATAGAATAAATACTAAAGTAAAGGGCGTGGACCGTACCTCATTAACAAACTAGTCGCCTTTGGAAAGACAAAGAACCAGATGTAGGACTTGGCAGCAACGGAGCGGACTATCGCCCATCGTGACGAGGGAGCTAACTAATTCCCCATGGCTACTCTTTCCTCTCTCTAGAGCGCTGAAATTGGTTGTCTTGGGAGTGTCCATCAGCTTTTATCACCGAAGTTTTTGACCATTGAAACGGGTTACCCTTTTATTCTATTTGCAAACTGTTCTTTATTCTTTATATATATATATTGAGAGAGAGAGAGTGAGAGAGAAAAGAGAGAGAGTGAGAGAGAGAGTGCGAGAGAGAGAGTGAGAGAGAGAGAATGAGAGAGAGAGTGAGAGAAAGAGAGAGAGTGAGTGAGAGAGAGTGAGAGAAAGAGAGAGAATGAGAGAGAGTGAGAGAAAGAGAGAGAGAGTGAGAGAGAGAGAGAGAGTGAGAGAGAGAGAGATTCGTGCCTTGAACGAACTAGAATAATATTGTGATGATACTGTGCATTTTATTTTGATATGCATAGATAAAGGAGAAAAACAAAATCAGAGAGCGTAATGGAAAGTAAAATCTTTATCATGTGACTAATCCATGCATTGAAAGCGTACAGTCAAGATCGTTGATAGAGATCGGGATTATTTGAGAAGATTGTTTGGATATTGAAAATTTATCCAGTGCAAGAGTAACCATAAAATTTATAATATTTCAATATTGTGACAGTCAAGGTTCATGACGAGAAGAGAGATACATTCGCATACTTGAATGGAAAATTAAATAAAATGAGCATTTTTAATCCATCGTTAAATCACTGAGAGTCCTGCGGTTTATTTGCAGGGAATAACCCATTAAGCAAGAGCATGATATCACTGATCTCCTGAAAGGGTGAAGAACAAGAAGCCGCTAAGGAATGAACATGAAACCGAAAGTCTTTTATAGACATTTGAAGGAGTTAAATAGCAGGAGTTCATTCATCCCAATCCTCTCTAACTTAGCTCTTCCGCAGTTATCAACAAAATATTCTTTCTTAAAAATCTTCAATGGTTCTGCGCTCCATTTCGTGGGTCTGGCCGGGGCCTTCGAGGAGGAGCCCCCAGCCGCGAAAATCTAAGGAACCTGTTCACATGCGTGATTTTTTCCCACCGAGAGAAAACTTGAAATGACGTTTAAAACAATGAAGCAGAAAAGATATCTCGACGGAAAAGATATCTCTAGAGCGTTGAAGAAATGTGTATAGTTTGTTGTGAATTTAGGCCAATTGTTACCGTCACCTGCTACCATAGAAAGGAATAGTCCCTCACTTTGACTATTCAAGGCACAATTGAAGACATTCTATCACATCAACTGAAGAGGAGTTTTTTTGGTTCTTTCTGAACTATTATTAACTCTTTGATTTTTGCTTCTTAGTTTACTAGTACGAGAGCTATTTTCTCCGTTAGACAAGGTATGATGGCGAAAAACTTTATCCATGTCGGCCTGTGTCCTAGGCTTTGTCAAGGTTTTAGTTTCTGTAGAGATGATGTCTGAAGAGAGAAATGGGCCAAAAAACATTTTCAAGACCTTCCTTCTCTACCGCCCCTTCAAAAGACAAACCCTCATTCTCTCTCATTGGCAGGGTCAAAGAGGCGGTACTTGGAGGTGAACCTCGATAGAATCTTCTTCAAAGGGTGATCTCTTCTCGCACAAGGGATTTTCTGATTTATTTTCCAACAAAATTTCTAAATCAAGCCATTAGTGGTGCTGCCCTGGATTCCCCGGATCAGCGCGGGGCTATTGACGAAGCGTCTTATGCGGTTGTTAAAACACACAAATGTCGGTAAAAAAAAATTTATAATTTGAAAACCCACAATAACAAAGATATAAAATCAAGTATAGTGTAAAGAACGGGTCGATCCACAGAGAACACAGTTGACTTTGATCGCATAGTTGACTTGGTCAAACTTAGGTTTAGTTAAGGTTTTGAAGGAGTGAAAATGATATTTAATTTATGTTAATGATATAAGAATGCCAATTAAGATATTTTAAGAATTTAGAAGCTGATTTGACGAAGAAATGTCAAAAGTCAAGGTCAAATCATTGACTTTGATCCACACTTGACTTTTTGTAAAATCAGTGAATAAAAAGAGCTTAAAATATTACGAAAATTATATATTCAGAAACAAGAGAGAAAATGGAAATTATTGATATGTAATTCATGATTTTTTAATAAGAAATGGATTTATTACGATTTATTGAAAATCAAAGATCAGAAAAATCCTAAAATGAACACTTGGTTGTAAATCTTCAAATTGACTAAACAAATGATATCCAAATCTTGAAACTCACATATGAATGGAAAACTAACAACTAGAAGATTCCAAATTCAAATTTCAAATTTCACCTTGTATTTGAAAAGTAATTGCACCTGCAAGTCAACGCCCAAATTTAGATTGCAAATAAAGAGTAGATGGTCAAACATTAAATTGAGGGGTCAAATGATGATAAAATTTTACGATTTTTCTATCCGCGGAGAGCTGATGGAATGAAGAATACAATGAAACCAGAATCAAATGATTTGGACTTAAGATCAAGGAGAAATCCTTGTTTCAAAATCAGCAAAAATCCGAATCAAATTTGGGCAAAAATGAAGAATAATTCAATTTAAATCATGAAATTAACTACCTAAATCTAATCTAAATTACAATTATCGGAAGATAAATGATCAATTCACACTACTAACCCAATTGACATGAAGATTAGGCTCCAAATTGCGTCGATTGGAGAGAATTTTCTCGGTTTCTTCCTCGGTGTACGTTCGGCGTTCAAGGAGAGAATTCGATCAAATGTCGTGATGATTCGTGATCAATCCCGCCACAATTGGATTGCAATCAAGTCTAAACGCGGGGGGATCACGAAGAACTTAGGATTTTTCTCAAAACCACTTAATTTCTTCATGATTCAATCAAGAGGTAAGATATAAAGAGGGAAGAACACCATTTTTAGAGAAGAAATCCCCACGAAAATCGCGGACCGTTCGATTTGATGAAGATCGGTTGGATGGCCACGATCGCGCGCTTAAGATGAGCCATGATCCCATGACGCGGGCCCACGTTCTCCCTTTCCTTTTGCCCCTACAATCATGATCGAAGCATCTCAATGCGTCCACGTGTCTCCCCATGATGCGCCGAATTCGCGATTAATCCGAGGCCGTCCGCTTTCATTAATGAGATCAATGGCTTGGAAATTGTCACGTACGTTGATGAAGATCCGGTGGACTGTGGCCCACGCAGTCAATGCATCTCTATCGTCTTGATCGCATCCAACGCGCCACGCGATGCCACGTCGCCTTCAATTTAAAAATTAAAGGGAACATAGTCCCACACCGAAGAAATAGGCAAAGAATGCGCGTATAAAAGATAGGGCGATATAACGCAAATGCGTTAGCGTCCCAATACTATAACCTGGGCCCACTATACCCGTGGGCCCATCATTTGCCAGCCCAGTCACATCTCTCGCCAGGTAGGCACCACCCGAGCGTCTGCGTGGACTCGCGTGGCCCTGCCACGCGTCCGCACCACGTAGGCGCTCGCCTTGGTTCGCGTGGTGCTGCCACGTGGCCTTGCGTGCCATGTCGCATCCGCGCAGGTCCCACGCCATTCCACGTCAGCTCCGCGGGTCTTGTGGAGAAATAAACCCCTTTTTGACATTTTTTAAAGGAATTCAAATTCGTAGAAATTAAAATAAATTCCAGAAAAATCCAGAAAACTCATAAATCAATATCTTGAAAAATATTACTCATTTTTGACTGAAATTTTCTCTATTGGATCAAAAATTTCTTCATCATTAATATTATGTTATCTAAAAAAATATAGATTAAAGAAGCATTTAAGATGAATTAAAAATAATCATAGATAATTCTTAAGAAGTCTATTTTATATCATCCAAATATTTTCTTCTTGAAATTAAATCTTCTAATCATCTACTAAAGTTAAAGTAAATTAAGGAATGTAATTAATTTCTATTTATTTATCCTTGGGAAAGATTAAACATCCATAAAGCACATAATTAACCCTAAATAATGCATAAATATGGACTTTAGTCGAATGGCATACCAATGGAGAAAATTCATAAAAAATATGATAATATGCATCATAATCACATAAAATAAGCATGAATATTAGTTAAATAAGATAAGAATTTAAGTTAAAAATGCATGTTATCAGCTACCGAGGAGCCCTCCGTCGCCCAAGCTTTAAGAACATGTTCTGAAGTGAGATCTCATCTCTGTAATTAGGAAGAATAGAATTAGTTGTGAGATAATACGACTGAAAAGAATACATAAAATGGTAAGAGGCCACGTGTATTGCTATAATCATTCATTCTCCAGTTCTCTTCGCTGTCTCAACCTTCGTGGGTTTGAAAGGGAATATGGTGAAGAGACGATTGAAAATAGCCCACGATGTCGAGGAGGCTATCTCATTCATGGTAGCCATCTCTTCTCGTAGCATGCTATTTCGCTATTCTGTGTCCATCTCCCTCGCCTTATTAAGTTATAAATGTTTCCCGAAAACTGATGATAACGCTTTTCTGTAGATATTGTAAGAGAAAATCATATAAAATTTGATAAATAAGTGATCCCAAAATTCTGTGGGTTTCAGTCAACAGCTGAAATTCTAGAACCATCAGTTGGTCTTGATGAAACTGGGGTCTTTTAGAATTAAACAATGCAGCCATTGAACCAGGTTTTTAAAAAGATCCCACTTAATGACGTAGGAGTGAAACTTCGAGAAAAATGGGATGTGTTGACTTTGTCAAAATAAGAAAAGGATATGACTAGCGTCATATGTACTTCTAGAGGCGATGTCGTCACAGACGCACACAAGGAGAGACAGACAGATTGATCGATAAATTGCGAGAGAGAGAGATAGAGAGAGAGACATAGAGAGAGAGAGAGACATAGAGAGAGAGAGACATAGAGAGAGAGAGAGAGAGAGAGAGATCTGCTTCCGATCAAAGATAATCTGTTGGGGCCTCATGGACCCAAAAAAAGATTCAGTACTTCCCTTGTGTGTTGTGGCATGCTCTCTTGGTGTTGTATCGTTCTGCTGAGTCTACAGTTTAATTCAGCTGCCCTGAAAACTAAAAGGCAATATTAAGGATTTGGATGGAAATGTGTGGTTTTCAGGCAACTGAATTGAGTCTCATGATTTATATATTCAGCTATGTTTTTGAATAATTTTTACTTCATTCTCAAAAAATATTTTATATGCCGTACAGTTTTAATATGTTTCATTTATTGCATACTTTGACATTATTCCCAAAATAGAAAGTTAAGTATTTATTGTTCCATGGTTCTTAATGTCTTGAATTAATTATTATATCTCAGTGATATCTTGAACCAAGGCATGTATCTATATGCATAATTCATTATATTACTTATCTTAACTTTGTGAATTCTTGGTTATATAATAAAAAGGAAATACGATAGGTAGATCGGGAGGATGCTTAGGTATGGAAACTATAATAGTAGACGTGTGTGAATTGATTCCTTGATATTTGTAACTAAGGTTTAGTAAGATTTCAGAGTTCTCATCTTTATGAGATGCTCAATGGTTGTGCTGTAATCTAGAATTTTGTGTGATTATTTAATGCTTTATTATGGGTGAATTGGTTCCTATACATTTTGTAACTGAGGAAAAATTAGATTTTGCCTCAACCCACCACCATGACCTCAACCCTTCCAAGATATTTCCAAACCTTACTTGGCCTTTTTCCTTGATAAGTATATCTATTGTAAAATAAATAAAAGTCTAAAGCAATTTTTTTAATAATCGTGCTCTTGTTGCACATAGTAGCTTTCTTGCTTTTCACATTAAGACGAAACATTTTCGTATAGTCATTGAAAACACACGAATGCATGTTAAAAAATTACCAAACTCATCACTTTAAAGTTTTCTGGAAGACTTCTATAGTATAATGATGAATAAGGGTTGATTCCAATGGAGAAATAAAATCTTTTTGAGGTATTCTTTAAATTTGATCAAATAAGATGACAAATTGAGGTGAAAAATTTGAAATTTTAGAAAATTTGGAAAGAAGAGTCAAGGAAAAATCCATGGAATCAAAAGGTTGCTTGATTTGGATCAGTATTTGTAGAGAAATCAAGGAGTGAAATCTAGAGACAGAAATCAATCTCGAAGAGAGAGAAATCAATCTCAAAGAGAGAAATCGATCTCGAAGAGAGAGAAAACAATAAAATTTCAGAAAATTCGACTAATCTACTATTGGAAATCGAAATATAATGTTGTAAGAAGAAAGATTAGTGAGAAAACCTAAAATCTAACTCAGAATCGTCTTGAAATGATTCAATTCATTGCCAGATCAAGGCTTTTCACTTTGCATTTCGAAAAGCGAAAATCTAGTGTTCAAGAGGTGAAATCTCTCGACTCTCTCAATGAAATCTCACTATCAAACACTCATTGGATGCAAAAAATGAGTCTAGATGAGGAAGAAAGTAAGATATTCAACGAGTGAGATCTCTAAACAGTTTCAATTTCTTGAAACATCTCAGAATGCTCTTTTCGTTGAAGAACCAGTGTATAAATAGGCTACATTTGGGTGTGACCATTCAATTTGTCTCATTCATCTTCAATCAACAGTTCAGATAACTAAAATAAATGAAAATCTCGTTTAGAGTTTTATAGAATCATGAAGTAGCTTAGAATAGTCAATTTTAATAGTGACAGAATTAGAAATACTTTTCTTGATTAACTTCTTATTTTATTTTAAATATTTATTTTTACTCCACCGTCTAGGTTAAGCATAGTTAAAATATTCTTCACAACATTGACAAACAATATTTCTAAGAAAATCATTTTATACACTAATGTCACTATTAAATCTGTACAATGATTTTGATCCATTTAATCTCTATGTGAATGACATAGAAGCTTTCAATAGATGTAGAAAGGAGGCAAAATCATAGGGAGCAAGCAAAGATCGTGATCGGAGCGGATCGAGCATCACCCAGCCTAGGACGGGCACACCAACGGGGTTTGTGCAAAGATCTAGATTAAATTTTGGCTTGGAAACATCTCCATATACAATAGACATATATTTTCTTTTTTCATTTTTATTTTTACTTTTTAATTTTCTTTTACTTTTCTTTTACTTTTTCTTTTTACTTTGACATCATCTCCGACTCTCACCCTTGCCGTGTTCATTTATCCATTGCTACCGCCATCTATTTTCTCATCTTTCCATCATATTATCTCTATTTTCATCTCTATTAATCTAATTATCTCATCTATTTTCTAATTTTTATCTTAATTCTAAGATAAACTCAAAATTATCTCTCATACTCACCTCCACGTACTCTATTCCAACTCACACATCTTCCTCCGCCCTCATCTTTATTTTAAACACGTAACCTCAATACTCTAGCTCTCTGTGGATTCAACGCAAAATTATACTAAGTAAGGAACTATATTTTATTGCATGAAATCGACGCAAAACATCTATGAAAAACATACGTGATCAAGATCATCACCTTTGTTCACCCAAGTAAATACCATACAGAAAAAAGAATTATACAACCACCATTGGGCATAAATAGGCCCAAATAGATCGAATTACACTACCCCTCAAATTCGCGACATGAAAATCAAGCCCAACTTGCTGCACAAGGAATTGCATGAAGTGCCTTTCAGCCCTTTGATGGAACTATTTGCAAGTTTCTCTTTGATGCCACGAGTGGGGTTTTAAAAAGGCCCCTTGAGGCCTCATAGGATGTGAAGTGAAATCTACTTTAATATGCTTTTTATGCTCATTGATAACATGCTAAATAAATATAAAAATACATGATTATTAATAAAAATTAAGGCATAAATCATTCCATTCAGTGTACTGGAATCTACTTGAATATGGTTTGTATGGTCATGGAATATCATATTTTGTTTCAATAAAGATGACAACTTGGTTATGAAAATACGCGGACATGGGTGAGTTGACACTAATATCAAAATCTTGAATAAGATATTGAATTCACATCATCTCACAAGTGATAGTGTTTCCTGATTGATACCCTACTTTAGTGTTGGGATGTGAGGTTGCATTCAACTTCTTGACAAAGAACAAAGCTCCCTGAAAAAACAAACTTCTTGCCAAAGTGGACTCGCAATCATTTCTCTCCCCTAAATAGGAGAAGTAGAACAGATCTCCATTTCATTTATACTTGACCCCCCTTTGAGCATCCTTGAGATAGTCTAGTATACATAATGCTCCATGCTAATTTAGTCGTTGTGCTGCATGCATGATAACATGCAACCTACACTTGTATTTACATGGTTATTTATAGAAAATAAGGCATGAAGCATTTCATTCCTATGCATGTTCACATACTTTGAGTGCATGTTCATCATTCTATGTAATTTAAATAATAATATGAAAAAAACATTATTAGGGGATAATCATGCATAATTAAAAGCTTAAATTTTAGAGTAGATTATTTGCATATTATATTTGAGGTTATAATTAAGTTTTAAACATAAAGAATAATAGAAAATAATTTTATACATACTCATTTATTTTTCTTGTTTTATTCTCTTGCTATTTCTTAAATCTAAATTTTTAGAATGATAGAGTATTTCATTTTTGATCAAATAAAAAAATTGGATTAAAAAGGAGTTATATTTCGGGAGTTATAAATTTTCTAGTTTTTAGAAAAGGATTTGTATTTGGGGATTGATTTTAATTTTTTTAAAAATTTTTAATTAAAAGTATTGAAAATATGGCTTTTTTGAGTACGGTGACATGTGCGATGATGTGGCATGCCCGCTTACGTGTCCCCACATGGCAGTCTATGCACACGCCACGTGGTGCACGGGTGACGCATGCATGGCACGTGTTACTACAAGCTAAGCACCATTTAAGGGCATAAGTTAACCTCTTTATCCATGCGAGTATATATGAACACAAATTTCCATTTTTTTTGCAATGTGGGACTATTTTTTTCTTTAGTTTATGTAGGCGATGTGGAGTGCTCAGGAGTGAGAAGAAAGGACATTTAATTTGAGCCTTTCACTTTCACTTAAGTGAAGGGGGTATGTTGCAGCAATTGACTGAGTGTCGATTCGTTTTATCAAACGAATAAATCTTGGCAAGGATTTGAAGAGCCACTTCTAGATCTAAAGTATCCAATCATGATCGGACGGAAGAGATTTGACGATGCTGTCTTCACTGCGAACACGTTGAGGGATTCTAATGCTCTGATCAAGATCTAATAGTCACGACTTAACTATAATGATTTGCCTCTTGAGATTCTATTGCGACCGTTTGATCTCATTAAAGAGAAGATCCAAAATCCACACCCAATTTCATAATGTTACAAATTTTTTCTCTTCGATGGTGTAAAGCATTCTCGCATTTTCAATTGATCGAGCTCTTTGGACAACATAATCTCTTATTTTGTTCCTTTTCTAGACTCATTTCCGTGTTGAAGTAGTGCTTAAATACAAGATTTTGTTCATGGAGAAGGAATAATTCATTACTTAAACATTGAATTTTGTTTTTGAAACATGGTATGAAAAGCATTCATCTGGTAATCAACTAGTTCATTACAAGCCCGATTTTGGGTTAGATTTCGTGTATTCTTTTTAACCTTCTGTCTTATACCATTAGATTTCATTTCGATCAATAGATTAGCTTAATTTTATAAAATTTTATAATTTATGTCTCTTTGTGATGATTTCTATCTCCTTGTTTTGCTCCTTGATTCTCCGCATGTCGTAATCCAAATTAAGCAATTTTTTATTTTTTGGAATGTCTTGGACACAGAAAATAATTCTGCCAAATTATTTTCTCACCCCAATTATTGCCCAATTTGATCCAATTTTGAATATATATATATTTTTCTTATATCTATATGAAAATGACCCTAACTCGCCAGTATTCTAATCAATTCATGATTAATTATACAAGTTTGTGAGTTTGAAAATTGTTTTGATAGAAGAAGTGTGTTTTGAACGACCGCAAAAAAATATTCCTTCAATGCATGAACTGTCGATGAAGTCTCATGGTATATACGATGTTAGGAAACCTAAAGTCAAATAAGCAATTTTCCAATCAGTAGTTGGTAATAATTCTCTTACTCAAGATTAGAAATAAAGCTTCCAATCTTGTTGAGAGGTGATGAGGGAGGTTTCTAGGAGGCCCAAACACACCAATGTCCTCCAACATTAGGTGAAAATAATAAATCACCACACTAAAGACTTACAGGTACCAGGTCTCTATTTCCATAAATTACATTAGAACCTAGGCATATCTTACTAGTACACAGACTATTTATTCAAACAACTATCTCAATGGATTTAACTACCTACACATAAACAAAGAAGCCTCATATGGTACAATATATACTAACATGAAAGACCTTATTATCACTGATATGTTTATTAATCTCTGAAGTGAGTTGAACACAAATGTTTGACTACACGATGAATTGAGAAATGCAATTAAAGAGAATTGCAACTGAAAAGCAATCTCTCATGGACGTAATATTAATGAAAATAGTTTTAAATACCCATTTAATAATCACAATAACCAAATTTTGTGCCAATTTTCTCAATTTGGAGAACTTTAAAAATGTACAAATATTAAAAATTTAGTTGATAATTTTGAGGAATTTTTCATTTGATAAGTCGAACTGGAAATAATTTTTTTCCCGCGGAAATGCCATTGAGGACTTTGTTGAGTGCGGATTTTATTTCGCTAAAAGAACTTTTTTTCTTGTTATTGAGTTGTAAGTCTAGAAAAATCTGTTGTAATTAATTTGAAATTGTAAATGCATGTTGCTGATTTTTAAAGAAAATTATCAGTTGGAAAGATGGAAGTCACTAAAATTATCAGTTAGAAGTCAATTTAATGAGACTAAATGGCTGACGGCATAGCATCGAGTATTTTTAACTGCGAGATCGAAGACGAAGTAACTGGTGATAATTAGCAAATTTGGAGATCAAGCATCCAGTGGACACTTGGCACCTTTCCACTTTCCTCGCCTCCGTAAGTGACATTTTCCCGGCGAGTTTTCTAGGGTTTTTTTGTTTTATAACTTTTCATGATATTTCTCTGGACTCTCTGGCATTTCTCTGGAGTCTACTTCCCTGTGAAATCCGCAGATTTTTCGCAGAGACAATCACAAATATTTCCTACAACCGTAAATTGACAGCAGATAATTGACAGATTTCCTTAAAAGCTGAAGAAGTCAACGCCTCGTTGTGGACACGCATACAAAAATGAATTTGGAAGTTTTTTGTACAATTTTGAAGGAGATAAGCAGGAGCTTGTTCATCTCGCTTCTCTCTACCTCAGCTACAAAAGATGTCTCCTAAAAACCAGCAATTGTGATTTCCTGGTGGTCCTGGATCAGGTGGGGGCCTTGGAGGAGCCCTCGGCAGTAAAAATCCACGGAACATCTTCACAACCCTGATCTTCTCCTTCCGAGAGAAAATTTGAAACTGGGTTTAAAACGACGAGGCCGAAAAAATACTGAAGTAAAAGGTGTGGACCGTACCTCATTAATGAACTGGTCGCCTTTGGAAAGGCGAAGGACGAAGAACCGGATGTAGGACTTGGCAGCGACGGAGCGGACTAACACCCATCGTAACGCGGGAGCTAACTGATTCGCCATGGCCACTCTTTCCTCTCTCTAGAGCGCTGACAGTGGTTGTTGGGTTGTCTTGGGAGTGTCTTGGTTGTTGGGTTGTTGGGTTGTCTTCGGCTTTTATCACCGAAGTTTTTGACCATTAAACGGGTTACCCTTTTATTCTATTTGCAAACTGTTCTTTATTCTATAAATATGTATTTTGAGAGAGAGAGAGAGAGAGAGATTCCTGCCTTGAACGAATTAGAATAATATCGGGATGATTCTGTGAAATTTATTTTGATATGCATAGATAAAGGAGAAAAACAAAGTCAGAGAGCGGATTGGAAAGTAAAATCTTGATCAGGTGACTAATCCATGCATTGAAAGCGAACAGTGAAGATCATTGATAGAGATCGGGAATATTTGAGACCATGGTATGGATATTGAAAATTGATCTATTATCTAGAAGAGCTTATCAAGATGTTTTGAATGGAGTGTCACGTCAACTGAAGAGAGCTTATCTAGAAGAGCTTTTTTGGCTCTTTCTGAAATATAATTAACTCTCGAGTTTCTGCTTCTCAGTTTACTTGTGTGACTTCTATTTTCTCCGTTAGAGAAGGTATGACGGCGAAAACTTTATCCATGTCGGCCTGCGTCCTTGGCTTTGTCATGGTTTTAGTTTCCGTAGAGATGATGTCTGAAGAGAGAAATGGGCCAAAAAACATTTTCAAGACCTTCCTTCTCTCCCGCCCCTTCGAAAGACAAACCCTCATTCTCTCTGATTAGCAGGGTCAAAGAGGCGGTTCTTGGAGGGTTAAAACCTCGAGAGAATCTTCTCCAAAGGGTGACCACTTCCCGAAATTCTGTGGGTTTTAGTCAGCAGCTGAAATTCCAGAACCATCAGCTGGCCTTGGTGAAACCTGGGTCTTTTAGAAGTAAAACAATGCAGCCATTCAACCGGGTTTTTAAAGAGATCCCAGTTAATGACGTCGGAGCGAAAATTCGGGACAAATGGATGTGTTGACTTTGTCAAAATAAGAAAAGGATATGACGCGTCATATGTACTTCTAGAGGCGATGCCGTCACAGACGCACACAGGGAGAGACAGACAGATTGATCGATAAATTGCGAGAGAGAGAGAGACATAGAGAGAGAGACATAGAGCGAGAGAGAGAGAGAAAGAGAGAGAGAGAGAGACATAGAGAGAGAGAGAGAGACATGAGAGAGAGAGAGGAGAGAGAGAGAGATCTGCTTCCGATCAAAGATAATCTGTTGGGGCCTCATGGACCCAAAAAAAGATTCAGTACTTCCCTCGTGTGTTGTGGCATGCTCTCTTGGTGTTGTATCGTTCTGCTGAGTCTACAGTTTAATTCAGCTGCCCTGAAAACTAAAAGGCAATATTAAGGATTTGGATGGAAATGTTTGGTTTTCAGGCAGCTGAATTGAGTCTCATGATTTATATATTCAGCTATGTTTTTGAATAATTTTTACTTCATTCTCAAAAAATATTTTATATGCCATACAGTTTTAATATGTTTTATTTATTGCATACTTTGACATTATTCCCAAAATAGAAAGTTAAGTATTTATTGTTCCATGGTTCTTAATGTCTTGAATTAATTACTATATCTCAGTGATATCTTGAACCAAGGCATGTATCTTTATGCATAATTCATTACATTAATTATCTTAACTTTGTGAATTCTTGGTTATATAATAAAAATGAAAGACAATAGGTAGATTGGGAGGATGCTTAGGTACGGAAACTATAATAGTAGACGTGTGTGAATTGATTCCTGGATATTTGTAACTAAGGTTTAGTAAGATTTCAGAGTTCTCATCTTTATGAGATGCTCAATGTTTGTTGTCCAGTCTAGAATTTTGTGTGATTACTTAATGCTTTGGTTATGGGTGAATTGGTTCCTCTAGATTTTGTAACTAAGGCAAAATTTGATTTTGGAGCTCATACCTCACAACTATATCAAGGCTCATTCGGGATTTTGAAAAATCCACCACCATGACCTCAACCCTTCCAAGTTATTTCCAAACCTTACTTGGCCTTTATCCTTGATACGTATAGCTATTATAAATTTAATAAAAGTCTAAAGGAAAAGTTTGTAATAATCGTGCTCTTGTTGCACATAGTAGCCTTCTTGCTTTTCACATTAAGACGAAATGTTTTTGTGCAGTCATTAAAAACACATGAATGCATGTTAATAAATTACCAAACTCATCACTTTAACGTTTTCATGAAGACTTATATAGTATGATGATGAATAAGGGTTGATTCCACGGACAAATAAGGAATTTTTGAGGTATTCTTTAAATTTGATCAAATTAGATGATGAATTGAGGTGAAAAATTTGAAATTTTAGTAAATTTGAAAAGAAGAGTCAAGGAAAAATCCAAAAATCAAAAACTCACTTGATTTGGATCAGTATTCGTGGAGAAATAAAGTACTGAAATCTATAGAAAGAAATCGATCTTGAAGAGAGAGAAAACAATAAAATTTCAGAAAATTCGACTAATCTACTATTAGAAATATAATGTTATCGGAAGAAAGATTAGTGAGAAAACATGTAATATAACCTAGTAGTGCCTGAAATGATTCAATTCATTTCTAGATCAAGGATTTTCATTCTGCGTTTCAAAAAGCATAAATCTGGTGTTCAAGAGGTGAAATCTCCCGACTTTCTCGATGAAATCTCACTATCAAACACTCATTGGACCTGAAAATGAGTCTAGATGAGGAAGAAAGTAAGAGATTCAAGGAGTGAGATCTCTAAATAGTTTCAATTTCTTGAAACATCTAAGCATGCTATTGTCGTCGAAGAACTGATGTATAAATACGCTTCATTTGTGCATGACCGTTTGATTTGACTCTTCATTTTCAATCAAACGGTTTAGGTAATAAATCAAATGAAAATCTCATTTAGAGTTTTATAAAATTGTGAAGTAGCTTATAATAGTCTCTTTTAATAGTGATAGGATTTGAAATACTTTTCTTAAATAACTTCTTATTTTATTTTAAATGTTTATTATTACTCCACCATCTAGCTTAAGCATAGTTAAAATATTCTTGACAATATTGACAAACAATATTTCTAAGAAAATCATTGCATACACTAATGTCAGTGTTAAATCTGTACAATGATTTTGATCCATTTAATCTCTATGTAAATGGCATAGAAGCTTTAAATGGATGTAGAAATGAGACCAAATTCATAAGGGAGTTATTCAGAGGTGAGTATGATATGAGAAATTTTTTGGAAAATATCCATATAAGTACAATAAATAATAAAGAATTTTTGGGAGTATCCAATTTTTTAAAGGACTAATGACATGTTTGTAATTTCAATGCAAGGATAATAAAATTTAGTTTTTTGAAGAAGATAGAAAATAGAGGCACATATACATATTGAATAACAAGACAGATTTCATAGTTTATTCTTGTTAAAAATATTATACAATTGAAGTTTCATGAGCAGAGAGTTGAAACAACCCGGGGATCTAAAATATTATACTTTGAAAATCTAATCATAAGAGAATTCTGAGAATGAGGAGGCCTCTACCCTTTGTTCACGCAGGTAAATACCATAAAGAAAAGAGAATTACACAACCACCATTGGGCATAAATTTGTACAAAAAGATTGAATCACACTCCCCCTCAGATTCACGCATGAAAATCAAGCCCAACTTGCCGCATAAGGAATTGCATGAAGTGCTTTTATGTACTTTGATGGAACTACTTGAAAGTTTCTCTTTGATGCCACAAGTGGGGTTTTAGAAAGGCCCCTTGAGGGCCTCATAGGATATGAAGTGGAATCTAATTGAATATGGTTTGTATGCTCATGGAATATCATATTTTGTTTTCAATAAAGATGACAAATTGGTTATCACAATACGCGGACATGGGAGAGCTGACACTAATATTGAAATCTTGAATAAGATATTGAATTCATATATTCTCACAAATGATAGTGGTCATGATTGATACCCAACTTCAGTGTTGGGATGTGAGGCTGCATTCAACTTCTTGCCAAAGAACAAAGTTCCCCGAATAAACGAAACTTTTTGCCAAAATGGACTAACAATTGCCTCTCTCCCCTACATACGATAAGTAGGAGAAAGGTCCCACCCTCAGATCTCCATTTCATTTATATTGGACCCCCCCCTCTCGCATCCTTGAGATAGTCTAGTATACATAATGGTCCAAGCTAATGTAGCCGTTGTGCTGCATGCATGATAACATGCAACTTACACTTGTATTTACATGGTTATTAATAGAAAATAAGGCATGAAAAATTTCATTCCTATGCATGTTATCATACTTTGAGTGGATGTTCATCATTCTATGTAATTTAAAAAATAATATGAAAATACATTATTTAGGGGATGATCATGCATAATTAAAAGCTTAAATTTTAGAGTAGATTATTTGCGTATTTTATTTGAGGTTATAATTAAGTTTTAAATAGAAATAATAATAGAAAATAATTTTATACCCATTCATTTATTTTTCTAGTTGTATTCTCTTGTTATTTCTTAAATCTAAATTTTTGGAATGATAGAGTATTTCATTTTTGATCAAAGATAAAAATTTGGATTAAAAAGGAGTTATATTTGGTGAGTTATAAATTTTCAAGTTTTTAGAAAAGGAGTTTTATTTGGGGATTTTTTTGAAATTTTTTTTGATTTTTTGAAAATTTAATTAAAAGTATTTAAAATATGGCTTTTTAGAGTACGGTGACGGATAACATGCTATATTGACATAATAAAACATGATTTTTATTGCATATTAAGGCATAAATGATTTCATTTCCATGCATGTTATCATATTTATATGTATTTTTCTATTATTCTCTTAAAAAGTCATTATCATCTCTAAATACTTTAATTTAGGGTTAATTTTGATAAATTAGAGTTTAATAATTTGATAACCCATATTTTTCTTGAGATTATAACTATTTTTAAAGTTAAAATAATAAGAGAAACAATTTTTATAAACATTCATTTTATTTTCTAAAGTTTAAAATCTTAATAAATGAATGTATTTTTTAAATAATAATTTTAACTCTTATTATTTATTAAATCTGACTTTTTAGAATAATAGATTATTAAATTTTGGATCAAATGAAAGAAATTTGGATTAATTTGGAGTTATATATTGAAAGATATGATTATTACAATTTAGGGAATTTTTCTGGATTTTTAAACCATTTTCTTAATTTTATTTTCGATTTTTTTAAGCCGTTTTAAATAAATAAATAAAAAATTGATTTTATTTAGCGCGGGCCCCGCGTGGATGTGACGTGGCACGCAAGGCCACGTGGCAGCGTCACGCGGACCCCCGCAGCGCCTACGTGGCGCAATATATTTATTATATCTATTTATTTAATACATACATATAAAGAGGTCTTCAGCCTTCCCTATATGGGAAAGGGTATTCGTTCCTTATAAATCGTCGGGTATTATATACCCAACGATATTGTTTTTTCTTTCCCGTGTTGGACTAACCCACACGGTGTTTTATAAGTGCAGGTGACGTGGCGCGTTGAGGAACGTCAGATCTGGCGGGCGATCGATCGACGCGCGTCAATCACATGCGCCGTGGACCACCGGATCGCGATCAGAGCACGTGTCAAATTAAGATGCGTTATAACGGTCCAAATGAAACGGCGTGGATCGCATCTGGACCGCCCGATCATGATCCAACGAACGCGATCGAACGCGTTTTAAAACGCAAAATCAAGGAGCATCCGGACCATCCATTTTCAATCCGACTATCGCGACATTTTGGAAAATGGTCCATCGTGGACCGTTTATCGTAACCGTCGATCATTTCGATCGGACGGTTATGATCAAACCCTCTATAAAACGATGTGTTTTTCACGCTTGTAAGCATCCGAGTGAGATTTCAATCAAATTGACTGTCTAGACACCCCTCTCTCTCGTTTCTCTCAAGTTCTTCCTCTTCTTCTTTCATTTCCGCACCCACGGAGGGGTAGAAGTCGAGATTTGGTGGAAAATTGAGGGAGAAATCGACGCTTGAAGCTCGTCGTGATGTTCTTAGTGTTCATCGCGATTAATCAGTTTAATCATGACATTTCGATCGCTAAATGGGTTTAGTGGAAGCGGTTTTACCTTAATTATCTTCCTATCATGTTTAATTTTCGTTTAGATTAGGGTTTACATTTCAATTTTTCTAAATTTCATCTAAATTCGCGATTTCGACGTTCCGAAATTTCTCTCCACTTCGAATCTTGATTTCTCCGCGAAATCAAGTCCAAATTCGACGATTTTTGATTCTGTGGAATTGATTTGAAGTCTACTTTCTTAAAATACTATTTTCCCCAATTTCTACCATCAATTTCTTGTCCGATTTGATCAAATTTGAAGATTATGTCAAGAAATTCATTAATTCCATGTGGATTCGACCTTTGTTTACCATTATACCCCTCAATTCGAGTGAATTTCCTAAAATTGGTAAGTTTGGAAAAATTTTTGATGCGATACCGCGTGAAATTGATGACCTCGCGGTTTCGTCTCGTCAGTGACATGTGTGATGATGTGGCATGCCCGCTTACATGTCGCCACATGGCAGTGTATGCACATGCCACGTGATGCACGGGTGATGCATGCATGGCACGTGTTACTACAGACTAAGCACCCTTTAAGGGCACAAGTTAACCTCTTAATCCATGAGAGTATATATGAACACAAATTTCCTTCTTTTTTGCAATGTGAGACTATTTTTTTCTTTAGTTTATGCAGGCGATGAGGAGTGCTCAGGAGTGAGAAGAAAGGACATTTAATTTGAGCCTTTCACATTCACTTAAGTGAAGGGGGTATGTTGCAGCAATTGACTGGGTTTCAATTTTTTTTATTAAATGGATAAATCATGGCAAGGATTTGAAGAGCCACTTCCAGATCTAAACTATCATATGATGATCAGACAGATGAGATTTGACGATGCTGTCTTCACCGCGAACATGTTGGGCGATTTTGATGCTCTAATGAAGATCCAACAGTCACGACTTAACGATAACGATTCGCCTCTTGAGATTCCATGGTGACTGTTGACCTCATTACAGAGAAGATCCGACAGTCATGCCCAATTTCATGATGTTATAAATTGTTTCTCTTCAACGGTGTAAAGCATTTTCGCATATTCAATTGATCAAAATTTTTTTACAACATAATCTCTTATTTTCTTCCTCTTGTAGACTCATTTCCTTGTTGAAAGAGTGCCTAAATACAAGATTTCGTTCAAGGAGAAGGAATAATTCATTACTTAAACATTGAATTTTTGTTTTTGAAAACATGGTCTGAAAAAGCGTTCATATGGTAATCAACTAGTTCATTACAAGCACGATTTTGTATTCTTCCTAATATCATATTATACCATTAGATTTCATTTTGATCAATAGATTAGTTTAGTTTATCAAATTTTATCATTTATATCACTTTGTGATGATTTATGTCTCCTTGTTTTGCTCCTTGATTTCTTCGCATATAGTAATCCAAATTAGGCGATTTTTTTTTTGGATTTTCTTGGAGTCTTCTTTCTAAAAATATCAATTTCTTTAATTTCTCACCCCAATTTATTGTCCAATTTGATCCAATTTTAAATATATTTTAATTTTTTTCTTAATTCTTTGTGAAAATGACCCTTACTCACCATTATCCTAATAAATTTCATGATTAATTATATAAATTTGTGAGATTGAAAATTGTTTTGATAGAAGAAGTGTCTTTTCAACGATCACAAAAAACTATTCCTTCAATGCATGAATTTGCTATGAAGTCTCATGGTATAGACGATGCTAGGAAACCTGAAGTCAAATAGGCAATTTCCCAATCAGTAGTTGGTAATAATTCTCTTACTCAAGATTACAGATAAAGTTTCCAATCTTGTTGAGAGGTGATGAGGGAGGTTTCTAAAAGGCTCCAGCATTAGGTGAAAATAATACATCACCACACTAAAGACTTACAGGTATTAGGTCTCTATTTCCGTAACTTACATTAGAACCTAAGCATATCTTACTAGTACTCTGACTATTCAAACAACTATCTCAATGGATTTAACTTCCTACACAACACATAAACAATGAAGTCTCATAGGTACAATATATACTAACATGAAAGACCTTATTATCACTGATATGCTTATTAATTTCTGAAGTGAGATGCTTATTAACATGAATGAAGTCTCTCATGGACGTAATATTGATGAAAATAGTTTTATATACCCATTTAATAATCACAATAACCAAATTTTGTGCCAATTTTCTCAATTTGGAGAACTTTAAAAATGTACAAATATTAAAAATTTAGTTGATAATTTTGAGGAATTTTTCATTTGATAAGTCGAACTGGAAATAATTTTTTTCCCGAGGAAATGCCATTGAGGACTTTGTTGAGTGCGGATTTTATTTCGCTAAAAGAACTTTTTTTCTTGTTATTGAGTTGTAAGTCTAGAAAAATCTGTTGTAATTAATTTGAAATTGTAAATGCATGTTGCTGATTTTTAAAGAAAATTATCAGTTGGAAAGATGGAAGTCACTAAAATTATCAGTTAGAAGTCAATTTAATGAGACTAAATGGCTGACGGCATAGCATCGAGTATTTTTAACTGCGAGATCGAAGACGAAGTAACTGGTGATAATTAGCAAATTTGGAGATCAAGCATCCAGTGGACACTTGGCACCTTTCCACTTTCCTCGCCTCCGTAAGTGACATTTTCCCGGCGAGTTTTCTAGGGTTTTTGTTTTATAACTTTTCATGATATTTCTCTGGACTCTCTGGCATTTCTCTGGAGTCTACTTCCCGTGAAATCCGCAGATTTTCGCAGAGACAATCACAAATATTTCCTACAACCGTAAATTGACAGCAGATAATTGACAGATTTCCTTAAAAGCTGAAGAAGTCAACGCCTCGTTGTGGACACGCATACAAAAATGAATTTGGAAGTTTTTTGTACAATTTTGAAGGAGATAAGCAGGAGCTTGTTCATCTCGCTTCTCTCTACCTCAGCTACAAATAGATGTCTCCTAAAAACCAGCAATTGTGATTTCCTGGTGGTCCTGGATCAGGTGGGGGCCTTGGAGGAGCCCTCGGCAGTAAAAATCCACGGAACATCTTCACAACCCTGATCTTCTCCTTCCGAGAGAAAATTTGAAACTGGGTTTAAAACGACGAGGCCGAAAAAATACTGAAGTAAAAGGTGTGGACCGTACCTCATTAATGAACTGGTCGCCTTTTGGAAAGACGAAGGACGAAGAACGGAGCGGAGCGGACTACCGCCAATCGTGACAAGGGAGCGCTGAAAGTGGAGCGGACTACCGCCCATCGTGACTACCGCCCATCGTGACAAGGGAGCGCTGAAAGTGGAGCGGACTACCGCCCATCGTGACAAGGGAGCGGACTAACTGATTTGCCATGGGCACTCTTTCCTCTCTCTAGAGCGCTGAAAGTGGTTGTTGGGTTGTCTTGGGAGTGTCCATCGGCTTTTATCGCCGAAGTTTTTTGACCATTTAAACGGGTTACCCTTTTATTCTATTTGCAAACTGTTCTTTATTCTCTCTCTCTCTCTCTCTCTCTCTCTCTCTCTCTCTCTCTATATATATATATATATATTTGCAAACTGTTCTTTATTCTCTATATATATATATATATAGAGAGAGAGAGAGAGTGAGAGAGAGAGATAGAGAGAGAGGGAGGGATATAGATTCCTGCCTTGAATGAATTAGAATAATATTGGGAGTGTCCATCGGCTTTTATCGCCGAAGTTTTTGACCATTTAAACGGGTTACCCTTTTATTCTATTTGCAAACTGTTCTTTATTCTCTATATATATATATATAGAGAGAGAGAGAGTGAGAGAGAGAGAGAGAGATAGAGAGAGAGGGAGGGATATAGATTCCTGCCTTGAATGAATTAGAATAATATTGGGAGTGTCCATCGGCTTTTATCGCCGAAGTTTTTGACCATTTAAACGGGTTACCCTTTTATTCTATTTGCAAACTGTTCTTTATTCTCTATATATACATATTTTTTTTTAGAGAAAGAGAGAGAGGGAGTGAGAGAGAGAGAGAGAGATAGAGAGAGAGGGAGGGATATAGATTCCTGCCTTGAATGAATTAGAATAATATTGGGAGTGTCCATCGGCTTTTATCGCCGAAGTTTTTGACCATTTAAACGGGTTACCCTTTTATTCTATTTGCAAACTGTTCTTTATTCTATATATATATATATATATATATATATATTGAGAGAAAGAGAGTGAGAGAGAGAGAGAGAGATAGAGAGATAGAGAGAGAGAGGAAGGGATAGAGATTCTTGCCTTGAATGAATTAGAATAATATTGGGAGTGTCCATCGGCTTTTATCACCGAAGTTTTTGACCATTTAAACAGGTTATCCTTTTATTCTATTTGCAAAATGTTCTTTATTCTATATATATATATATATATTTATATATATTTATATATTTTTTGAGAGAAAGAGAGAGAGAGAGAGTGAGAGAGTGAGAGAGTGATGCAGGACCGGGTACGAAACCGATCTAACACCGTGATACTAGGGGTGAACTAGGGGAATTCTAATATGATGTAATAAACTAATAATGCAATCAAGCAGTGTGTCGTCTCGGGTGTCGCCTCCGTAGGCCCTCGGGTGCGCCGAGTAGAGTCCGTCCGGGAGTTCTTCCGATCCACGTCCTCGCGGGCGTTGTGCCGTGGGTCGTCGAGGGGAGTTCGACAGTCATCCCGACGGGTTGGACCACGGTCGGAATCCTATCAAATCATCTAATCTCTTGACCTATCTAAATCCTGATGGCGGTGGAGACGGTGCGGGAAATACTGAAAGAAATATAGACGTCGACGTAAAATAAAGAGGGGATGTGTGCCTAACCTGCAAGGCGCGAGCCCGGTCGGTCGTGGTGAGGGAGATCTTTTGTACGCGACACGAACGGTCAGCAGAGTACTTCGGGATGGTTATTTTCGGGGTTGTCAAGGTCGGCGGTGTGTTGAGCGGTCAGGTGGCTCGCGCGTGAGTCAACGCCGTAGACACGGTCTTGGGCGTGAGAAGCTGACTGGAAGTCCGCGACCAAACTGCAGCAGTGTCAGCTCTCGAATGGGCTGCAGGAGTCAGGGCGTTCAGTGACGCGATGAGGCGCCAGCAGCTGTGCGGGCAGGTAAACTCGCGGAGGAGCGTTGCGTCACCCAACGGGATGACGTTGACAGGCCCCGTTCGGCGGCTGTAGCGGGCGGATGGACTACGGCTGCCCGCAGGGAGCGAACGTGATCGTCGGATACGCGGGAACGCTACAGCCGCAGTCTCGCCCTTCTGTCGGGATGGAGAACGCGGTCGATTCCGTCAAAAGTTGGAGGTGGCGGAAGACACGAGAACACACGAAGTCAAGGGGACGAGAAAATTATCGGGGGGAAAGAGAGAGAGGGGGAGTGGGCGTCGCAGAGGGTAGGATTGCCGCGGATGGGGAATCGGAACAGGAGAATGGCGGGCGGTGAAGGAGACTGAGTGATCAGTGGGAAAAACTAGTTCGGTAGGGTGTGATTCCGGGGCAATTGTGGAATTTCGTACGGAGGAGTTCGCACCAAGTGAAAACTCCGTACGGAGGACGTGGGCAGTTTCAGTGAGTCGGACAGGGCGACGTCGGAAACTCGAGGGGAGGGTGGAAACTGGGAAATCGGATCAGAGATGGGGTCGGTGGACGGGAATCGGGGACGGGAATTTTCGCAGGGGTTTGGCTGAGGAGTGGAGGTGGGGCGGGGTGGCAAAGATGGGACGACCGTCCGGGGTGCAGGGCGCCTGGGCAGATTGGGCCAGATGGATTGCGCACTAGGGGAAGGGGATGGAGATGCAGTCGGAAATAGTGGGAAGGAAGGGGAATTGGTGTTGGACGGGATTCTCGGGATGGAAAATTCAGGATGGGCGGAGAGGGAAATGACGTATCCACGGGAAGGGGAAAGAATTTTCGCAGGCGGGTGGCAGCGGGAAGGAGAGCTTGGTGAGGGTGGCGTTCACGGGAATCGCGATAGGGGAGGGGCGTTCTGAGTGATGGGATGGTTTGATGGGCTGATGGGAAGGTCAATCGGAAGGTAGTTGCAGGATTTGTGAATTTGAAGGCGGCGGTTAGAGATGGGGAGAAGGATCGAAGGATGCAGTGGAGAGGGAGGAGGGGTAGGTATGTAGAAGGGTTCGTGGAGGGGGTAGATCGGAGGGGATGGCGGTGCTGCGATCTGGCGGCAGCGGCGGCGGCAGGAAGGCTGCACGCTGATAACTAGCGAACAAGGCAAGGGGAGGCGGCAAGCACGGCGGCGGCACGTGGTGGTGCGGCGGCGGTGGTGGCGGCGGAGGCGGCAGTTGGTCTCCTTCCTTGATCTTCCTTGAGCAGCCACTTGAGAGGGATGATGTTCCTTTCTTTATTCAAATGACGGCTAGAGTTTGTGGGGGGGGGGCAGGGGGTCCGTTCCCCTCTTATAGAGCCCATAGTGGGCCGAGAGAGGAAAGGGCCCACTTGAGGCCCACAACCCACACCTAACATAATCATAGAAAATAAAGGTCTACAAAGAGAAGGGGCATCACGAATGGGATCCCGAAAAAGGGAAGAACCCACCCGAGAGCCTAAAAGGGAGAGAAAAAGATATGCAAAGGCTCGCTTAAACACGTGCGGGCTAATAAAGTTCATAATGAAAGAAAAGACAGAAAAGATAACTCCACGCGCGTGAGCCCAGTGAGATGTGTCGTGGCGAGATGAAGTCCTCACTTGGTGTAGTGAAACTCGGCATCCTTTGTCTTCGCCTATCGGGGGGGCTGGACGCGCGCGGGTGTCGGCTCCTCCGGCACCGTAATGTCGTGCCTTGGTGGCGACGGGGGTCGTACGCCACTAGAGAGAGTTTCCTGTGTTGAACAAATTATAATAATATCGGGATGATGCTGTGAAAGTTATTTTGTTATGCAGAGATAAAGGAGAAAAACAAAGTTTGAGAGCGGAATGGACAATAAAATCTTGATCAGGTGACTAATCCATGCATTGAAAGCAAACAGTGAAGATCATTGATAGAGATCGGGAATATTTGAGACCATGGTATGGATATTGAAAATTGATCTATAAACTAGAAGAGCTTATCTAGAAGCTTTCAATGGAGTGTCACGTGTTGGCTTTGAGAAGCCTCTAACCACTTCAGAAATACACTCGAGAGATAAGAATGCAGAGTAGGAAGAACTCTATTCACTTTGATATTTTGGTTCATACATATGGAGCCCTTTATATAGGGCAGCAAATCACACAAGAAGAGGGAGTTACAAGTAACGCCTGGCACGAGCAGACCTAGCGTTTCCGTATTTCTTGGGCGTTATATTCCAGAAAGAAACGAGTCTGGTAGACAAAACGCCATGCTGAGACAGCTCAACATTCTCCTCTATGGCTCAGCTCCTCCATGCAGACCTTGACAACGCCAAGACGCTCATGCATCTCCAGAAATTTTACTCTTCCAAGTGATTTAGTGAGGATGTCAGCCAGCTGATCCTCAATCCTAACATAGTCCACCTAAATCTTCTTGTCTTCAACATACTCCTGTATGAAGTGATGACGAGTGTTGATGTGCTTCGTACGTGTGTGTTGTACTAGATTTTTGGTCAGGACAATGACCGACTTATTGTCCACGAGCAGCTTCACCATTGTTTCATCAATCCCACTCAATTCACTGACCAATCAATTTAGCCACATTCCTTGACATGCGGCAGTAGCAGCAGAAACGTACTTTGCCTCACATGATGATAATGCAACTATCTTTTGCTTTTGAGATGCCCAACTGATCAGCATATCATCGAGGAAGAACACTTGTCCTGAGGTGCTTTTCTGATCTTGCTCGTCACCAGCAAAATCACGGACACTGTAGCCTGCCAGTCTTGCCTTTGATTGACCCTTCAAGTAGATCTAAGCCATAGCCAATTGTCCCTCTTAAGTACCTTAGTACTCGCTTTAGTGTAGTGAGATGTTCTACGGTTGGTCGCTCCTTGAACCTGCCTAGGAAGCCCACATAGTAAGTCAAGTCAGTACGGGTATGAGTTAAATACCTTAGGCTCCCTATAAGGCTTCGGAAAAAGGTTGAGTCAACTAATGGGCCTTCTTGTTAACTGAACTTAATTCGAGCTTCTAGAGGGGTTTGCGCTAGATTGCACTCTTCTATCTTTGCAAAGGACAAGATGCTTTTGGCATAATTTCTCTAAGACAGAGTAATCCTGCCTCCTTCTTGGCTTACCTTGATTCCCAAATAGGAACTTATTTGGCAAAGATTACTCATCTCAAAGTAATGCTTCATCTACTCTTTGAATTTATTGATGTCACTATCTTTCTCACCTGTGACAAGGAGATCATCCATATAAACCCCTATGATTGAGTGCATTTGATCTGAGAACTTCAAGTAAATTGCTTGTTCATATGTGCTCCTTTTGAAGCCAAGTGAGACTAGGAAATTGTGCAACTTGAAGTACCAAGCACGAGGGGCTTGCTTGAGTCCATAGAGGGCCTTCTTCAATTTTAGAACATTACATTCTTTTCCTTCCACAATGAAGCCATCCGGTTGCTTGAAATATAGCTCCTCTTGTACATCTCCATTCAAAAAAACTGATTTTACATCTAGATGATGTAACAACCAGCTCTAGTGATTATTGAAAAAGATGGCTACGAAACAGTTGGTTGAAGGACTTCCCTACAATTACTCTCCCTACCCAACTCTGCCACAACTGACTTGCATGAAAGCAAACCGTGGTACCATTTAAAAATGTGACTATTTTTAGAGCTAATGCGCCACTTGAGTTAGTCTTTTGCAGACATTTGTGGTCCAATTAGCCCACCCACATTAGGGGAAAGCCAATATTTCCTCCTAATTATGGACGACTACTCAAGGCTAATGTGGGTGGCTATGATGAAGTTCAAGTCTCAGGCACTATCTCACTTTAAGAAGTTTAAGCTACTTGGTGAAGCAGAGAAAGGGGCAAAGATCTAGTGTCTTCGGACTAATAAAGGAGGTGAATTTAACTCTGATGAATTCACTTCATTTTGTGTGTCACACGGTATTAAACGATAGTTGAATGCCCCTTACTCTCCTCAACAAAACGGCGTGATAGAAAGGAAGAACCGGACTATTATGTCCTTAGTCCGAAGCATGTTGAAAGAGAAGCAATTACCCCATGAACTGTGGGGAGAAGCAGTAAGTACGGTTGTTTACCTACTTAATCGCTCCTCCATTCATAGTCTCCAGGGGTTGACTCCATATGATATTTGGACTGGCGTAAGCCTTCAATTGCCCACTTAAGGGTGTTTGGCTCCCTTGTGCATGTGAAGTGCACTAAGATGCCACAAAAGAAGCTCGAAGATCGCAGCACTCCTATGGTTTTCATAGGGTATGAAGTTGGCTCTAAGGCTTACTATTGTTTTGACCCGATCAACGGGAGTGTGCATGTTAGCCGAGATGTTGTTTTTGAAGAAGATGGGCAGTGGAATTGGCAAAGGAAGGGTGAGCATGTTCCGGATCTTACCTTTTTCCCTATGATTTCTTTGCATCAAGAAGAAGGATATCAAAGCTACTCTGAAGAGGAAGAAGAAGACAATGAAGTGCAGCTACCTGAGCCCACTTCTGTCACCCCTTCAGAGTCTGAGCAAAGTGAACCTACAAGGGTAAAGATAATTGCAAAATTGTATGAGGAGACCAGCCCAATTCCTCCTCCCCCCCCCCATAGACTAGTGCATGGTTTCTACTAATGAGCCCATGAGTTATGAAGAAGCTTCCCGTGAGGAGGCATGGAAGAAAGCCATGATAGAGGAGATGCAAGCCATAGATCGAAGCAACACCTCAGAGCTAGTACCACCTATAATCGGAGTGTAGGCCAATTGGACTCAAGTTGATATTTAAACTTAAAAGAAACTCAGATGGAGATGTAGCGAGGTACAAAGTAAGATTAGTTGTCAAAGGCTACTCTCTGAAGCATGGTATTGACTACGATGATGTATTAGCTCTAGTGGTTTGAATTGAATCAATCCAATAGTGGCCATATCTGAGGTGCCATAGCCGACTTGAATTATCATTTGCCTTCGTGAGGAGACAATTGTCTTCAACTTTGAGCTTAAGCAAATATAATCTTCCTTCTGTGCGATGGACTATTTGCCAATAGAGCACCACCCCCATCATGGATGGTAAGCCGACCTCCAAACATAGTCATCTTGCATACTTCTTCATCTAGCCTCCTAACGAAGCGTTTTGGCGATCGTTAAAACACACAAATGTCGGTCAAACAAAAATTTATAATTTTGAACTCACAATGACAAAGATATAAAATCAAGTATAGTGAAGTATCGGGTCGATCCACAAAGAACAAGGTAGACTTTTATTGCAAAGTTGACTTGATCAAACTTAGGTTTAATTAAAGATTTTAAGAAGAGGAAATGTTAAATAATCAATAGAAATGATATTAAATATATTAGAGAAGAAGTTTTCAGATTTAAGCCCTCTGATTTGACAAAGAAAAAGTCAAAAGTCAAGATCAAAGCGTTGACTTTGACCAACAGTTGACTTTTTGTAAAATTAGAGAATCAAAAGGTCTTAGAAGATAACACAAATTTTATATTAAAAACTAGAAAGAAAATGGAATTTATTGATCTAAAATTGTGATTTTTCAACAAGAAATGGATTTATTATGAATTATTGAAAATCAAATATCAAAAAAATCTTGAAATGAACACTTCAGGGAAAATCTTCAAATTGACTAATCAAATTATATTCAAATCTTGAAATTGATATATCAATATAAAAATAACAACTAGAGGATTTCAAAGAGACCAAAATTGTCAAATTCTAATTTATATTTTAAGAGTAATTGATCCCGCAAGTCAACGCCCAAATTCAGATTGAAAATGAACAGTGATTGGTCAAATGTTAAATTGAGGGGTCAAATGATCATGGAATTTTATGAATTTTCTATCCACGAAAAGCTGATGAAAGAAGAAATCCAATGAAACTAGAATCAAGTGATTCAGACTTAAGATCAAAGAGATATCCTTATTTCAAAATCAGCAAAAATTCGAACCAAATTTGGGCAAAAATGAAGAACAAATCGAGTTTAAACACAAAATTAACTATCTAAATCTAATCAAAAGTCAAATTACTGTCAGACGAACGATTGAATCTCACTGCTAACCTGATTGCCATGAAGATTTGGCTTCAATTCACGTGGATTGAATAGTATTGGCTTGACTTCTTCTTCGGCGGACGTTCGGCATTCAAGGGGAAAATTTGATCGAATCCGGCGATTAATCACGATGAATCTTTCCTAAATCGGATCGCGATCGAGTCTAAACGTAGGGGAATCGTGATGAAATCAAGATCTTTTTTCAAAATCGCTTAATTGCTTCATGATTTGATCAAAAGTTAAGAGAAGAAGAGAGAGTTCATCGGTTTTTAAAGAAGAATTCCCGTGACGAATATGAGCCCACCATCTTGCGATACGATTTGCGCAATCCGATCACGCGAAATTGGTGGAATCATGGTGCATGACGCGGTCCACGTTCTCCTTCAACTAGAGCCGTCCGATGAGGATTGAACGCTCATCATGCGTGCGCGTGTCATCCACGATCACAAGACACGACCCACGCCTTCCGCTTGTTTCGCTCGTCCGAGGAAGATCGGAACATCGCGATGCGTCCACGCGTCGCCACGGTGAGCTTCAAACGGATTTAATCTTGGCCGTCGGATTTCACTTATTCCTATTTTTGCGCACCATCTCGTGATGGCGATCGCGTGGACTCAAGTCCACTCGATCGATGCATCTCCGTCATCGTGATCGCATCCGACCCGCCACGCAATGCCACGTCACTTGAAAAATTAAGAATCTGCGGGAACATAGTCCCACACAGAAGAAAAAAATGAAACGGGCGAGTATATAATGTGGGGCGGTTTATCCCTATTGTGTTACCGCCCCAATACTATAACCGGGGCCCACTAAACCGTGGGCCCTTTACACGCCAGCCCTTGAGTCGCCACGTCGCGCCCCTCACGGGCGTCTGCGTGGACTCGCGTGGCCCCTGCCACGCGTCCGCGTCAGCTCGGGCCACCTAGGCTCCTCGAGTGAGACCGCGCGGCTCTGCCACGTGGCCTTGCGTGTTGCGTCACATCTGTGCGGGTCCCGCGCGCCACATCAGCTGTGCTCGCCATGTCAGCCGCGCGGTCCTGCGGAAATAAACCCCTTTTGCGATTTTAATTAAGGAATAAAATCGATAAATAAATTCTAAAAAATCCAGAAAAATCCAAAATATTCTGAAATCCATATCTTTAAAATTATGACTCCTTTTAATCTCAAATTTTCTCCATTGGATCACAGATTCCTTTCTTTTTAATATCATGCCATTTAAAATATAATTTCAAAGAAGAAAATGAGATGGATTAAAAATAATACTAAGGCATTTATTACGAATTCTCTCTTTAAATCATCCAATCATTCTTTTCTTGGAATTAATCCTCTTAATCATCTTCTAAAGTCAAAGTAAATCAGGGAAAGTAATTCATTTATGTTAATTTAACCTTGCAAAAGATTAATCATCAATAAAGCACATAATTATCACTAAATGATGCATAAATATAGACTTTAGTAAAATGGCATACCAATGGAGAAAATTCATAAAAACTATGATAACATGCATTATATTCACATAAAATAAGCATAAATATGAGTTAAATAAGATAAGAATTTAAGTTATAAATGCATGTTATCACCTCCTAAGATTGAGTATGTTAGCGCACATTTTTGGGACAAAGAGAATGTTACCAAATGAAAGTCTTTGTCCATCTTGACTTAGTACTACCACACTACCACACTACCACAACCTTTCATTTCAATAGGTGAATTATCCCCAAATTTCACAAAGCCGACGGCTAATTCATCAAGGGTAGTGAAGAAATTTTGCTCACCAGTCATGTGGTTTGTGGTGCCTGTGTCAAGGTACCACAGATCAGAAGTGTGATGATCAATCTCGGATCCTTGAAGCAAGAAATCACTTTGAGCTTCTTCAATGGCCATGAGGAGGGAGGACATAGCAACCGGAGCAGGTGCTTGTTGAGTTTGCGCTAAAGTTGGAGCCGAGTTTGCCACATAAGCTCGGTCCTCTCGTTCCCTTTTAGGATTCCTACACTAATAAGAAAAATGGCTATACTTTTGACAATTGTAGCAGTGAATGGATGATTTGTCAAAAGTCTTCTTCTCTTTGTCCTCTTCATTCCCTAGATGGCCTCCTCGGCCATGACCTCGGCCCCTTCCACTGCCATGACCGTGATGACGCCCTCGGCCGCGAGATGAGGACTCCTCCTCACTCGTCAATTTCGTCTTGTTTAGTGCCTTGGCTGGGAGGGTTTGTTCCTCTTCATGAGATTCCATTTCTTTGAGCCGCAGCTCATGAATTGTAAAAGAGACAATAATCTCATCGAGGCTCACCTTGTGAAGATCGACATATTGCTCGAGAGAGAGATTGAAAGCGTAAAATTTTGATGGTGTCGCTCACAAAAATCGCCGCACAACATCCTTCTCATCCATTTCCTCTCCCAAATTCCGCAATTTAGAGATGATGAGCATGAATTTCATCGCAAAATCCACTATGGAGTTGGTCTTGGCCATTGTGAGCATCTCGAAGTTTCTCTTGAGACCTTGTATGCGTGACTGAATCACTCTGTCAACGCCAAGATTCCTTTGACTGAATTTTCTTTTGCGGTCTTCTTAGCATCGAGAATGCCTAGCATGTCTTTCGGGGTGCCGCTGATGATTGCCGAGAGAGCCATATGATCCTTCTTCTTGGTGACATTTTCACGAATCACAGTTTGTCACAGATTATGATAGTCGAGGTAGACTTCCATGGACATTGATCAAATGCGATAGTTAGTCTTCAAGAGCTTGAGAGATGGCATCGGCGTCGTTATTTCTCCACCATGGGCACCGGAGGTGCTTGCTTTTGCCATGCTAGATCCCAAGGGTCGATTGGCTCTGATACCACTTGTTGGCTTTGAAAAGCCTCTAACTACATTAGAAATACACTTGAGAGATAAGAATGCAGAGAAGTCGGAAGAACTCTATTCACTTTGAAATTTTGGTCCATACATATGGAGCCCTTTATATAGGGCATTGACATACCGTTTTATGCGGTCGTTGAAAACACACAAATGTTAGTCAAACAAAATTTATAATTCCAAACTCAAAAATACAAAAATATGAAATCAAGTATAGTGTAAAGATTGGGTTGATCCATTGAGAACACGGTTGACTTTGATCGAACAGTTGACTCGATCAAACTTAGGTTTAATTAAGGATTTTAAGAATTCAAAATGATAATTTTATTAATATTAATGATATAAATATACCAAATAAGATATTTTAAGAATTTAGAAGCTCATATGACAAAGAAATGTCCAAAGTCAAGGTCAAAGTGTTGACTTTGACCAACCATGGAATTTCTAGAAAATTAGTGAATAAAAAGAGTTAAAATATTACAAAAAATCATATATTCGGAAAACTAGAGAGAAAATGAATATAATTCGTAATTTTTTGAGAAGAATTTGGATTTATTATGATTTATTGAAAATCAAAGATTTATAAAAAGTCTTGAAATGAATACTTCAGTGTAAATATTCAAATTGACTAGAAAAATGATATCCAATTCTTAAAATTTACATATGAATAGAAATCTAACAACCAGAGGATTCCAAAGTGACCAAAATTGTCAAATTTCACTTTGTATTTTGAAAGTAATTGCCCCCGCAAGTCAACGCCCAAATTTGGATTGAAAATGAACAGTGGATGGTTAAACGTCAAATTGAAGGGTCAAATGACGATAAAATTTTATGATTTTTAATAAAAGTTGATGAAACAAGGAATCCAATGAAACCAAAATCAAACAATTTGGACTAAAGATTAGGGAGAAATCCTTGCTTTCAAAATCAGCGAAAATCCGCACCTAATTTGGGCGAAAACGATTTCTAAATTGAAATTGACTAACTAAAACTAATCTAAATTACAATTATTTTAAGATGGATGATCGATTCACTTTACTAACCTGATTGACATGAAGATTGGGCTCGAAATCGTGTTGATTGAAGTGTATTTGATCAGTTTCTTCTTCGGCGTACGTTCGGCGTTCAAGGGGAGAATTCGATCAAATCTTGCATCGATTCATGACCAATCTCACCTTAATTGGATCGCAATCGACTCTAGAATGTGGGGGGATCACAAAGAACTTAGGATTTTGCCCAAAAACCACTTAATTTCTTCACGATTCAATCGAGAGTTGTTTAGGAAAGGAGGGAGAACACCGTTTTATAGGAAAATCGCGCGAAAATCGTGGACTGTCCAATTCAGTGAAGATGGATCGACGGCCACAATCGTATGATTATCGTGGGCCACAATCCCACGATCTCAAAAAATCCCGTCTGATCTTGATCAGAAGACCTTGACGCGTTCACGTGTCGCCCCACGATCGCCGAAAGTGCGATTAAATCTTGAGCGTCTGATGTCACTTACGCAATCAATAGTCCTCCTTTGCGCACATGCGTTTGATGGCGATCGAGTGGACCCGAGTCCATGTGATCGATGCGTTTCAGTTGATGCGGTCACATCTGACGATCTCCACGCTGCCACGTATCGTGCAATTTAAGAATTAAAAGCGAACATAGTCCAACGAGGAAGAAATAAGTGAAAAAGGCGTGTATAAAATAAGAGAGGCCCTTAAGCCTTTGCGTCGCCCTATTGGGCGAAGTACGCCCCAATACTCTAACCTGGGCCCACTAACCCATGGGCCCATCATCTGCTAGCCCCTCGTTGTACACGCCACGTAGGCACCACGCAGGCATCCCCGTGGGTTCGTGTGGCCCCGCCACGTGTCTGCCGTGCACCACGTCAGCCCCGAGGTTCCCACGCGATAAATCCAACCCTTTTTGCCCTTTATTGAAAGAATTAATTCCGGAAAAAATACTAAAAAAATTGAAATAAGTTCCTGAAAATTCCATAAAATTCAATAAAATCATAACTTAATTTATGCAACTCCTTTTTAACTCAAAATTTCTCCATTGGATCAAAAATTTCTTCATCTTTAATATCATGCCATCAATAATATAAATACAAACAATAAAAAAATAAAGGATGAATTCAAAATAAACTTAATATCATCCTATCATTCTCTTCTTGGAATTAATTCTGTTAATCATCTATTGAAGTCAAAAGAAATCAAAGAAAATGATTAATTTCTATTTATTTAACCTTTTAAAATATTAAACATCCATAAGGCACGTAATTAACCCTAAATAATGCATAAATATGGAATTTTTGGAAAATGGCATACCAATGGAGAAAATTCATAAAAACTATGATAACATGCATCATAATCACATCAACTAAGCATGCGTATTAGTTAAATAGGATAAGAATTTAAGCTATATATGCATGTTATCAGGCAACAAATCACACAAGAGGAGGGAGTTATAGGTTAAAGCCTGGCACGAGCAGACCTGGCGTTTTCGTAACGCTTGGGCATTATATTCCAAAAATTAACGATCTACTGGATAAAACACCATGCTGAGACAGCTCAACATCACGTCAAGTGAAGAGAGCTTCTCTAAAAGAGGAGCTTTTTTGGCACTTTCTAAAATATTATTAACTCTCAAGTTTCGTATCTCAGTTTACTAGTGTGACTTCTATTTTCTCCGTTAGACAAGGTATGACGACGAAAACTTTATCCATGTCAGTGATGAACTAAAACTCGGTTTAATTATATCCTTGTTGTGTGTTCTAATTCATGCAATACATTTATAATACCTCACTTAGGACAGTAGTAAGCAAGGGTCGATCCTTAGGGAATCTAGGTAATGAGGATTGAGACAAAACTAGAAGAAGAGATGAATTCCTATAGTGGAGAATATTTGAAGTGAGAAGAGGAATTTTATAGAGATAATGGATGTAATTAGTTAAATTATGTTTCTGTAGTTCTAATTAGAAGAGAAAGAGATGAGAATTAGAAGGGTAGAGATTGATTGAAGGTGGAGAAAATGATGAAGGGGGGAGAAGAGAGGTGTGATAGTATAGAGATAAATGAGATGGTTTGGGTATGATTTTGGAAACAAATGCAATAACCTACGATTCAAATAGAGTAAAAAGTCCTACATTATCCATGGAAAAGGCTCACAAGAGAATCCCTCCTCAGAATCTTCCCACAAACCCCGTGTTGATGCCAATCCTAGGCCGGGTGGTGCTTGATTCGCTACGACGTCGATCTCCTCTTGTTCTCCTTTTCCAAAACAAACTCGAGCATCCGATGATGCCTAGCTTGGGCCTAAGATTCTCCCTCTTTCCTGCTGGTGACCTGGTGTCAAGAGAGAGCCAAAAGACAAGAATTTCGGAATGGAAGGAGGAGTGCTTTTAGGAGTTAGGGTTTCCAATAATCTGACGGACAAGATCAATTCCAGGTGTTTCCAGGAGTCCAAAGGAAAATCCGACCGTGCGGATGGAAAGAGCACGACGAGATTAGTATCCCACCAAAAATTCAGCTCAATCGGACGGCTGGATCAAAAGATATCAGCCTTCCAAGTTGGAGCATTCCTGGCCGTCGATCTGATGGTCTGATGCTTTTAATATAATCTTTAACCGATGAGTCCACGCGATCGTGCCACGTCACCTGGAAGCCGATTGTCGGATGCTCGCCACGTCACTTGCACACGTTAGTGACTAAACGACAAAAGAAACAAAAGGTAAATTAGTTCCGAGATATGCGAATAAGAGAGCGCCCCGCTCGCCACGTCACCTGCGTAGGTTAGGAAATTAAAATGACAAAACATTTAGGAGAATCACGAGCTCATCTTCGCTTGAATGAGAGAGCGCCACGTCGCTCTCTCATTCCTTTCGCAGTCAAACATGACGGCGAGAAAGATGGTTCCGCATTTCCTGCGCAGGTAAGTAAAATAGTATTATTCTATTCTCCAAAATGTTAGGTAAGAGGAACCTGTGTCGATTCATTTCGACGCATGTTTCTTCTTTTAGAGCAAGTAAGAGAGCACCACGTGGCTCTCTTATTTGCTTTTGGTACAAAACGACAAAACCGAAGCAACAAAACAACGAAATGAAATAACAAAATGACGAAATGAAAGTAGAACAAAACGACAAAACCGAAGCAACAAAACGACAAAACGAAAGTAAAACAAAACGACAAAAGAAGGTGAAAACGACAAAGGAGATGGGTTGCCCGCGACGAATGAGAGAGCGCCACGTCGCTCTCTCTCTCCTTCCTCCTTAGCATCAACGATGACGTCATATGCAGGGCTTCCAGATCGCGACACGTGTTGCGATCTGGTGGCGGCTCTCTGACTTACCTTTGAAGACCCGAAATTGCATTTATACCCCTGTTATTGATAAATATGCAGAAATGCCTTAAGATAATTAGAGATATATCAAGAAAAATGCTCTAAAATTCATTTAAATCATTTAAAAAATCCTAAAATATGTATTTTGCTTTAAAAATTCATTTTCCTTGTTAGTTTATAATCCAAGAAGGATATTTAAATATTATAAAATCCAAGAAATACCATTAAAGCATAATAAAGAAAAAACACATAAATATATTCCTTTTAAGCCAAATATTCATGAAAATTCAGAGTTAAAGGTCATAGATTTATGTGTTATTAGTCAGCATGTGTCCTAGGCTTTGTCATGGTTTTAGTTTCCATAGAGATGATGTATGAAGAGAGAAATGGGCCAAAAAACATTTTCAAGACCTTCCTTCTCTCCCGCCCCTTCGAAAGACAAACCCTCATTCTCTCTCATTAGCAGGGTCAAAGAGGCGATTCTTGGAGGGTCAAAACCTCGAGAAAATCTTCTCCAAAGGGTGACCACTTCTTAGAATTCTGTGGGTTTTAGTCAACAGCTGAAATTCCAAAACCATCAGCTGGCCTTGGTGAAACTTGGGTCTTTTAGAAGTAAACAATGCCGCCATTCAATCAAGTTTTTAAAGAGATCCTAATTAATGACGTCGAGCCAAAAAATTCATGAAAAAGGGATGTGTAGACTTTGTCAAAATAATAAAAGTATATGACTAGTGATGTGCATACGTCTAGACGTGATGTCGTGACAGACGCACATAGGGAGAGACAATCAGATATATCGATATATAGCGAGAGGGAGGGAGGGAGAGATAGGGAGGGAGGGGGAGAGAGAGCGCGCGAGAGAGAGAGAGAGAGAGAGAGAGAGAGAGAGAGAGAGTGAGGGAGAGAGATGGAGAGAGAGAGGGAGAGGGAGAGAGAGAGAGAGATCTGCTTCCCGTCGAAGAAAATCTGGTGGGGCCTCAGGGAGCAAAAAAAAACTCAGTACTTCCCTCGTGTGGTGTTGCATGCTCTCTTGGTTTTGTATTGTTCTGCTGATTCTACCGTTCAATTCAGCTGCCCTTAAAACAGAAAGGCAATACTAAGGATTTGGATGGAAATGTGTGGTTTTCAGGCAACTGAATTGAGTCACATGATATATATATTCAGCTATGTTTTTGCATAATTTTTACTTAATTATCAAAAAATATTTCATATGTCGTACAGTTTTAATATGTTTCATTTATTTCGTACTTTGACATTATTCCCGAAATAGAAAGGGAAGTATTTATTGTTCCATGGTTCTTAATGTCTTGCATTAATCATAAGATCTCTGTGATATCTTGAACCAAGGCACGTATCTATATGTATAATTCATTATATTAATTATCTTAACTTTGTGAATTCTTGGTTATATACTAAAAGGAAAGACAATAAGTAGATCGAGAAGATAATTAGGTATGGAAACTATTATCGTAGATATGTGTGAATTGATTCCTGGATATTTGTAACTAATCTTTAGGAAGATTTCAGAGTTCTCATCTTTATGGGATGCTCAATGTTGGTTCTTCAATCTAGAATTTTGTGTCATTATTTTATGCTTTGGTTATGGGTGAATTGGTTCCTATACATTTTGTAACTGAGACAAAATTAGATTTTGTAGCACTCATCCATTCAGAGTTGCTTTAAGGTTTATTTCTACCTTACACAATTTTGTGTTTCATCGTGTTTTTATTTTACGTGCTGTCAAAATTATGATGCTAAGATTCTTGAAAATTTCAAATTGTTTAACACCGCATCATCCATCTGATTTTTATTGCAGTGGCTCGTACCTCACAAGTGTATCTAGGCTCATTCGAGTTTTTGAAAATCTACCACCATGACCTCAACCCTTCTAAGATATTTACAAAATTTACTTGACCTTCATCCAGGATACGTATTTGTATTATCAAAAATGAAAAATGAAATTAAAGAATTTTTTAAATAATCGTGCTCTTGTTTCACTTTATAACATTATTGCTATTCACATTGTGACAAAATGTTTTCTGGCCGTTAGTGAAAACACACAAATGCGTGTCAAAAAATACCAACCTCACCAATTTAAAATTTTTATCAAGAATTATATAGTATAATGATGAATAAGGGTCGAATCCATGGACAAATAAAGAAATTTTTGAGATGTTCTATAATTTTGATCAAATTGGATGATTAATTGAGGTGGAGAGATTTTAATAAATTTTGAAAGAAGACTCTAAGAAAAATCCAAAAAATCAAAATTACTCGATTTGGATAAGTATTTACAAAGAAATCAAAGAGTGAATCTAGAGAGAGAATTCGATCATGAAGAGAGAGAGAAAATAGTAAAATTTTATAAAATTTGACTGTTCTACAATTCGAAATTGAAATATAATGTTATAGGAAGAAATATTAGAGAGAAAACGCGCAATCTAATCATAAATCACACTTGAAATGATCCAATTCATCGTCGTATCAAGGTTTTTTATTTCGTATTTCAAAAAATTTGAAATCCGATTTTCAAGAGGCAAAGTCTCTTGATTCTCATTACGTAATCTCATTGTCAAATACTCCTTGAGCGTAGAAATTAGTCTAGAAGAGGAAGAAAGCAATAGATTGAAGGATTGAGATGTCTAAACAGTTCGATTTCTCAAAACATTTGAAAATTCTCTTTTCATCGAAGAGAGAGAGAGAGAGACAGAGAGAGAGAGAAGAGAGACAAAGAGAGACAGACAGAGACAGATAGAGACTTAGACAGAGACAGAGAGAGACAAATAGAGAGAGAAAGAGACAAAGAGAGACAGATAGAGACAGATAGAGACATACAGAGACAGAGAGAGAGAGAGAGAGAGAGACACAGAGACGAGAAAGAGGCAAACAGAGAGAGAGAGAGAAAGAGACAAAGAGAGATAGACAGAGACAGACAGAGACATACATAGACAGAGAGAGAGACAGAGATAGAGATAGAGACAGAGACAAGAGATAGAGAGAGACAAACAGAGACAGACAGACAGAGAGAGACAGAGACAAAGATAGAGAGAGACAAACAAAGAGAGAGAGGTAAACATTACTGCCTTGAACAAATTAGAATTATATTGGGATGGTATTGTGAATTTTTTTTATATCCATAGATAAAGTAGAAAAAGAAAGTCACAAAGCGTAATGGAAAGCAAAATCTTGATCATGTGACTAATCTATGCAGTGAAAGTGGACAGTCAAGATCATTGATAGAGATCGGGATTATTTGCGACGATGGTATGGCTATTTATAAATTGATCTAAGTAATCATAAAATTTACAACATTTCAATATTGTGACAGTCAAGGGTCATGACGAGAAGAGAGGTAAATTAGCATACTTGAATGGAAAATTAAATAAAATGAGCATTTTTAATCCATCCTTAAATCACTGAGAGTCCTGAGGTTTATTTGTAGGGAATGAATCCTTAAGCAAGAGTATAATAGCCTCCGAGCAATGAACATGAAACCGAAAGTCTTTTATAGACATTTGAAGGAGTTAAATTGGAGGGCCTCGTTCATCCCGATCCTCTCTAACTTAGCTTCTTCCGCAGCTATCTATAAATATTTTTCTTAAAAAATCTTCAATGGTTCTACGCTCCATTTCCTTGGTCAAGCTCTCAAAGGTGAGGGCCTTCGAGGAGGAGCCCCCAGCCGCGAAAATCTAAGGAAACTATTCACATGCGTGATCTTCTCCCTCCGAGAGAAAACTTAAAATTCAATTGAAAACAATGAAGCAGAAAAGATATCTCGACGAAAATGGTATTAACTGCACCTCTCTAAGTGAGGCATCGCCTTTAGAAGGATGAAAGGCAAAGAACCGGATGAAGACCTTATTAACGCGAGAGCATAAACCATCCCATCGTGGCGAGGAGGCCGACTGATTATCCATGGTCGTTCTATCTCCTCAGTCCCGAAATGCTGAAACTGGTTGTGCTTGTTTCTAGAGTATCTCCCTCTCCTTTTTTCTGTGGTAATTCCCATGCCTCTCTCTAAAGCGCTGAAACTAGTGGTAGGGTTATTTGTACAGTCTTCAAGAATATTCTAGAGCTTTCTAGATGCTTCTAGAATATTCTACATACGTCTAGAACCTTTTATGCATCTTCTAGAAGCTTGTGTGGTGGCATACAGCCCCCGGTGCCACCAAGGCATGACACCATGGCGTCGGAGGAGCCGACACCCACACGCGTCCAGCCCTCACGACAGGCGAAGACGAAGGATGCCAAGTTCTGCTACACCGCTTGAGGACCTTGTCTCGCCCCGCTCCAAGGTCGCGCGTGTGGATCTATCTTATTTCATCATTTTGAACTTTATCGGCCCGCACGTGTTTAGCGGGCCCTCTTTTATCTCCTCTCTTTGTGGATCTCTTATTATTTCTATGATCATTTTAGACTTTTGGGTCATGGGCCTTAAGTGGGCCCTTTCCCTTCTCGTCCCATCTTGGGCTCTATAAGAGGGGAAGGGACCCCCCCACAAACCCTAGCCGTCATTTGAGAAAAGAAAAAGGTCTCCTCCCTCTCGAGTGGCTGCTCATCGAGGGTCAAAGAATGAGTCCAACCGTCGTCGCCGCCGCTGCCGCACGCATTTGTGCTGCCACTACCGCCGCCACTCCTTGCCCCGACCACGAGGATGTTGTCGTCGTCACGCCGCAGATCCACCTTCGCGACACCGCTGTCCCCAAGCTGCCGCTGCTGCGCCGCCAACTCAGGACTGCCACGCCATCCTCCCTCCACCGACCCTCCATCCTCCATCCAGCACCTGACCAGCCTCTCTCCCGCTCCCCCTCCTTCACGGTTTCCCTCTCCCTCTTCCCCCATTTTTCTCCTCTCGTCGATCCCCCCATCGCGTCGCCAATCCCACCCCGGTGCCCTGCCGACTCCCCTCTCCCACGCATGACCAAACTTCACTCCTTTGCCCATCAATCCCTCCCCATTATCCGCTGTCCTCTACCCTCCACCTTGCCAATTTCACCACAGCACCTGCCCTCGAATTCACCCGGTCATTCCTTGAATCCCTGCCTAATTCAAGCTAAAACTCACCCTTCCCCTCCTTCCCGCCCCGGCCGCTCTCATCCACGTCCTACGCAAATTCACCTCTACGCCTCTCCAACCCTCTCTCCATCGCCCGCGCGAGTTCACCCCTCGCCCATTTCACCGAACGCGCAATTCACCCTACGTGAATTCACCCTTCGCGAACCCCTCGCGAATTCACCCCTGTCAAATTCACCCCCTCACGAATTCCTACCCCGACCGCCTTCCCAGTTCCCTATCGACTTCAAGCCGATGCACGACCCTCCCATTCTCTGCATCCCAATCGTCTTCATCCTTCCTCACAGCGAATTCATTCGGCTGCCCCACTTCCCGTGTTGAATTCAATCCAACTTTCTCCCTTCCCCTTTCGCATCGCGCGAACGCCCTTATCCCCGCCCACAAACGAATTCCCCCATTGCTCTCGCGATTCCTTGTCCAAATCGAGCCGAAAACCCCTCCTCCCACTTCACGTTGCCCAGCCGGGACCTCTAGTCGCCCCATCACCCCGTCACGCTGGACGTCACCACTCCCTGCCTCATCACCTCCACAAATCCCTACTTGACCACCCGCTCGACGACGGAATTCCCGAATTCCATTCAGAATCTGCATGTGCTTTGGTTCTGTAACTTGCCGGCTCATGTTGCCTCCATCCGTGCCTTGCCTTCCCCCCTGCTTGCGATGCTTGCACCCGCGACTACCTCCCCAGGGTGCCTATCTGCGCCTTCCGCACGGTGCTTGGTCAACGCCCTCAACCGCGACCTGCGCCATGACGAGACGAAACCGCGAGGACGTCGATTTCACACGGTCTCATGTCAAAAATTAATCCGAACTTACCAATTTGGGGAATTAAGAGAGAATTTAGGGGTATAATGGTAAATAAGGGTCAAATCCACAGGGAATTTAGGTATTTTCGAGATATCTTTTAGAACTTTGTCAAATTGGACGATGAATTGAGGTGAGAAATTAGGGAAAATGTGTTCTTAGAAAGAAGACTTCAAAACGAATCCACAGAATCAAGAATCATTGAATTTGGACTTGATTTCGCGGAGAAATCGAAATTTGAAGTGGAGAGAAATTTTCGGACGTTAAAATCGTGATTTTAAGTTAAATTTTACGAACTTGAAATCTAAAACCTAATCTAAACGAAAATTAAAGATAATAGGCAGATAATCTAGGAAAAACCGCTTCCACTAAACCTGTTTTAGCGATCAAAACGAGGTGATTAAGCCGATAAATCACCGAAAACGTCAAGAGCGTCACGACCGGCTTCAAGCTGCGATTTCTCCTTCGATTCTCCACCAAATCTTGATTTCCACCCCTCCATGGATGCGGAAATGAAGGAGGAAGAGGATGGAATCAAGAAAAATGAGTGGATCGGTGTCTAGACAAGTCAATTTGATTGAAATCCAACTCGAATGCATACAATCGTGAAGAACAAGTCTATTTAAGGGCAATTTGGGCGTAACCGTCCGATCGTTTCGATCGACGGTTATGATGAAACGGTCCATCGTGGACCGCTTCGATTAAGTCGTGGCGATCGGATTGTGATGGACGGCCACGATTTGATCCGTAGATAGACGTTATAAAAACGCTTGAATATCGCCCCTTGGATCACGATTGAACGGCCAAGATGCTTCCGGGGAGATTAAATCTCGGCCGTTATAACGCCTCAAATAAGGCACGTGCTTCATTGATTTCCGGTGCACCCCGCCTCCACGCGATCGACGCGTGTGATGCTGCCACGTCGCCTCCAATCTGACCGTTATAATCTCCAATTTAAATCACGTGCGTGATGATCTCCGGTGGTCCACTCGTCCACGCGATCAACGCGTGAGATCCTACGCTCCGCCCGATCCAACGGCTCTCCTCGCTCCACGTGTCCTGCAGTTAAAACAGTGTGTGGGACTTTAGTCCCACATGGAGAAAATTAGTGGAGTCCGTCGGGTTTATAAGGCCCGACGGATTAAAGGGTTAATAACCCTTCCCCTCTAGGGAAGGCTGAAGACCCATTTTATATATATTAAATAAATATAATATAAATATAAAAATGCGCCACGTAGGCGCGCTGCGCGGGTCCGCGTGGCTCTGCCACGTGGCCTTGCGTGCCACGTCGCACCCGCGTGGGACCCGCGCGTTTTTTGCATTTATTTATTTATTTATTTATTTTAAACGTTTTTAAATAGAAAATAAAATCGGAAAATTTAGAAAAAATCCCTAAAAATTGTAAAAATCATATCTTTTAAAGTACGACTCCAAATTAATCCAAATTTCTTTCATTTGATCTGAAATTTAATTATCTATCATTCTAAAAATTCAAAATATTTAAATAACAAGAGATTTAATTTATATTTCAAAAATACACTCATTTCCTTAAGATTTTAAGTTTAAAAATTTAAAAGAATGTTTATAAAAATAATTTCTCTTATTATTTAACTTTAAAGATCACTTATAATCTCAAGTAAAGATAGGTTATAAAATCATTTATCCTTAATTTATCACAATTAACCCTAAATTAACGCATTTTGAGATTATAACATAAAATTACATAGAATGATAGAAATGCACTCAAAGTATGATAACATGCACATAAATGTAATGTTTTATGCCTTAAATTGCATTAATAATCATGTTTTATCATGTTAAGATTGCATGTTATCACGCCACCTGTCAGCGCTCGCGCAGGTCCAGGCTACGCCATCACCCAGATTTGATTGCCTCGCGTGCCCAATCCAGGCCGGCCTACATTGGGCCTAGAGAGCGCCCACACTTGGTCCAACCCGCGCGCGAATCTGGTCCCAGCCGCCTCGCGCTTGATTTTGGCCGCTCTCGCGCCGGACCCGGGCCGCACTCACACTAGACCCAGGCCGTGATCGCTCCCGGCCCAATTCATCCTCATACCCAGCCTTGATCATGTTCGCGCGCCAGCCCTGAGACGTGCTCGCGCCCGCTCCTGCCCATGCCCGCACTTCCCACGTTCCGCATTGGTCGCTCCTATGAGTAGCGCCTAGCTGCTCAGCGCCCTGCCACTCGGTTGCTCCTGAGAGCCATCGTCCACTCTTCGCGGCCCGTCACCCGCCCTTCTCGTCCTCTCTCAATCCAGTGCCACTTCTGCTGACCGCTTCTGCCGTGTACGAATGACCTTCCCGTCGCGACCGACCAGGCTCGCGCCCCGCAGGTTAGGCATCCATCCCCTCCTCTCTACTTTGAAGTTGTTTACCGCTTTCGTACTTCCCGCACTTTCTACTACCGTTCGGGACTTAGTTTAGGTCATTTGAGAGGACGACTCGAGTGGATTGAGACCGTGGTTCAATTAGTCGGGTTTATCACTGAGCTCCCCTTGACAACCCACGACCCCAAGCTCGCGAGGACGTGGACCTGGAGGACTCCCGTAATGAGACTACTACGGTGCACTCCAGGATCTTCAAAGATGATGTGCAAGATGATAGTTGTTTGTAGGCTTCGATAGGTCATCTCATCATCATAGATTGACATAGGATCTCCAATTCCCTAGCCCCACCTTTAGTATTTCATGTACGATTGGATTTCACAGCGTAGTCTTGCATCATTGTGGAGTCTTCTAGATTAGCCTAGAAGATTATGGATATTTCTAAAAGCTTGAAGAACTTTATAGATGTTCTAGAAATTTATGGACATCTTCTAGAGAGAGAGAGTCTCTAGAAGCTTCTAAGGAGATCTATAAAAGGAGGAGCTCACCCCAAGCTTGGAGTAACCCAAAAGGAAGAACCTCAAGAGCGTCGTAAGGGAGTGAAACCCTTGTGAAGGAAGGGTTAAGAAACTTGGATAGTTGGAGAAAAGAGAGGGGGCAACATAGTATCTTTGGAAGAAGCTTTGTGAAGAGGTGACAAAAGTGTGGCTTCTCTTGTTGGTTAATGCCTTAAATGAACTTTTTCACTTTCCTCCTTTTGGCCTACCTATTTTGGACCTCTATTGTGAACATTTGTAATCCCATTTAAGAAGGTTGTTTTTCTCCAATTTGTTGGTGAGTTTTGTCTAATCTCATCCCTAGACTCTTCATGGATACTTAAGCATAGTTGAATACATACTTTAGACTCTTTTATTCTAAAGATATTGAACATCCACTTTCCCTAGCCTTCTATCCTCAAATCCGTTTTAGCCATTCAATGCGTTATCCTTTGATTCTATTGGCAAATTCTTCATTTTCAGATCGCATTTCCTTTCTTTTGGTTTTAAATATCTTATCCAGCTTGGCAAGTATTTTTATTCATCCCAAAGGGCAGTATTTTGTCCTTATACTAGATTTTATGGATGAACTAATTTCAGAATTATTCCATTTCTTAAAATTTAATGATTTAGTAAGAAGGTTTTGTCACATTTCTTATTTTAATAAGAAGATTTTGAAAGTCAAGAACTCTTTTCTGGGCCCTAAAGATGGCAATTCCACAGAGTTGTGCTTAGGGAATGATGATTTATTATGATCCAAAAAGGATCATGATCAATTTTTGTTGATCTATTCCTCGATCAGTCAATTGGATTAGATAGACAATCTGATCAATAGTGTCGTCATTTCCTTGATCTGATTGATGATCGGATTGAGACCCCTCGATCGATCGACAATACAATTGAGCAAGTGATGCTTGATTAGATTGATGATCTAAACTAAAAAACTTGTAGAAAATAAAACAAATAAAAAATCATTAAAGTTTTGGAAAATAAAAAATACCTCTCAATTCGATCGATGATTAGATCGAGGATGGATATGAGGGCTTTGATCAATATTTTGGGCCTAGATCGCTGATTGATCGAGGTCCTCTTTGGCAGATCGATGATTGGATCATGGGGTTTTATAGAGTCAATGTAATTTGATCCCCTCAATCCTAACACTAATCTACTTTCCCTAGTTACACCATTAATTTTCACCATGTCAAAGTTAATATTCCCAAGAATGAGACGCATTGGCTAATGCTCATGGTAGGTTATGCATGATACTTGTGTTAAGTTCATTTTGATAGATATTATGTGGCCTATAAGCCAATCACACTTCCATGAGCATATGTAATGAAGTCCATTGAACTAAAATTTATTTTTTGTCATTTTGGTGTGATGTTTGTAGTAAAGTCCATGAGCATATGCAATGACTAACAAGGGGATTTATGCAGTCGTTAAAAACTCACAAACATCGGTCAAAAAAAATTTATAATTCTAAAATCATAATAACAAAAAAATGAAATCAAGTATAGTGTAAAGATCAACTCGATTCACAGAGAACATGGTTCACTTTGATCAAAGGGTTGACTTGAACAAACTTAGCTTTAACTGAGTATATTACGAACTGAAAGTGATATATAACTAATTAAAATGACATAAATATACGAGAGAAGATATGTTTAAGAATTTAGAAAATGATTTGACAAAGAAAAGTTAAAAGTCAAGGTCAAAGCATTGACTTTGACCACACATTGACTTTCTGTACAATCAGAGAATAAAAGAGGATTAAATATTTCAAAAATTATATATTCTGAAACTAGAAAGAAAATAGAAAAAATTTTGATATATAATTCAAGATTTTTCGAGAAGAACTAGATTTATTATGATTTATTGAAAATCAAAGATAAAAAAATCACAAAATGAACACTTCGTTTTAAATCATCAAATTGAATGACCAAATGATATCCAAATCATGAAATTTACATATGAATAGAAATAAAAACTAGAGGAGACTCCAAAAAGACCAAAATTATCAAATTTCACCTTGTATTTTAAGAGTAATTGCCCCTGCAAGTCAACGCCCAAATCCGGATTGAAAATGAATAGTTGATGGTAAAACATCTAATTCAACGGGTCAAATGATGATGAAAATTTATATATTAGATATCCACAGATAGCTGATAAAACAAGAACTCCAATGAAACCAAAATAAAGTGATTTGGCTTTAAGATGAGGGAGAAATCCGTATTTCAAAATCAGCAAAAATCATGCACCCAAATTTGGACAAAACGAAGAATAATTCGATTTCTAAAATAAAATTGACTCTCTAAATCTAATCTAAATTAGAATTATTGCAAGGGATAAAATTGAATCACACTACTAACCCGATTGATGCAAAGATTTGGGTTCAATTTGCTTTGATTGAAGAGTATTTCCTCGATTCTTGCAATGATTCATGATTAATCCTGCTTCAATATGATTTTAATTGAGTGTAGAATGCATGGGGATCATGAAGAACTAACAATTTTGCTCCACAATTTCTTAATTTCTTCACTATTCAATTGAAATGTTGAGTTTACAAAGTAAAAACATCATTTCTATAGGAAATTTCATCGGGAAAATCGCGGACCGTCTGATTCGCTAAGGGATGATTCCACGGCTTAGATTACACGATTCAAGTGGGCCACAATCCCATGATCTCCTGAATTTTTGCCCTTATTTAAAGGAATTAAATCCGGAAAAATGCCTAAGAAATTAAAATAAAATTCATAAAATTTCGTAAAATTCAGAAATTAATATCTTTCTTTATATAACTCCTGTTTTACTCAAATTTTCTCCATTGGATCACTAATATTTTCATGTTTAATATCATGCCACTTAGAAATATAAATTCCAACAAGAAAATAGGGTGAATTCAAAATAATCTTAAATAATCGCTTAAAAATTCTACTTTATATCATCTCATCACTCTCTTCTTGAAATTAATTCTTTTAATTATCAACTAAAGTCAAAATAACTCAAGGAATGTGGTTATTTTACAATTATTTAACCTTAAAAAAGATCAAACATCAATAAAACACATAATTAACCCTAAATAATGCACGAAATATGGACTTTAGTAAAATGGTATACCAATGGAGAAAATTCATACAACTATGATAACATGCAATATACTTACATAAAATAAGAAGGAATATTAGTTAAATAAAGATAAGAATTTATGTTAAATATGCATGCTATCAATGACCAAGTAAATTATAATAAGATCATAATACATTGATCACTAGTCTTTAAACTTATGGTCTAAACATTCCTATTTGTGGGATGTTTGAGAAGGACATTGAATTTAATAGAAAGAATAACACTATCTGATTTGACTCATAGGATGAATATGGATGATCTTATATCCATTGATGTGGTGACACAAAGGATAGTTAGTGGGTGCTCTTTAGAGAAAGAGTTCACTGAATTGATCCCTATGAATATGTGAATGGTATTATATCTAACTATTAACCAAGTTGATTCATTTGACAATTGTGTAAGTGGTCCTTTGACTTGAGACACCAAAGACATCTTCTAGATGGATAACTGTGTTTTGATTTTAACTTATCAATCCCGAGTCACAAGATCTCTAAAACATCATATCTTAGATACTACATAAAGTCCTTGAAGATGATTACGAATTCAAGATGAGATTTTTTGCCCTTAGTATTTGAGAAAATTGACTCAAGGAATGAGATGGAATGAAATCCTTTGCTAAGGTAGTGAAGATGTCGAAGAAGGAGTTCCCGATGATTTCCTATACATATCAGTACTAACTTGAGTGACCGATTAGGGTTTGATAGTTGACCATATCTTAAGTCATTCATAAGTCTCATACAAACAAAAGATTATACGTATGACAAGGTTCCATATAAGAGTTCTTATATACTTCATATTTGTTAGAATATATGGTGTAGCTTAGCACCCGATAACTGGAAAATCAACTTGTTGATTGGGTTAAATCTATCCTTAGTTAATTAATCTATGTGTTCATGTAGATACTTAATAAAAGGTCGACCAATAAGGTGTTAATGGGTTTATAGTATTATTAACTAATGAGATATATAAACCTTTATGGTCACACACATATGGTTTGTAGATGTCGGTAGATATAGACATAATTCTAAGGGTATTTATAGACATACCAATTTCTATAGATAAGGGGAGAAGGACCACATCTTAAGATGCCCATGCAAGCCTTGTGAGAATTTTATCCTTTTCTTCTCTTTCTCTCTTGGCAAAGAGCTTTGAAGAAAAGATCAAACCGTTTGAAAGATTGTGAGGAGATTTTAGATGGCTGATCAACCTCGGATCCCAAACATTTCTCTTGAATGTGTTATTCATTTCCTTATATCTTGTGATCATGACACACACACACTCACATATAGATAGATGAGATAGAGAGAGAGAGAAAAAAAATAGATAGTTTTCTATAATGTAGTCGCATAATATTTGAATGATACTTTGACTATTCCATAAGTGATAATATACAATTTAAACATGCAATATTACGATTATTAATGCAAATTATGGCATAAAACATTCTATTTGTATGCATGTTATCCTACTTTGAGTGCATATCTATCATTTCATGCAATTTTAACTATTAATCACAAAATGCACTAGTTTAGGGACAATTATACATTTTTAAAGAATATGTTTTAAAGTAGATTATTCCCATATATATTTGAGATTATCATTGGGTTTCAATGTTAAATAATAAGAGAAAATATTTATTTATATACTCATTTATTTTTCTAAGTTTAATTTCTAAGAGAAATGACTATATTTTTTAAATAAAAATTTATTCTCCTGGGATTTATTAAATTTGACTTTTTGAAATGGTAGATTATTTAGTTTTTGATCAAACAATACAAATTTAGAGTAATTTGGAGTTATATTTTGAAGTTTATGAATTTTATAATTTTTCAAGATTTTTTCAAAACTTTTTTAAATTTTTTATAAATTTAATTAAATTTATTTTGAATTAAAGCGAATAAGAAATAAATTTATTATGGCGCGATGATTTGGCAAATGATGTGGTGCGGACAAAATTACGATGCCACAAGGCAGCGTATGAGAAAATCATGTGTCACACACATGTACATGTGCATGCATGTGTGTGCATGTGTGCGTTGACAAAATGAATTAATGCGGTTGTTGATTATACATCAATTTGTGTCAAAATTAATACCAAAATCTCCAATTTTATCAAATAATCATAAATTAAGGAGTATAGTGGTGAATAAGGGTCGAATCCACAGAGAATTAAGATAATTTTGAGAGATTTTTTGAAATTCGATCAAATCGGATAATGAAATAAGGTTAGAAATTAGGGAAATTGATATTATTGGAAAGAAGACTTGAAGACGAATCCAGAAAATAAAAAATCACTGAATTTGATCAAGATTCGCAGAGAAATCATCAAGTGAATAAGAGAGAAATTTCTGAAATTAAAAATCATAAGAAACCGAGATTGAAATTGAAATTGACTCACATTACGATTCGAAATTGAAATCTAAAGCTATACGAAGGAAGATTAGGATGAAACACAATCTTTAACCCAAGATTGCGCTCAAATTGATCCAATTATTTGCCGGATTCAAGGCTTTTCATTCCTGTATTCGAAAAATGATCGTTGATGTTCAAGAGCCAATTTCTTCCTATTCTCTCAATGAAATCTGACTTTTAAGCACTCCGTGGATGTGAAAATGAGTCTAGAAGCGATTGAAAGCAAGAGATTCAAACGATTTGGTGCCTATATAGTTCGATTACTCGAATTTCCTTGGAATGCGTTATAATGTCGAAGAACATCTCTATTTATAAGGCGAATTGGGAGTAACCGTCTGATCGAGCATTTAATCTTCAATCAACGGCTCTGATAAAATGCATAGATGTGAATCATTAAGATTAAGTCGTGGCCATTGGATCTCAAATGGACCGTTGAGATGAAGCCACATTGCGCACGTTGTAAGTAATGCATCAAACGATCGCTGTTTGATCTTGATCCAATGCTCCAGATACATTTCTTCGGTTTTAATCTCAGCCGTTATAACTCTTAAGATCGATGGCTGAGATTAAATCCTTTTAAAATGATTCATCCATGAATAGATTTGCGCCACATACCCGCCTTAAGTGACGATCGACGATCGTGATTAATTGTGCAATCGGACGCTTCAGATGCTGCCACGATATCTGCACAATTATAAAATCAAATTTTAATCAAATAAATCGATTTTAAATTCAGAAAAATTCATAAAAATTCAAAAAAAATTAAAAACAATCCTTCAATTAGAAAATTGGTATCTTTTAAAATATAATTCCAAGTTAATCCAAATTTGTTTCATTGGATCAGAAATTAAATTATCTATCATTCTAAAAATTCAAATTTAATAAATAATAAGAAAATAAATTTATATTTAAGAAATACATTCAGTTTTTTAAACTTTAATACTTAGAAGATATATGAGTGTATATAAAATAATTTCTCTTATTATTTAAACTTAAAAACTAATGCTAATCTCAAGTAAAGATTGGTTATGAAAGTATTATCTTTAATTCATCATAATTAACCCTAAATTAATGCATTATGAGATTATAATGACTTTCATAGAATGATAGATAAACACTAAAAAATATGATAACATGTATTAGAAATGGAATGTCTTCTGCCTTAATTTGCATTCATAATCATGTATTTTCATGTTTAGTTAGCATGTTATGATGCGCATGTGTGTATGTAATTAATGCGAAAGCACCCTTTTTCAGGATTTTCGTTGTCTCATTAATCGCTCACTACTTATATACCCGTCGGATTTCAATAATTTATGTCATGATGGACTATTTGCTTGTGTTTTATGCGCAAGTGACATGGCCGCATGTGGAGCATTTGATCGCGCGATTTAACCGCCAACGTCAATCGTCCCTTAACTGAGGGGGGTAGGTGGCACACTTTGGTTTGTCGGCGAATCATTTTATAACGATTTGATCTCAGCCGTTGATCTCAGGAGTTATAACGGATGAGATTAAAACCATCCAAAACACATCCAGAGCGGTAGATCAAGATCAAACAGCGAGCATCATCTAGCATTATTTCTTCACCCGTGACTTGGCGAAATCTCAATGGTTCATCTTCGATCAAACGAACATGACTTAACCGTAACAATTTGTGTCCAAAAATTTCATCAGAGCAGTTGATCGAAGATGAAACGGCAAATCTGATGGTTACGCCCAAATTTGTCTATTTATATGAATGTTCTTTGACAGAAAATGTATTTTTGGATGTTTTTGAGTAATCAAACTGTCTAGACACCACCATCCTTGAATCTCTTTGCTTTCTTTTTCTTCAATACTCATTTTCGCATCCAAGGAGTGGTGGAAAGTGAGATTTCATTGGAAGAATAGGAAGAATTTGCTTCTTGAATGTCGATGATCGTCTTTGAAATCACATAATAAAAAGGCTTTGATCTGGCGATCAATTGGATTTTTTTGAACACTGTATCAGGTTAGATTATGTGTTTTCCTCCTAATATTTCATCTTGTATCATCAGATTATAATTTAGAATCGTAGATTAGGATAATTTTAGATTTTATTTCGAGTTTCACTCTCTTCACGATCAATTTTCTTTCTAATTTTTGCTCTTTGATTTCACAACGAATCTTGATCCAAATAGAGTGATTTTTATATTCCGTGGATTCGTTTTGAGTTATCTTTCTAAATCTATCAAAATCCCTAATTTCTCACCTCAATTTATTGTCCAATTTGATCGAATTTGAAAGAATACATAAAAAATACCTTAATTCTCTGTAGATTCGACCTTTATTCACCTCTATACTAATTAATTTGTGATTAATATCTTAAATTGATGAGTTTGGTATTATGTTTATCCGCATGTTTTGAATAACCTCTCAGATTTGCTTCGTTAATAAGCTTTTTATTTTAATGAGACTGACTTTCATAAATACGTAAAGATATTTCATAAGTACGTGTATTTAATATTTAATTAATGCTCGTTTGGTAGTTTTATAAACACATAAAGAGGGAATGAAAATCATACACAGTATGATCGAAAATTAACACTTAAAATGTCACCAAACTGTTCACAAATGTCTTTATCAAGTGAATTGGATTTTTGTTTTTCTTCCAACAACACCCAACCATAAAAGATATTAGATAAAAATGAATCACATTGATTAAAAAATGAAATGAAACAATGTGATGGCTCGTCCTTGAATCGTTTTCTTATGAAATCCTATGAATATTTTAAGAAATCACATAATGGCTCGTCCCTGAATCGTTTTAATATGTTTTAATCTTAGCCGTTCATCTCAAGAGTTATAACGGCTGAGATTAAATGCATATAATGGACTCCTAGGGACACATGGCTGCATCTCAAGCACTCGATAAAAATCAAATGACAAGTGATGCACAACTCTTCTTCTTGTTGTGCGACTAGAGGAAATTTGAGTGCTCCATCTTTGATTTTATGGACAAGACTTAATGGTGACAATTCGCATTCGAGCATTTCATTTGAGCCATTAATCGAAAGATCAATCTCCATATCGAACAGTTACGCCCAATTTTGCCTACTTATATGCCTCTTCATCAATGATGTACATCATTTTAAGATGTTTCAAGTAATCAAACAGTTAAGATGGCTCAATCTTTGAATCTCTTGCTTTCTTCCTCTCAAAGACTCATTTCTGCATCCGAGGAGTTTTTGAAGCCAAGATTTCGACGAGAGAATAGGAAAAATTTGCCGCTTGAACATTAGATTTTGTTTTTCAAAATGCAGAATATAAAGCCTTGATCCAGCAATGAGTTGGATTATTTTGAGCGCGATTTTGGATTAGCTTATGTGTTTCATCTGCAATCTTTCTTCTAGTAGCATTAGATTTTAATTTTGAAATAGTAGATTAGTCAAATTTTATGAAATTTCAGTGTTTTCTTTCTCTTTTCGATTGATTTTTCTAACTTGATTTCTCCAAGAATACTAATCCAAATTGAGATATTTTTAATTCTGTGGATTCATCTTAGATTTTCTTTTCAAATATACCAAAATCCCTAATTTCTCAACTCATTTCATCATCTAATTTGATGAAATTTGAAGACTATCATGAAACTTTCTCTGAATCTCCGTGGCTTCGACACGTATTCGTCATTATACTAATCCATTCGTGATTTAATCTTAATATTGGTGAGTTTGGTATTTATTTTGACACAAATTCGTGTATTTTCAATGACGACGTGAATTCCTTTAGTCATCCAAATTGTATGAACTGAAGGAATCTTACAAAGAGAATAATTAGATTTTTTAAATTCTTGACCCACGAGTTTATCCTTTTATTATTGTATTTTCATTTTATAATGCAAACCATTTCCAAAAAGAGTATTGATCTACCAAGGATTATGTTACAAAAAGCATAATAGGGCCATGGGTGAGGTATCGAACTAAACAAATCAACATCGAAGCAAGTAAGAGTGATCTATTTCTGAACAAAGATAAAACTTAAAACTTAGCTTACTAAATGACAGTCATTCATCACTTATAATCATTTATTAATACTAAGATTCTTTTATCCAAGAAATACTAATTCACATCAGGTCCTTTGGAGGCTATATTAATTTCATTAATATGAGATATACATATTTCCAAATATTCTATATATTTGACTCTAAAATTGAGAGAAAATTCTGATCATATTTAGAACATCATATCCCTTAATAAAATTAAGATTTCATGTTCTCTATGTTATATATGAATTTGATTTTTCATCAATATTAGACTATTGGACTAGTCCAAAGTTTACACGACTCTTTATATCATTCATTAAATATTATTTTGCCTCTACTTCATTTTAGGCTTAATATATCAAGAATTTAATTTAAATTTTTTCTATATCTATCAAAAAGGCAAAAATAAACAGCATAAAATGAAAATCTGTGTATGAAACTAATTTATATTCGAGTTATATATTTTTATTTTGAAAATCTCTATTTTGATTTGAATTTATATAGATTTGGATTTATCTTTTACCATTACATATTTTTTTATTTACTTGAATGATTTCTAATCTTTGGGAAATTAATACAATTACGAGTACCTCAGCTCGTCTTGTAAGAATCAATAAGTGAAATATGTGTGACAATAAGATTTTTAAATAATAAATCCACTAAGAATACAATCAAAATTCCAACCCCAAGAAAGATTCAAACATCAATGGAAAATAAAACAAGAACTTTAACATATGGAAGCTAGTTATTGGTTGATGCTATACAATTTCAGACCATAAATGAGGACACGTTCTCTCTTTCTCATGAAACAAATATCAAGGAACCTGTCCCACCAACCTAGAGCTTATTCACTCCTTTCTTGAGAAATGCATTTCAGTCCTTGATGGTCCGATTTAGTTATTATTTGACACCTATAAAATTGTAGTAAGTGATTGATTCTAATCCATAAAATACATCATCAATGAGAGTGAAATCAAACCCAACAAATGGGTAACTGCAACTGCTATTTGTGTCACTAGGGTTCCACAAAGACAGACCGAACTTCGGTCAACCGGACCGGACCGAGACCGTCGGTCCATGAAAATGGACCTTTGACGGTCTCGGTCGCCATTCGGTCCGGTCCCACTGACAGATTCGGTCCGGGATCGAATGAAAAAAAAATGCTATTTACTATTCAGAATACTGTATTCTCTTCTCTCTCATTTCGCTCTTCTTCTTGATTTAGGTCTTGTCTTCTTCTCTTCTTCTCCAATCGATCATTGTGTGGACGACGGAGCAAGCATGGAGGAACGTTCTCCAATCGATCATTTCTCATCTCCTCCATGTTTTCCTCCTTTTTCCAACCTCCCTCTCTCTCGGGAAAGTTCTCTCACCTGGGGAACTTCTTCCGCGAGGTGAGAGTCTGAGAGAAGCTCTCTCTATCCCTCTTCTTCTACCGCCACAAGCCCACATCACGTCTCTCCCTTCCGTCTCCACCTTCTCTCTTGCTGTTGCATCATTTTCTTGCACAAGGAATTTCTCTTGCGCGTGGAATTTCTTCCACGCGGCGAGAGAAATTTGAAGGGCATCGATCGTAAATTTGAAGGGCATCGACGAAAGTTCTCTACTTCTCTTGCAATGGAAGTAACCCAGATGAACCACGCGGCGAGTGCGATCTCTCTCCCACGATTTCGTCTTCCTTCTCGTGTCGTCCTGTACTCCTGTCGCTTCCGCCCCACTCTGCCACCCACTCTCTTTCTCTCTCTCCATCGCTCTCGCGATCTCATTTCCTCTCTGACTTTCCCGTTCACGCACTCTTTCGTTACATCCTCTCTCTCCATTGCCTTCATTCTCTCTCTCTTTTGTCTCTCTCTTACGACGTCTCCCCAGTCCACTCTCAATTTCTCAACTATTGCTCTCTCCTTCTCTTCCTGACGGTCTCTCTTTTTCTCTCTCTAAAATTTCTCTCATCTTACTCTCACACCGTCTCACTTTCTCTTCCTCTCTCTGTCATTCTCTTTCCGTCATGCTCACCACCATCTCACCATCTCACCCGCTCGTCTCTCACCATCTCACCCAGATCCTCTCTCAATTTCCATCTTTCACACCTAAATCTCTCCTCCCACTTTCTCGACCTCTCATTCTCCTTCTCCAGCCCAGTCTCTCTCTCCTCTTCCTTGATCTCGCTCTCTCCTTTCTCAACATCTTCAGCATAGTCATCATCGACGGATTAAAGACCTCACCACCATTGGATGAAATCTTTGACGGCAGTGTCTTTTCTGATGGAATGCATGCAATCTGCCAAATGCCTGCCATGAATATGCATGTCTCAACTTTAGTTGAATGAAATCAGTCTAGTCAAATGCAGTTATATGGGTCTAGTGGAATCAGTCTAGTCCATGATTTGAGACCTAAAATCCACATCCCGACGTGATTTCTCCGTCAAATTCCAGTATTGTTAACTGAGTTTTAAAATTTGGGGAAAATCAAGAAACACTGCTGAGCAGAGCTTGACTTTGACTTCGCTTGCCGACGAAAAAGAGTGTGAGACGCCGCAAAAGATTTTCCTTCCTCGTTCTTCTATCCCCATTTTCTCCCATCTCCAATTTCTCCAAGTTCGTTCCGCGGATCATCTTTCCTCGCTCTGCCGGACGCCATGAACGTCCCAATCACAGGTAAAACCTTCCCGTTCCTGTTGTTCCTTGCTCCTCAGTCGAGGCGCGCTGTCTCGCCGCTGATTTTCTATTATTTGATTAATATCTTGCTGCTTCGTTTCCACCAAGATCCCTTCTCTTTCGCTATTCATAAGTCGTTCCCACCTTCTCTTTTTGCTCTCTAAAACATTATTTTCCCTCTTCATTGTTTGCTCGAGAGTCCTGATTAATCAATACATCGAAGCATCCCTTTTAAAACATTTAAAAGATAATGATTGTTCAATCTTGATTATTGAATACCTGATAATTCAGTATACCTGAAAATCTTGATTATTCAATACCTGATTAAAATAATTTCTTCATTCAAAATCCTAGTTGATAATGTTTGTTCATCCCTACTTAACATTTACTGATTAAATGTCTTGTTAAATTTTAATTTTTAATTTAATGCAAATACTATGACTTAAAACTCTAATCTTTTGTATCTAGCTTTTAACCTATGTTTTAGATTTTATTTTATTAAAGGAATCATAATTTACTTGGTCTAAGCAATCACCTTCGATGGAATCCACTAGAGACGAGGTATATTTTATTTTGAACTTTATCTCTAAAAATAGATGATAGTAGCCTAAAATTTATTGCATTGTTTTCTTTTAGATTGAATCAACCGAGACATCTACGTTTGTTTCTACAAATGCTACTAACATGAGCTCATCACAATGAAAAAAAGCCTCGCCAGCCTTGGAGCATTTTATGAAGATCACAGACGATGAGTATCTTTGCAAAATCTGTAAGGTAGCCACCCCATCAAAAGAGGTAAAAGTGAAGAGGGATAAAAGCAATAGCACGATCAAGTTATGGAAACACTTGGAAAAGTTTCATATTGAAATTTACAAGCAATTAAGGCCATCTGCTGTACCTAATACTTTAACGGACTATTTTTCAAAGACTTCTAAATTTTTAAGTAGGACCCCGGAGCAGACAAAGAAAGAGTGTATAGATTTAATTGTCAAGACAGATGCACCTTTTACACTACTTGATCATCCTCAATTTAAAAGGTTTTGCAACTATTTAGCACAATGCGAAGCAAGTATTCCGAGTAGTATGTTCGGAAGACGAGGGTTAGAGAAAGTGTTTGAAGAGGAACGAGACAAAGTACGGGAGTTGCTTCGACCAATTGAAAGAGTTTCCCTTACAACAGACACTTGGACAAACAAGAAATAATGTGGCAATACTTGTGATTACCATATATTGGATTGATAATATGTGGAAACTTCAAGAAAAAGTGCTCGGTGTTGAGGAATTGGGTGCATCACATCAAGGTGCAATTTTGGCAGAGGTAGTATATCGTGTGTTAGAAGAGTTTGATCTCACTCAAAAGGTTAGTAATTATTGTTTAACAATTGTTCTTTATCAATCCTCGATGCATAATGTTTTTAAACTTTTATAACAGGTTTTTGAAATCACAACTGATAACGTGAGTAATAACAAGACAATGGTGGAAAGCTTGGAGAAAATGATGAATGAGAATGGTTCAATGTTTACCAAGAAGCACCATATGCCGTGTATGACCCATGTTCTCAACCTAGTCGTTCAAAGAGGCTTGAAGGAGTTAGGTAATCCATTCTTGACTTCAGAATATTCAAAGAGGATGATGAAGGGCGTGATGAATATGTATTAGAAGTTTCCTCTAAAAAAGCATTTGGAAAAATTCTTCGTTGGCTCCGAAAAACTTGTTCTTATGGCGAATAGTACACCTCAAAGAATTCTTCAATACAAGGAATTGTGTGAGAAGCATAAAATGTCAAACAAAAACTTGCTTATTACAGATGTTCGCACGAGGTAGAATTCGACATATGACATGATTATATCAGCTGATAGCATGCTAAATAAACATTACAAAACATGATTATTGATGCATATTAAGGCATAAATGATTTCATTTCCATGCATGTTATCAAATTTATGTGTATTTTTCTATCATTCCATGAAAAAGTAATTATAATCTCAAAAATACTTTAAATTAGGGTTAAATATAATGATCTACAGATAAATAATTTAAATAACCCATCTTTACTTGAGATTATAGATGTTTTTAGAGTTAAAATAATGAGAGAACTCATTTTATAAACATTTATTTATATTTTCTTTAGAGAAAATACTTAAAGAATAAATATATTTCTGAAATGAAAATTAAAACTCTCATTATTTATCAATTTTTACCTTTTAGAATGATAGATAATTAAATTTCGGATCAAATGAAAGAAATTTGGATTAATTTGGAGTTATATTTTAAAAGTTATGAATTTTCTAATTTTTAGGGATTTTTTCGGATTTTTTTGATCAATTTCATGATTTTTAAATGTTAAAAATGATTTAAAATAAAGCAAAAAAGGGGGTTTATTGACGCGGGGCCATGTGGATGCGACGTGGCACTCAGGGCCACGTTCCAGGGCCACGCGAGCCCACGCGGCGCCTACTGATAACATGCATTTATAACTTGAATTCTTATCCTAATTAACTCATATTCATGCTTATTTTATGTGAATATGGTGCATGTTATCATACTTTTTAGGAATTTTCTCCATTGGCATGTCATTTCACTAAAGTTGATATTTATGCATAAATTAGGGATAATTTCATGCTTAATAGATTATTAATCTTTTGTTAAGTTTAAATTAATAGAAGTTAATCTCTTGTATTGAATGATTTTTGACTTCAGTAAATGTTTGGAAGGATAATTTCAAGATGAATTTATGATTTAGAATGTTTAGTGAGAAATGATTTAAGTAAATTCTAATTCATCTTGATTTCTTCTTTGAAAATATATTTTTAAATGACATGATGTTAAAAAAATGAAGAAATTTTTTTGATCTAATAGAGAAAATTTGAGTTAAAAAAAGGAGTTATACAAATGAATTTATGAATTTCTTAATTTTTGTTATATTTTTCTGGATTTTATTTTGATTTTTTTCAGGATTAAATCGTGCAATCGGATCGGTCTGGGATTAAATCGCGCAATCGAACGGCCGGGATTAAATCGCGCAATCGAACGGTCGGGATTAAATCGTGCAATCGGACGGCCGGGATTAAATCGCGCAATCGGACGGCCTGGGATTAAATCGCGCAATTGGACGAGCTGAAATCGCACTGGAGTGGAATCCGCATCATGGGCCACGATCCCACCGATTACGCGTGATCCGACGAGCCGAAATTACACGGAGTGAAATCCGCGTCACGAGCCACCACTTTCGCGCGATCCGACGGCTGAAATCACACGGAGTAAAAATCCGCATCATGGGCCACGATCCACCACTTCGCACAAACTTATCTATAAATAGGCCTCATCTCCAATGTAAAATGCATCTTCTAGTTGGCCTCCTTTTTGGAGGTTGGCCATTGGGATCAAGGCTGCTAGGGATCAACTATCTAGGTATGTTTAATTATCATTTGTTCTTCTTATGTTCTTGTGTGTTCGCCTCGGTATCTAGGATTGTGCGGCGTGACGAACCGAGTGCATCTAGATACCCGACTTGCTTCTTCGTATCCTCTTTTGTGATCGCTTGTTCCTTGGCAAGAGTGTTTCGTGTCGAAAGGCCAAGGGAGCACCGATGGATCAGGTTTTATCTTCTTATCGTATCTAGAATTAATCACCATCGGTTGAATCGATCTCGAGAAAGTTAGAGGGCCTTGTCACTGAGATCCCCGCTCAAGGCTAGGCTAGGGTCTTAGCCCCGTGAGGACTGAGGATAGGGGGCAAGGTTGATACTATGCGAGTTCTAGTTGCTTATTCAGCTCATTATTCTACCGTGATAAAACGCCAAGCTTGGGCGGTAATTCAAGCTCCTGTAGAATAATGATGACTGCGTCACGATTAGACGGATTGACCGACACTTAGGGTTTATGTGTTAATCTTAGGACATTTCTTTCCTCTTTTATCAATCTATTAATGAAACCAACTACAAAAAAATATCTTCTTGAACTTTTGATCGACTCGTGAAGAAATTAAGCGAGTTTCGAGGAAGATCTCTAGTTCATCGTGTTCCCCCCGCGTTTAGACTCGATTGCGAAGCAATTGGAGCGGGATTGATCACGAATTTCTCCTTGATTTCATCGAATTTTCCCCTTGAATTCCGAACGTCCACGAGGAAGAATCCGAGCAAATTCGCTTCAATCCACGAGAATTGGAGCCCCATCCTTGCGGCAATCGGGTTAGTAGTGAGATTCGATCGATTATCAGGAGGTAATTTGAGTTTTTATTAGATTTAGAAGTTTAATTTTGCAAATTAGTTCATAGTGTTCTTCATTTTTCCAAAATTTCAGTATGAAAAGTTGCTGATTTTGAAAATAGGATATCTCTCTTATTATTATTTCAAATCACTTGATTTTGGTTTCATTGTATTCCTCTTTTCATCAGCTTTCCGTGGATAGCAATTTTATCAAATTCCGAGTTCATTTGACCCTTCAATTTAACGTTTGACCACGGACTGTTCATCTTTCATCAGCAGTCAAACGTTGACTTTTGGGGTCAATTACTTTTTATTGACAAATCAGAATTTGATAATTTCGGTCTTGTTGGATTCCTCTGGCTCTTAGCTTTCTATTAACATATAAATTTCAAGATTTGGATTTCATTTGGGCATTCAATTTGAAGATTTCCTCTGAGGTGTTCATTTCGGAGATTTTCTGATCATTGATTTTCAATAATTCATAATAAATCCATTTCTTATCCAAAAATTACAAAACTTATATCAATAAATTCCCTTTTCCCTCTAGTTTCCAAATATATAATTTTTCGTAATCTTCTGACTCTGTTTGATTCTCTGATTTTTGTAGAACACTCTACGCTGGTCAAAGTCAACGCTTTGACTTTGACTTTTGACTTTTCTCTGTCAAATCCGAGATTTCAATTCTTAAAACTTTTTATTTACCTTATTTATATCATTTCCATATCTTAAATCTTATTTGCTCTTAATTAAAACTCATTTTAAACCTAAGTTTGACCAAGTCAACTCTGCGATTAAAGTCAACCCTGCTCTCTGTGGATCGACTCGATACTTACCCAGTACTTGATTATTCTATCTTGTCTTTGTGAGTTCGGTTTTATAAATTTTGTTTGACCATCGTATTTGTGTTTTAACGACGCACAAAAACGACACGTCACATACGCGGCGCGATGTGACATGTGCATTATTTATATTTATCGTAAATATATGGGTTATAGTACATATAAGCATCCGATAGTTCGGATTTAAGCTAACCCTCAAATTTCGTCACATATTATAAACCATTTCGTTTCTTTTATTTTATCCGTGTGGGACTAAGTTCCACACGGTTTTTAAATGCGCAGGACACGTGGCCGAAGGAGGAGCGATCGATCAAACGGAGAACGATCGAAGCGCGTGGATTGTGTGGGCTCGCGGCCCACCGGATCTCATCAAGCGCACGTGCTCTTAAAAGAGGGAGTTATAACGGCTCAGATTAACGCATGGGGGGAGCATCCTGATCATCGGATCGTGATCAAACGATGGCGATCAAATGCGTTATATAACGTTTATCAACGTGGTTAAATCAAAGCTCTCCATCAAGATCGGACGGCTGTAATATAACTGAAACGGTCCACGATATGGACCGTTCCATCGTAACCGTCGATCGTTTCGATCAGACGGTTATGCCCAAAAGGTGTATAAATAGAGATGTTCTTCCGACTTTCTAAGCATTCGAGTTAGAAATCAATCCAATTGATCTGTTTAGACACCTTCCTTCTCGAATCTCTTGATCCATCCTCTTCTATACTCATTTCCGCATCCACGCAGGGTTTGAAATCGAGATTTGGTTGAGAGACGAAGGAGAAATCAAAGCTTGAACTCCACGATCACGTTCTTCCCGTTTTCGACGATTAAGGTGATTAATCGTGTTAATTTGATCGCAATCTTGGGTTAGTGGAGTCGGTTTTTGCTAATCTATCATCCATTCACGTTTAATTTCAATTTAGATTAGGATTTAAGGTTTAATTTTGCTTAATTTTTGTCAATTTTTCTCTTCATGATTTCGAAAATCTCTCTCTACTTCGATCTTCAATTTCTCCACGAAATCAAAGTCAAATTCGATGATTTTTGATTCCGTGGATATTCTCTTTTATAATTTATCGTTTTCTCCAATTTCTACCATCGATTCATCATCCGATTTGATCAAATTTCAAAGAGATCATCATAAATTTCTTTATTTCCCTATGGATTCGACCCTTATTTACCATTATGCCCCTCAATTCGAGTTAATTTCTTCAAATTGGTAAGTTTAGAACTATTTTTGACACGAGACTGTGTGAAATCGATGACCTCGTGGTTTCGTCTTGTCAGCAGCCTGGGAGAAAAGGAAGGTGTTGAATGCAATGGCAATCACTTGTCAGAAAGATGGTAAAGAACTTTTTTTTGTTACATCTCAAGAGTGGGAGCTTCTTAAGATGTTTGCAGATGAACTTTGAGCTTTTCGGGAGGCCATCGAGATAGTTTGTAAGTCAAAGTCTATAACATCACCTAATGTTACTTCTATTTTTTACCTTTTATTAAATCAGTTAGACAAACTAATTGTTGTGTTGGAGAACCCTTCTGAAGATGTAGTGGGAAGATCAATGAGCATAGAACAATCAATGACGCTAAAAGGAGCATACAATGTGATGAAGGCAAAGTTACTAAAGTATGAGTTAGAGGTAAAAAGAAAACCAATCTTCCCTATCGCTATAATGTTTGATCCGTCTTTAAAACTTGAATATATTCCCATGGATGAGCAAGAATATATCATGCAACACTTGAAGAATTTACTTGAATTGATGCCAGCCCCACCAACATCAAGCACTTGCACACAGGGTGAGACATTACTTAGTAGTTCTACAGCTTGTTCAAAAATGATGGTTGAATTGATAAAGCGTAAAAGGAAAAGGAATATGAACATCTTATTAGAAAGGCCAATATCTGATGAAATATTTGATTATTTGCATGACTCTCAAGTTCAGGGTTCCCATCTTGATGCTCTACAATGGTGGTGTAAAATTGGGTCTGAAAAATATCCACGACTAGCGATACTAGAAAAGGGGTTTTTATCAGTTTGTGCATCAAGTTCTCCATCTAAGCGTCTTTGTCTCATCAGGACGAGGGATTGTTACATACAAAAGGGGAATATTATCTCCAAAAACTATATTAATTTTGATGACCTTAAAATCTTGGAGTTATAAGGATGAAATAGATAACGACGTGAAAGAACTTGGTGAAGATGATGACTAATATTTCTTTTTCCTCAAAGAACAATATCAAGGTATCGATCTCCTATGATCTTCTCAAGGTATGATTTATTTATGAAGTGACTGATTTTGCTTGATTTAAACTCCTTTAGTGACCTCTATAAATTACAAAGAGTAAATTTTCTTATTTCTAGCTCAATTTCTTATTGTTGGGTTTGTTTCTCCATTTATAATTAGCATTTTTATCAATAGGCACACTTATATTTACTAATTACATAATACTAGAAGTTTACGATAATTGTAAACTATTTAAGTTTCTGAACTATTAAATAATTTTACTTTTTTTCATGGGCAGATCCTCAAAGGCTCAAATTTGCAAGGGATACGTCTTTTGGGAGATGGCATTTGAACTCTTAGAGCAGGCCACCAATTCTTATATTCATCGAGAGTTCATTCCGCCACTTAATTAAACTTCTAGGTGGGAAATTTTTTGACATTTGAAACTAGTTTTTGATATTTGAAAATTTGTTACATTTGAAAATTTGAGACCGAAATTAAGACCGAACCGAACCGTGACCGAGGTAGACCGAGACCAAGACCGAATTAAGGTTTGGACCAATTATTGTGCCAAAAATTGGACCGGACCGGGACCGTTGAACCCTATGTTTCACTCATGACAATCATCCTGATTTAAACCCAATCATGCATCGAGACTCAAAGGTTGACATTACTAAGTAGAACCTCTAAGCACTTTTGGTTTATTGCCACCAATAACTGGATTTCATAAATACCGCATTGATTCCAACATATTCAAATAGAGGAAGTTGCACCGGCCAATTAAACTGGTTATTTCCTCCACAAAAGCTGCTGCCCGACAAAAAACTTACAATATAGATTCAATCCAAGTCAAGTCCGGAGAGATTCATTACAAAATATGAATCAATCCAAGTCAATGCCTTCATCCATTTATATTTAAATTTCATATGATTTGAATGAATGAATGATGATTCACAATCAGAATCATATGGGCTAGGCAATTACTAAACACGGAAAATTTGATGTGAAGAACATATCTTTGAACTTGAAAAGCAAAATCTTGGTGAAAAATATTATGTCTTAGTTAAATCCAAAACAAACCATCTAATTGTGCAAATCAATACGATTCAATTCAACAATACCTCTTGTTGTATATATAAGTGATACTTTGGTTTCTGGTTGGACCAAATTTAAAAGCAAATTTAAATATCACCGGAAAGGAAAGCAAGTCAGTGAAATGCTCTGGCCGCTTAGACTGTTCCTCTCTCTGCAGAGAGAAAATTCCCTTGGTTCACAGCAGCACCACTTCTACAAAGCAACTATACAGAGTACTGTCCACAAATTTCCAAAACACGAGGGGGTGTATCGTTTTAGGTTAGCTATGGCAGATGAGCTGGTAAAAGAGTAAGAGCTCTTGGTTTCAGTTAGTCTGGCCACCACTTCCTGGGTCCGCAAGCGGCCTCCTTGGCCTTCTCCCCGGAATCATCCTCAGGAACATCATCTGGATACCAGAGTTGCCCTAAAAGATTATCAAGAAAATGAGAAATAACTGAAAAAAAAATATCTCAGGAAGCTCCTTACCGTTGACGGTGTTTTGCCGGCTGAGATTTCCTCTTCGCTCTTCTTCTTTTGACCACTGCAACTGAACTGGTGGAGACCCAGGTAGGAAAGACAGTCTTTCAAAGCGAGACGGAGCCAGAGAAAGGGAGAGTACAGTATGGTTGTCCATGTACAAGCTGACCTTGAGGTTTTTCCATCACCTGGGTCGTCCTCCATGTTTTCTTGGGCTTCTCCTCTGGCTTGTGAGTCTCGGCTAAAATTTTTCAAATAAATCGGTAATTGCTTCAGATGGGTATCCTTGTTTTCCGGCTACAGCTCAGACGAGTGAATTAAATGAGACTGATGGAGGAATAAATAATAAATGCTGTGCACCTACTCCATTCAACTCTCTCTCTCTCTCTCGCTCCCCCGGCACTTATGGATAGGTTAACCAAATGATCTTTCTCTCACTTTGTCCACCTGCTCTATTGAAAGAATGATTCTCAGCTTTTTGGACTCTCTTGATAGAGTAGCTCTCATAGATAACGAAGATCGAGGCCGGGAAATTCCTTTCAAGGCCGCGACAAAGTGAAATCGGGCAGAGATGGGCGATTCAGTAAATCGCCCACAGGCACCATAGATTCCCGCTTAAGGAAAAAACAAGCGGCACGAATTCATGAGCTGAAAAACGCCAGAGGGAAAAGGGCCAAAGTTACACTCTCCATATCATAATCTATTATTTTTCAGAAGGTGACGCAGTAAATGGAATACATAAATGGATTTGAGATCGATCTATATTGAAAATGTCTTTATAATAAATTTTATCATGTTTTTTCGCGTGTTTATGCCGATAAAGCTAGGAACACCATTAAGTGATACAATCCAATTGTGATATCCTATCATTTTGTATTCCGGGGGATTTGTAATGGAGGGGAGCATTGGATTTGTTACTACTAGTTTGACAAATGGGTATATCATGTTTAAGTCTAACCTTTACAATTTTTTTTTAAATTCTAAAATTCATCTTGATAAATCATGGGGAATAAATCCATGAGGGATGTATTACACACCTAAAAACGTAAATAATTTATTCTCTAGAATAAATCATGGGGAAAGATAAGCATTGCCATACGTTTTAAAAGTTTATAGAAAATCTGAAAAAATGAAAAAATATGGTTTAGTACATTCCTTCAATGCTTCTCTCAGAGACCAAAGAATTTTTAGAGCGCAAAATAGTCGAAACAAATGATTATTCATGAACATCACTGGGAAACAAAAAATGTGTAATTATTGTGGTTCTAATTTTTCTAAATTGACCATATGAATACTAAGCTTGCCTTATAGATTATACGTAATGTTAGATAATCTCCCATGTAAAATATTTTGTCCCTCTATCTGCTCACTTTCATGAGCACAATACATATTTCATGGATACTAAACCAACACATACACATCTTGAACGTACTCTATTTGAAATCATAGAAATTAAACCAGTGCACGTAAAAATAGAAATAATTAAATGTTTTCAAACTATAAATTTATTAGATCATAAATATATGAAACCATATGTATACAAGTTGTTTTGCATCCATCATTTTGTTAAAAAATATAAAAATGTTTTCTAATGTGATTTCATGTGATTTTGTAAAATGAGTGTTGAACTCGTAAATTCTGAATATATTCTTAGATAAGTCAAATTTTAATTTTTTACAACTTGTTTGCAAAATAACCTCACATGAAGTAATTTAGAAGTTTGAGTGGTCTAAGAAAGAGATAAGGCACATGTGGTCTAGAAATAAGATAAACAAAAATCATTAAAAATTTTCCAATGGTGATGAATAAAAGTGAATCACAACACATGGGAAAAGAGTGAATCATTATCAAAGCATTCAGAATGACAACTTAGAAATGTCATGACCACATAATTTCACTTGAAAGCATCCAATGGTAAAAAAAATTTGAGATTCAAGAGGAAGATATCAATTAGGCATTTACAAAGCACAAGTCAACATTAAAGTCCTAAAATCGAGAAATGATTGATGGAGAGAGGGAAAAAATGGCTAAAATTAAGGATCCCAAAGAATAGAAACTTCCCCTCCATTTAAGGATCTCAAAGAATATCAGCTATCCTTCAAACTAACATCCACCCTAAAAAAGAGGAAATTATTGCAAGCGAAAGGAGAAATTTTTGGAACAAATAAATAAAAGATTTCTATACACTCATGCCATTTTTCTCATGGTGCAATCATCTTATTATTCTCCTAATGGAACTGTTTTCTTGTTGAAAATTGATGAAGTGAATTTGTATGGTCATTGAATACATGCGGATAAGTGTCAAAACAATTACCAAACTCACCAATTTAGAGAAATAATCAAGAATTAAATAGTTTAGTGGTGAATAAGTGTCGAATCCACATAGAATTCAGGTATTTTTTACATATTCTTTGAAATTCGATCAAATCGGACAATGAATGGAGGTGAGAAATTAGGGATTTCAATATTTTTAGAAAGATAACTTGAAATTGAATCCGCGGCATAAAAAATCATCGATATTGGATCAAGATTCATAGATAAAGATTAAAATCAAATAGATACTAGGTAGAAATTTTTGAACAAAAAGATAGCAAAAAAACCAAAATTAAAATCAAAATTAACTTAATCTATGATTCAAAATTGAAATCTAATGTTATAGAAAGAAAGATTATGAAAAAAACATGATTTCTAACTCAAGATGGTGCTCGAATTGATCCAATTGCTTGACGGATTAAAGGTTTATCGTTCCCCGAATTTGAAGACAATCGTTGGCATTCAAGAATCGATTCCTCCCAATTCTCTCAATGAAATCTCACTTTTAAACACTCCTCAGAAGCCAAAATGAGTCTAGAAGTGAAGGGAAGCAAGAGATTCAAGGATTGTGGTGTGTAGACAGTTTGATTACTCAAAAAACCTAAGAATACATTTTTCACCAAAGAACATTCGTATAAATAGACAAATTTGGGCATAACCGTCGGATTTGCCATTTCATCTTTGATCAAGGACTCTTATGAAACCCTTGAATGCGAATCATTACGGTTAAGTCATGTCTGTTCGATTAAAGATGAATTGCTGAGATTTCGTCACATCACATGTGAAACGCTCGCCGTCTGATCTTGATCTAACACTCCAAATGCATCCACGTGTCCAGCGGGTAGTTTTATATCTGATTTAATCTCAGCTCTTATAACTCCTCAGATTAATGTTCAGATTGAAACGTTACAAAACAAATTGTCGCCCAATAGGACTGTGCCGCATACCCCCTCACTTAAGTGACAATCAGAAATCACGATTTGATCGTGCGATCGGACACTCCACATAACGCCACATCAATTGAGCATATAAAATCAGAAAGATAGTCTCACATGATGAAAAATCAAACGATTTGACCGGTATATACAAGTTGTGTAATTAAGAAGATAGCAAAAATCCTGAAAAGGGTGCTTTCTCATTAATCGCACACACGCGTGCACATGTGCACTCACACACATGTACACATGTACACTGTGTGACACGTGGCATTCTCATACGCTGCCACGTGGTGCCACAATTTTGTTCGTGCCACATGGCGCCGCAATTTTTTCCGCACCACGTTAGCTACCACATCATGACGTGATAATAAATTTATTTTTTATTCATTTTAATTCAAAATAAATTTACTTAAATTCATATAAAAATCATAAAAATCCCCAAAAAATCCTTAAAAATTAGAAAATTTGTAACTTTCAAAATAATACTCCAAATTATTCCAAATTTGTCTTGTTTGATCAGAAATTAAATAATCTATCATTTTACAAAGTTTAATCACAAGAGAACAAATTTTTATTTAAAAAATACACTCATTTCTCTTAGAAATTAAAACTTGGAAAAATAAATGAGTACATAAAAGAGTATTTTCTCTTATTATTAAAAATTGAAACCCAGTTATAATCTCAAATATATATGGGAATAATCTACTTTAAAAAATATTCTTTAAAAATGCATAACTATCCCTAAAATAGTGCATTTTAATATTATAACTTAAAATTAGATGAAATGATAGATATGCACTCAAAGTATGATAACATGCATAAAAATGGAATGGTTTATGCCTTAATTTGTATTAACAATTGTATAATTGCATGTTATCAAAAATCGAGTTTGATGAACTAGTTGGCTGGATTATAAAATTTATACTTCTTGGTTCTAATAGAGAATTTAGGTTTGTGATTCTTATTTATAGGTATTCATCAAAGACAATAAACTTATACTAGGTCAAGAATAATATAATTTTTGAGTAATTCAGATAACCTATCCTTATCTTTTCCATTTCACATGTAAATGATTTATCATAATATTCTTTTGTAGTTCTTCTAAGATAGAGTCATCGATTCATATAGTTGTAATATCTTATATTATCTCTTCTCATCAAACTTGTCATCAACAAAATTCTTCTTTGTCATCTTAATATATTAAAAAAATATCATTTCACCTATATTCCCTATTAATATAAACTTGTTTATCCTATTCATTTCAAAACTAAAATTCAATTTGAAAAAAAAAATTTAAAATTGCAAATCAATTTTTTCTTCACACTAGAATTTCCAATTCAATCTTTATTTTTGAGTTCAAAATCATTATGATGCCTTTTTATGAAAATCTACGTTCATAATTTTATATTATACTTGATTGAGCTTTTGAGATATGTTAGGATCCTCTTTAGTAGCATACATGAGAGGTTGTCCCACTAGAACCTCTTTGGTGAGATCATAACATAGAAAGACATATTACTAGAAACATATGAGGTACAAGAACCTGTTTTTCCACCAACAAAAGCACTTGATCTCACTATCCATTGAGGATTTCTAGTGTGATACTTTCAGTTCCTCAAAGAGGTTCTGGGAAATTGACTTTGAGACAATGTATATAGTAAAGGAGAGAAAGAGATTAAGAAAGGTGCTAATAGAGAAAAAATTTAGAGATAGGGTGGTGGTTAAAATAACATTTACCTTTTGAAAGGGAAATTCAAAGATGTCAATCATTTTATACTATGAGAAGATTTGAATGGAGATGGCTTTTGAGGTGCTTGACTTGAACCAATGAAGTCGAATATGAAAAATCTATGATTAGGCATTGCACTTGCATGAGAATACTTCATCAAAGTTTAACGAAGGTCAGTGGAAGAGATGGAGGACTAAATGACTATTCAAAATTTATGTGTCATAGCAAGTAGATTGAAGGTAGGTGGCATCAAAAGAAACTACATATTCTCAATCATGGTTAGGAATATCTAATATCACTTCTAGTTCAAAGAGATCTCAAAAAAGATAACCTCAGTATAATGAGGTGTAAGTTTATCCAAATTTTCAGATTGATTATAGACAAATGCATTACATTCAAAATCCAAAAGAGGAATCTCCTCAAACTAAGGGAGTAGGAGGAAGATAATAAGACGAATTAGTGATTCTGAAAACAACATCAATAAAAAATTAAAGAGGAACCCCCACATTATATAAAAGGAGTGTAAAAACACTTCCTTTTGGAAAAACTAATTTTATTTGAAGCATATAGACACTTGAATAGATGAATGGTACCCATGGAAGAAAAATAAATTTGAAGCTATTTTGAGAGAATTCGAAGGGATTCTCTATGGAAAGAATCCTCTTACTGATTGAATGTTAAGTGATAATTTGATGAACAAAATTTATTCCATAGATATGACTTTCTAAAAATCTTTAAGAAAGTAAATAACATATTCCAAAGAGAAATTAAAAAAAACAGTGAAGTAAGGAAAAACACCAATGGATGTGATTGATGCAAGATCCCAAATGTCATTTTAGTTGAGATAAAAATAACTTTTTATTGTAAATGAGGGCAATATGGTGATAGGTGGAATGATTGATAAGTCTGAAATATTAAATGCATTATGCCATTGTATTTGTGTTCAGACTTAAACAATAAACTGTGTATAACAGACTTTCCCTTAAATTTGCAAATATAAAAAATTTGTGCCTCACTAAAGGGTCGAACCCAAGGGAGGTTACACCGATATTTTCCATTTTTATATATTCCAAACAGAATTTAAGTTTTCTTTTTTTTTTTTACAAATGCAGAGCAACAAGTCAATTATATGAAAAGAGTTGCAATTTTCCTCCTTTAATCTTCAATGAACTGCAAGCAAATTATATGCAAATGAAAGTGAACTGCAAGACAGTTATCTTCAATGAGTTGCAATTATATGAAATAAATTGCATTGATATACAAAAAAAAATCAAGTTGCAGAAATGCGGGGTTTAATATGCTAAATCCACTTTCATTGTTTTACATTTTTTTTATTTTCAAAATTTTTTTATCAAACTGCTGTTATTATTTGTATTACTAAAACTTTACAAAGAGAATTGTATTTTCTATTCACTCCTTTTCAGAGATATTATCTGTTTAGATAAACTCTTTATTTTTCTTTTTCCTTTTTTTTGTAATTGGATTTACTTGATTTAAAAATCAGTTTTATCCAGAAATCAGATTGACATAGAGAAGAATGTTCCTATTTATCTATAAGTATGTCTTTCCTCACTGAAAATATGGACTGCAGAATTTTAAAGCCGAAAGAAAAGAAGAGAAAAGAAATGAAGAAAGGGAAAAGAGAAGAATAAGGTGAAGAAAAATAAAAGAAAGAACGGAGAGTAGTAGAAATAGGTATAATAGTTGTATATGTGAGTTTCCTCACTGAGGATATTACTGCAAAATTTTGAAACATGCAGAAAAGAAGAGAAAAGAAATGAGGAAAGGAAAAAGAAAAGATTAAGGTTAAGAAAAATAAAAGAAAGAAAGGAGAGTAGTAGAAATAGGTATTACGAGTTATTATATGTATTTCCTTGCTGAGAAGATTGATAGTAGACTTATGAAACAGAAAGGAAAAGAACTGAATTATTTATTGAACTCACGAGAAATCAAAAGAAAATGAATTACTCAGTACAACAACAAAAAATCAGAACGCAAGACGAATATTAAGAAACAATTATGTAACTTCAAAATTAAGCTGGAAGCGAACTCTCGGATGAAGCTGATTAAAGACCTAAAAAATTGACTGAGTAAAAAAATTCACAAACAATCAAAGTATCAAAAGGCTTTGACTGAGAAATTAATCTATTCAGAAAAATGAAGTGAAGGAAAAGGAAAAAGAAAACGAACAAGGAGAAGGTAGAAAAAATTTCTTATCTAATCAATATACGCAAACCTAATCGCAGCTTCCGATCGGAGGAGTAGAAGTTCTCTTCAAACGCTCCGGTCGACGCTACTTCAATGTGGATCTCATTTCCCCCTGTGTCCTCCAGGCCAAGAATCTTCTTGGACGGGAAATCAAGAACGAACCTAATGCCACTTCCTCTGTTCTTCTTTATGCTTTCTGAAATCGCGATCCCTCCAACTTGAAAAATTTGTTATGGATCTTGATACGCGTCGCTCCACACGCACGTCTATGCTGTACGCTGGGATTGCTCATACTCAGGCTTCCTCCCTGTGATTGGTGGAGGATAGCTCGCGTGTCTTGATGCTCGTACTCAACAGTTAAGGCACAGGTTGACTGTGTACACATCGCTGTACACACATGTTTCCTCTTCGTCGTGTGATTGGCTCACATGATTCACATATAAATCACGTCCAACAGTGCTCCGAAAATTCATTAGTAACAATAAGCCCATTAAGGGCATTAATAAAATGAATTGCATTTAAAAGACTTAAATGAAAGTGTTATTTGCTGAAAAAGAAGATAATATGCTTCATTTAAAGTAAATGCTACAAGAATATGAATTACCCTGTCCCCAGTTGCTAGTAGAGTATTTATTTATGAGAGTAATTCTTACTTAAAATTTCTCATAACAGCCCTAGTTATTTGTCATTAACTCATCCATGTTCACGTGCAATAAAAGTGTTTAGTTCAGGCATGACATCATGATAACATGCAAAATCCTTGTTGATTTCAAACTTTCAATGATTAAAATGCAAATAAAAGGATGGTTTAGAGCATACCTCTTTGAAAAGATTCACTTTTTAAAAGTAGTAGTAGTAGTAGTAGTAGTAGTAGTACCCATGGAAGTGCTTCTTGGCGTTTGGAGATTGCATGGTGTCTAAGCCAAAACTACCAAAAATGAAGAGTTACGAATAGAAGTCAAGGAAATGAGGCATAAAGGATGTCCATCTTTCAAAAGTACAAAGATAAATTTGACATTTTCATACCCCAAACCAATCACTTTTATGAGTTGTTGGTCATGAAAGATATAATTAACATGGTAAAGTTTGATAAAATAGTAAATTCCAAATAAATGAAAGGCCTGATTTCGAGATCAAGTAACTATGGTAGGATCCAAATCTCACACAATTTCTCAAGGGAATTTTTCATTTTGATGGCCAAAGTAAATAATTTCCTTGATCAAATAACTGTGTATGCCACAATAAAATCATTTCAATAGTAAGAGGTAACAAGACAATAGTATTATTGGGCTTTTCCTTCAATGGAATAATATGAAAAGGAAATATAGGATCAGAACCCAACAATTATAAGATCAATACTAATCTTGAAAGATGATAGCTAATGACACAAAAAAATGACAAAGCCTCTCAAATACAACATTCAGATTTTGATGGGTGAAATATAAGATTTGATTCAACAAGGCTATAAAAGGTAATTTTGATGGCCAAAATTAATGTTCAAGAAATTTGGTGCCAAGTAATGGTGCCAAAATTTAGAAATGAGAAAAGCGGGGATTGAAAATGTTTTTCTTGCATAAAGACATATTATCTAGGAGTATACATGTTGGCCTAGAAAGAGGAAAAAGAGAATAAAAATGGAGCCCTAGGTGAGCCTTAGCGCATTAATACCATATGACATGAGAGAGAATGAAACAAATGAGTTTCTATCTCCACTAAAAGTGAAAGCCGTGTGTATATTACATGACCTGCATTTTGTAGCTACAAAAATATTATTATTAACTAAATTTAACACAAAATTCTTGCCATTCTAGTTCATGTTATCACATTTTAGTATATTTCATGACTTCTATGTCATTTATATGCAATTCTCAAAATCCGCTATTTGAGGCTCACTTCATGTAACTAATGAGTTTGATCTTTTTCAAGATCAATTATCCCTATTATCCCTATGTTTTTATAATTTGCAATTGGAATTTGGGAGGATAGAATTTTGAAGAATAACAGAAGAATAAAGATACTGTGGTTCAAAGGTGATTTAAGAGTTAACCAAGGGCCACTTTCTAAAGCAATATGGGAATATTTTCAGAAAAACCCTTTGATTCTCTTTATAAATTGTAAAATTAATGGGATATATATATATATTGTGAACGATATGCATATTTTAAGGTTTCAAGATTTTTTGAAATTTCTAGGGATATTATTGAATTAATTTCAATGTGAAAGGTCAAAAGTATTTTGGGACGTACCACATCGGCTATTGTGGCTTGCTTGCCAAATAGCACACAACTAGAGAGCCAGCATGACAAGAATCACTCAATTTGGGGACATCCTCTGCGAAAGTTTCTAAATGGTTAGACCTAAAACTATTGGGATTCATGACACTATCATAGGCCATTCAACTTTTCTTCAGGAAATCTAACGATTGTGGCTAAAATTGGCCCAATAAGGTTGTTTCAAAGAAAACCAAATCCTTAGATCAAGGTTCTTTTTGTCTTTTTTGACTTGTGATTGGATAAGGCCTTGTTCTTAGACAAACTCATTCTTTTCACCCAAAATGATAATTTCTGTATTCCTTTCATATTCTTGTGAATTTTTATGTCAAATTCTTGTCAACGACTACGAAATGCCTGGGAACTACATTGCTTAATTTCCAAAAATTGATGTCAAAGAATTTTAATCTAACAACATTTGATCCAACGACATAGGGTTATCATCATGTTCCCTTCAGAATATTAGGTGTATTATTCATGTACCAAAAATGTAGTTATAGATAGATTAGGAGTAGATGTAGGATTTTAGTAGGCTTGATGATCTTTCTTTGATATCTCCCTCGTTTCAAATTTTAATGATGCCTAATTTAATGAATAAGATTCCTTTCTTTCCCTTCTTTCTAAATCTTTCATTATTTATATTTTTTTCCTCCTCTTTCTTGTTCCATATTTTAAGAAAATTTGACCAAGTTTTTGTCTATCATCATCGTCAAAACAATTTTCTATGGATTTTATTAGTATTTAGTACTATACCACATTGGAATTGTCTATATACAAGTAATACGCCCGGGAGAGGATGAACAAAATTTGAAAGAACAAGGTTGGAAAACCCATGCTCATAATTAGGATATCCTTAAAAGGTTTATATTTCTATTATTCAATTCACTATTGATCAATAAGTTCCAGATTTAGGACCAAGAACATCATCAATCATTGTCCCTTACCAAGGGATACATTATTTTCATTTAGCTCAATGTGGATTACATCCTTGTTTTAACTTAGAGTCATGGATGATGTTGAGATTGAGAAGGTAAGCACTCTCACCAAGAGTGGATTATCCCTATATTGGAAAGGAATGCTGTTTCTGTGAAATTGATTTTGCCTATCAACATGGATAGAGGGTTCTCAATGAGCACACCCATGTGACTGATCTTTCATAGGCAAACTAGTTTTCTTTGGTGGAAATCTAAGATCTCATCGACTGACACAAACCCAATATCTAGGATACTACCTCTTCTCTCCTCAAGGATGCCAATAGTATCAACAGATTTGTCATAGTTAATGAAAATATTTTTTTAAAATTTCTTTAATATTTCTGAAAGGTTTAAAGCTATCCACCTTACTTGTGCCCCAGAATATTTTTAACTTCATTAATTTTTTAGAGATTATGAGAAAATTTTGTATGATCTATACGGAAGAGGCATTATTTTGGGGGGGAAAAGTAACACATGGTCAAGCACACCAGCTTTTTTTTTAGAAACCCAGTTTACCATAACTTTGAATTTAATCTGAATATTATTAAATATTATTATTTACTTACTGTCAAGTGAGTACTAAAAGGAGGAATTGGTAGATCTGAGAAAACTAATTCGAAGAAGATTCCACTGTGATCTATAAGTGGAACTTATAATCTTCTCTCAAAAAAGAGACAGGATGATCAGATTTGAATCTTTCTTTTATGACGATCTCCAATCTACAATCATAACCTTGTTTCTAATGAAGGAAAAGAAGATGAATACTTAACCTATCGACGATCGACGAGTAGTCTTCTCAGATCTTCGAGGAGAAACAATTACAGATGAATAATCAAAATCTGCTGATCAAGTGGCTTAATCATATCCTAACGAAGAAGACGGTCAAAAGCGGACCGCCATTCCCAACTGGACTAATCATGTACAAAGTCTCGGAATCCTTAGATCCAATAACATGATCAAACGAAGAACGCAAGTAAGCAACCTCCCCGTCAGGAGACTCGCCCTCAAAACTCACCGGAAGCACTCCAGCTCCCATGGAAATCGCCCTCAGATGCTCCATCGTCCTCAAATCCTCTTCACTGGCTTCCCTCTTAATTCCATACCCCGTCTTCTTCCCATTACAGAACATATTCCACATTGCCTCGTCGAGCAGCTTCCCCGCTACCTCCCTCTTCTGATCATGCTTTTTCTCACACTCGAGCGCAATCCTGACCGTTCCAGAGCTCATGTCTCGGAACAACACGTGGGTTTGAATGGAGAGCCCGATAACGTAGCTGGGCAAGCACATGGAGTTGTCTTGAAGAGAGAGAGTCACTTTTCCTTTGCGGCATCCGAAGAGAGTTCCCGTTACGCGGGCAGTCGATGAGAGGCTCTTGCAGGCCTCGGGAAGGCAGATGGGGAGAGGAGAGAGCGTACATTTTGGGCCGAAAACTGGGAAGGAGCGCAGGACGGAGAAAAGCATGCGGAAAGCTTTGGTGCTTTTGTTTCTCTTCTTCGTCGAGGGCTGGAGAAGGGTAAGAGGCTTCTGTGAGCGCGGGGAAGGAGAATTTTCAGGTATGTCGTGATCGTTGTTGTCCTCCGTGGTGAAGGATGTACTCTTTTCGTTCGCTGCAGCGGAGCGTCGCTCCGCCATTTTTCTTCAGATCTCGAGAACGATATGGGAGAGGAGATAGCGAGCGAGAGTGTGGCTTTTTGTGTGTCGTTGGAGATGATTTCGCGTGGCTTTGAACGCCGCCTAATTTTATGGGTATCCTGTGGATTCCTTGTGATTGTCCGGTTTCCTAGGACTAGATGAAAGGATAAATGGTTGAAATTTTTAGTGAGCCTCATCATTCTCACTATCTCCTCTCCCCATCTGAAATTTTTACAGATGATTATTCCTTCTTTCAGAGGACTAAGCCCGATTTTTATTCTTTGATTCAAGGATACTTTGAGGAAACCTGAGAATAAGTAATTCTTCTGGTCAAATTTAAAATTCCTATCATTTAAATTATAACATAACCTGAGTTTATATACTTGTTGGATATAAAATAGACTTTGGAGTGTTCGAATTAATTGAAGGCATAACAATCTAATTGTGCATTTATAGTAAAGTTTCCAAATTCCATCGATCAGTCACGATCTTAGATCCTATTTTATCGATACTCACTAGACCATCTAAATTGTCATTCATAGGATATACATTGGTATCGTGTGCTCCTTATATCCATAGTACAATTGTAAGAAAAAATTATGAAATTTTGTTTTAGAAATCTGTTAGAAAAAATTCTAGTTTCTAAAACCCACATGCCCAACTTGAACATTTTATTGTCCTTAACAAGAGCATGCCCATGTGAACAAGAAATGATTATGATGTATGTCAGGAAAAGTTATCTCAAAATTTAGGAAGGTGGATTAGAAAACTCATAGAACATTATAGATGTGTTGCATTCAAGCTTCCTTCCTCAGTGATTCTCCTTTTGATTCTCTCTTCTTCTTAGTGTTCTCCCCTCAAGACAAAAACAAAAACACAAAATAAGAAAACAAAAATATTGGGTTGCCTCCATATAAGCCCTATCGAATTATTCCTGCATTCTTGTCCTTGAGACCTTAAATTTTCTCATTATTAACCCATTTTTCAGCCATATAATAATCACAAAGCCACATTCAAGGTTTATCTTGATGTCTTTGGAATGTGATTTGTGAATCTAAAACACTTAAGATTCTCACTTTCAAGTTGTCCTAAAAAATTCTCATTATAAACTTGGGCTGATAATTTTCTATTTAAGATATTCCTATGGTGCTCTTTGGAAGTTGAGGACTTGTGAGTAGTTTTTTTTAGTTGATTGAAGTTAGTAAGTTATGGCTGTCAGTCCCCCATGATCAACCATCACTCATAAATCAATATCGACTGCTCAAAAATTGACAATCAAACCATAAGTGTGATTTTAATCATCCAAAATGAATAACTAGTCCATATATTTTTGGAAATCAAGATACTTGAAGTGAAAAAGACTACCTTTTATGTCGTCGATCAATGTTCATTGATCTACTCTGATCCACCTAAGATTACCTAAAAACTAGTATAATATGGAGGAATAGAATCACCTACAAGTAATAGAATTGTCTCATCAAGACACCCAACAAACATTCTATGCAATGTACGTTGAAAATAGTAAAAATAAATAACCAACTTTTGTCAAAATCTGATACCTACATTACTATTTGAACCATCAAAGTCAAAATGGAGGATTTCCTAGACACTAGTGCCATTTGATAGGCATAAATCATGTTTTTAAAAAATTCAACTCATTCTTATCAAATAAAATTCTAAAATCATCAAATTTAATATTTAAAACTAGAGTCGTGGCGAGTTGAAGTTGAATCCACAAAGAGTAGATTTTAAAAATGATGATCATTGAGACTTGGATAAATTTGGTAGCTCGGACAGTAAGATGAGATCAGATAATAGAGACATAGAGATTTAGAAATGAGACAAAATGAGCTTTCCAAATTTCCCAAGAGTGCAAAACCTGGGGATAATTGAAAGAAAAATGACACATGGAATTTAAGAGAGAGAAATTGATTTGCAAGAAGGGAGAAAGTGTGATTATTCGTAACTAACTACCAATAATTAGAAAAATAAGACCTAAAGTTCTGAACTCATGATGGGTTTCTCATCCTTAATCTTGGATACATTGTGCAAGTGATCCAATTCATAATACATTAAGGCTTTAGAAGAAGAAACACTCAATGATACTCATAAGATTGAATTAGCAATTCAACCACTTATAAGAATGCTCTTAATGTTTGTTTCATTGTGAGGGAATTTTTTTGTTGAAGGACGTGCTGAAGATTTCTAAGCATCAAATTTCAAGCCTATGAACCCAAAAAGTGTTTTTCGGGTAAATTTTAGTTTATGAAACTCAAAGAAATGCAGAAATAAGGGTGATCACGAGGAATCATTCCATTCTGATCACACCTTTCAGGGATAGAATGGCCAAGGTTAAGCCGCATTGCCCCCATTTAGGGTAGGAGAGGGAGAGAGGTAGAGGGATCAAATAGACTATATACATATATAAATTTGTCATCTCATCTTCATTATCACATGTTCTATGCATAAGTTCTCCTTTGCCTTCTCATTTGATTTCTTGCCTATTTAAATGTTTTATCAAATACATCCTTGTTTGTGGAAAAATTTCACTTTGTGACATATGCTTTGACTTTGAGTCACACGTCTTTAACCATAAGAATTTAAATTTTAAAAACTTGGATATGAAAAGATATTCAAAAAGGTGATTGTGTAATCAAGAAAACATTGTATGCACTTAACACTAGAAGGAGACACATTCTAAAAAAATGGTGCATGCATGTCTTTTGCCCAAGGCAAAAGGAAAGATCACTACAAGAGTTTTTATATGTTTATTTATTGGACATTTTTCCAATTAGAAGGATCAATTACGCTTTGACAATTGAAAATCTCATTGTCCCGCTAGGGACAATGTTAGAGATCCAACATGTTAGGGGCCTTAGTCCCACATGGGACAAATCTATTTTTATTTTCTTCTTCCTTAAATATAAAGGCATATACTCTCCTTTTCTAGGATTTCACCCTTCCATGACATGTATAAGTAACTTTTGATAGACAATATCTTTGTCTATATGGTATAATCCCATTACCTTCCACGACAACGTACCATTTCTAGATGAAATTTCCAAGAGCAGGTTGCACGTAACATGGTGTCTACTCAACCGATCAGTTGGGTTAAATTGATGAATGATTAGTTAAATCATATTTGAATCCATTGGAAAAGACAATAAAGACTTATTGGGCCATTAACTTAGGCCTAGAAGGTCACATGCATTGAGTTTTTGGATGATAATATGAATATAATTTTCTTGATGTCGTCACGCTCATTTCCATTTTTCTTCCGATCCCACGATTGTGATGATATTCGATGTGATAAATTATATTCCCCGGTGTATTAGATCCCAAATGGAATGAAGAGAGAGAAAAACTTTATCGACACGTATGTGATATTTAGACTTGAACAAAGTTACATCGAGTCTTATGAATTAAAACCTTGGTACAAGATTGTGAGACCTAAAAATATTTTCACAATATTTTGCATATTTAGTGGCTAATTTTGTGCCTAATTATGATTATGAGATTTACAAAAATATTTTTCATAACTTTGGTAATGACTTAGTAATATCACTAGGAAGATGAAATATCATAATTAAGTATAATAAAACAGGCCAAGATCCAACACTTTTCTAGGTGACTCATCTTAAAAAAATTTGATAGAAAATTTAATTATATCCGATTATGAAAGAAATCTCCATATCATTCAAGTTTGAGAGAAAGCAAGCTTTCATGTATAAAGAAAGATGAAATATGGTAAATAAAATATTCAATTTTGTCTCCCTGTCCAATCAAAATTGTGAAGATTTAATGCCATCGTACATCTTGAAAATGATGTTAGAAAAAGAATAATTGCAGCATGAAAGCAATGAAATAAATCAGATTTTAGATCTATTTTCTTCAAAATGTTGATGATGGTCTTACAAAAATGGTGGGATAAATAAAATATTGTATAATATGAATTTGTCAAAAGGAGGCAATTTGCCAAAATACTGTATAAATTTTGCCAAAATACTGTCAAAAGGATAAATAAAATATTGTATAAATTTTCAAAAGGAGACAATTTGCCAAAATACCCCTAGACTTCAGCTGGTGCATGCTTTATGCAATGTTTTCATCAAGTTTGTACTTTCTTGGTCAATTCGATTAAATTTTGGGGGTTTTGATGCAAAAAATAAGAATTTCTTATGACCGTTAGTCGTTCTCTTGTCTGAAAAAGGTCAACGAGGTCAACCGATCACCACTCCCACCTACCAAACTCTTGGTGTACATTTTTTCTTCTCACCTAACGCCATTCATTCACAAGACATCGATTCTCTTTCCCATTCTACAATGACTTTTAAATCAGAATGAGACTTCTAAGCTGCAGTCGAGACGTTGGAATGCATTTTCAGAATATCTTAGTTCCATAGAGAGAATGCATTCTAATGGCATTTCCGTCACAAGTGCGAGAATTTATCGCGCCTCTTCTTTCAATCTTATCAAGCTTTAATCTAGAATCAGAACTCCCCCCAAGATCTCTCCGGGAAGAACTCGGGTGGATGTGGAGCTTCGATGGAGTCAGGCGCGGTAGCTATGAGTTTGAGGCTATGTTCACCCATCCCCGGAGAGAGCAATCCACGTGGCAGCAGCCCATTTCATAGTTCCAGAAAATTTGTTACTCTTGTGGAGAATTTAAATCCCGGAAGAATCAGATGCAGAAAGTCAATAGGTGTTCCTAATGTGCCTAAATATCGGCGTTCTTATACTAGACTTTCATCTCTGCATAAGACATCTGGAGGTAATTGTAATTAAGCGTAAGCCCATGATTTTGGATTATTAAGGGACTTGAATTTTGATGACCAATTTTTAGTATTTTGATTTTGTAAATAATTTTGCCTGCATTGTCCGTATCACCAAATTTCTTCCACTTTCTTCTTGAATCAGAGACCATCCATGCACCTGTAGAAGAAGCTGTTACCCTCAAGGTATGAAAATTATCTCTTCCTCTCTTCTTTTCTTAGAGTATTATCGGACAGCCGATAATTTTTATCTCTTCTTATAATGACACCCATATGATCTCTATTCATAGAGTATTTTCGGACGTCATTGTATCTTGACTTTTATGAATGTTAACATAACTGCAGAAGAAGGCCGAGTGTCTTTCTCCGTTCTTGAAACGACGGTGTATATATCTGGTTGGTCAGTAAAGATCAAACCTTATATGATGATTCATCTCTCAGAGAATTTGATCGATGGAGATTGCAGGGATGATGGGTTCAGGGAAATCAACGGTGGGGAGAATCTTAGCTGATGCGTTGGGATATTCTTTTATTGACAGGTTTATACAGAGTTTCTTTTGAGCTTTGTTATTATTGATTTCTGTTTTGATGTTTTCAATGTCGATCATGATGCAGTGATCAACTGATTGAGCAAGCCGTCGGAGGGATTTCTGTGGCTCAGATCTTTAAGGATTACAGCGAGGCCTTCTTCAGGGATAACGAGGTGCTTTAATCTCTCTCTCGATTCTATATCCTCAATTATGGTGAAGTGAACTGAAATGGTATCTTTGAAGAGACCTTCTTACCTGGAAGCTCAATTAAACCTATTTTTAGGAGGTTTTGATTGATTAATCTTCTTTCAGAGCAAAGTTCTTCAAAACCTGTCTGGAATGCACGAAATAGTTGTTGCAACTGGAGGAGGTGCAGTGATCCGCCCAGTTAACTGGTAGTGCCTCGCTGACCAGATTGTCTTTCTCTCTTTATAATATATACTGTCATAGCTTATTCTTATTATAATTTTCAGGAATAACATGAAGAAAGGTATAACGGTGTGGTTGGACGTCCCATTGGAGGCATTGGCAAGGAGAATCGTTGCAGTGGGGTCTGATTCTCGCCCACTCTTACACAGTGAATCTGGTGATCCATACACAAAGGTAGAAAACTTTAACTGAATAGTCCTGTTGTGCAATCCATTTGTTTATTGGTTGAGGTTTAGGGTTTTCTGGAGATCATTCCAATCCAAGAAATAATCTCAGTAACCTGTACATTGACTAGAATAATGTTTCTCTTTTGGTTTATGAGAGTTGGAAGATTTTTAAGGTGTTGGTTGAATTTTTTAGAGGAGATCAGGTAACTTCATTTTTGGGTAGAATATATGATTTGCTACTAGAACTTTGGTTAACCTATTCTGTTTCACTGTTCGTCGCTATGGGAGTTTGACATCTTTAGTCATCCTTTTTTGGAGTTCCTTGTTAACCGATGATTTACGGTTGGTGGTATTTTTACACGCAATCTGGTTAACCAAAAATTCATTTTTAGAGTTTCAAAACTTTTATGTTGGTTTGTTGAATAATTACTAAAGACCTAGTCCGACCTAGTCAATCCAGAGGAATTGAAGTTCTGGGTCTGATCAATTTCCCGGTTATAAGTACTTGGAATGTAGACTTTTCATAATTGAGGATCAGTCGACCAAAGAGTCATTTTCTTTCTGCGGGCACATGCAATCTGTGAAAATGGAGAAATTTTTATTTGGTTCGCTGACTTTTTACTGAGAGCTGATCAACTCATGATTCATTTTCACTGTGTCAGGCTTATGTGCGGCTGAGCAATCTGTTTCAAGAGAGGGAAGATGCTTACGCCAATGCTGATGTCAGACTTTGCCTTGAATGTGAGTTTCCAGAATATGTTGGTAGATTTTTAGAAAAAGAATGTTGTCAGTGTCAATCAACTGATGGGACTCATCTGAGCTGCTGTCCCACACCATGTGTAGATATTGCTGCCAAGCGGGGCCTCGGTGATATCTCGGATCTCACACCCATGGCCATTGCAACCGAGGTGTCTCTCTTCCCTTCCCTCTCTCACTCTCACTATCTCATTCTTAATATTTTTCTCTCTCAAGTGTTTATCATATATTTTTTTTTTTTACTCCTGGCAGGCCATTGTCGGAGTGGAGGCCTTCCTGAACAGTACAACCATGTCAGAACAGGCAACAGATGATTGAACCCGAGCCAGGCACATTAGATTTTTATTTGCTCTCTCTCTCTCTCTCTCTCTCTCTCAGATGCGGGTAAATGTGAGTGCCAATTCACTATGATTATTATTTATCCAAGTTTTTTGAAGCAATTCGTAATTGTGCCATTAATGAGAATGCTGGTAAGCTCCATTCAATATTTCTCTGCCTTTAATTCCTTCAACATTTCAATCCAGGTCAACATTGGCATTTTGCCTCTCCGGAATTCCATGGACCTCAATTAGTCAATTGGTAGTCCAACCCCTTATTTCACTTTCTCTCTCTCTCTCATAACTTCCAACTTCAAACCCTGAGACTGAGCGAATGCTTGAGGGTGCCGACATGAAGCAGGTGCTCCCCCAGAGCCACCTTCCTCACACCCATCTCATCCGCAAGGCTCAAATCTCTGCAAACGTCCACACTGAAATCAACCATCCTCTCCTCTTCAGCTCCAAGGAAAACTTTTTCAAATGCTACCAGCTGTCTCCTCGGCGAGCCACGCCCTGCCGGCGGGGTGGAGTATAGCATCACTGTGTGCCCACCATTATGCTTGCCACTGTTCTTCACTCTCATCTTCACGTCAAAGACGAGCTCCCGGCATCGGTCTCCAGAGAGCTCGACTGACTTGCACCGGTGAGATAAGCATTCATGTCCGGCTTCTAGCTGGACAGCCACTTTCTTTGGTGCAGCTACCAGATGATGCTCAAATTGTGAGTAGCTCAGACCATCTCCAAAGGCATAGACAACATCGCCAGTGTAGAAACGGTAGCTCCGGCCAGGGTACCCGGTCCCTGGGTTTGGTCTCATGTTCATGTCTGTCATTGGAACCTTGTCGGCGAAGGACTGAGGGTACCAAGTCACCGGCAACCTCCCACCTGTGGATTCAGAGAAATAATGACCGATCATCTAGGAGTTTTTACTCCTGAAGTTCTGGTTGACAAAATGGTTATAAATTACTTGGATTGTAGCTGCCGAAGATGACATCAGCAATGGCAGCTCCGCCTTTCTCGCCAGGGAAGCCAACCCAGGTGATGGCAGAGATCTTATTGTTGTTTTTGGCAAAGGTGATGTCGAATGGACCGCCAGACATGATGACGAGAATTACAGGACCTTTTGAGCTCTTTGCCACCTCTGTGATGAGAACTTCCTGTTGCCCTGGAAGAGTCAAGCTAACTCTATCAAGACCTTCTCTTTCAATCGACTGGTCAGTGCCCACAACCAGAACAGTTGCGTCTGCATTGGCCGCCGCTTGTTTGGCTAGACCCAGTTGAAGACTATCACCGTCACAAGATAACCTCGTGCAGCCAGGCTGATAAGAAGCAGTCACATAACCTGCCAGGCCCTGGAGAGGTGTGACATACTTGCATGGGGATCCTTCATAATTGCCCAGCATTGTTTTCGTGACGTTTGCATTCGGCCCAATAACTGCAATGGTTTTTCAAGAGGAAGAGGATAAGGGCAGTGAATTGTTGATGTTCTTCAAGAGGACTACACCCTGGTGGGCTGCTTCCAAGGCCAATTGCTGGTGTTCAGGTGAGCATATGTCTTTCAAACCGAGCCCACCATATGGCCCACTGGCTGGATCACCATCGTAGAACCCCAGCCTCATCAAGGTTTGGAAGTTGTGGGAAATCGCCTGGTCAACATCTGACTCATTCAAAAATCCTGCCAAAAACTGCAGATTTTGTGTGCTGGCCCAAGAAAGACCCACAGTTGAGATCTAGACCTGGTCAAAGAACACAACATGTTAGTATATCAACCATAAAAACATTAAATATAGGTCAATATTTTAACCAGCGAGAATGGACTTTGCTGCGGCCTCCTCTGGCGACTTGGTGTAATGTTGAGCATTGTGGAGTACGTCAACCGAGTCGCAGTCAGAGACTATGTATCTGCACAAGTCAAAAGTCAATGGAAGAACTACTCAGTCAGACTCAAGGTCAATATATAAAGAACTGACCCATTGAGCTTCCAATCACCACGAATGATGCCAGAGAGGAGATCAGGGTCAACGCAAGTGGGCACCCCGTTGACTTGATTATACGAGCACATCACGCTTGCAACATTGCCATCGACGACACAGCTCTTGAATGGTGGCTGAAATGTGTCATCCAGATCTTGTTTTGACACCTGGGACAAACGTCAAATCTCAGAGTCAACAATAATGGAGTCAACGACGTCAGAGGCGAACATACCAGGGCATTGAACGTATATCTCTGGATTCCTTTCCAATTATCGACATCATAGGCAGTGTAGTGCTTGCAGCAAGCAGCAACTTTGAGAGAATTTGGGTAAACAGATTCTTGAAGACCATGGACATAGTTGACCGCATATTTGCTGACCAGAAGAGGGTCTTCTCCAGGAGTCTCTTGGCCCCTTCCCCACCTCGGATCTCTGAATATGTTGACATTTGGGCTCCAGAAAGTCAACCCTGCTAGACCCATGTTGTACATTGCTCTGGCCTCCGTGGACACCACCTGATACGACACAAAGTCCATTGACTTTGACTTTTTAGCGTGAGAGAGGCGGAGGACCTCTTTCTTTGATACAACTTTGTTGTCTTTATATTTTTTAAAGTTTCAAGCTTTAAGCTTTGTGTATTTTAAATTATCATAAGCTATGACCCTAGGGGTGAATTTAAAAATTTGGTGTGTTTTTGTTATCAGGACTGAGGTTTGCCTATTTACTCGTATACTTCTTCTTTCACTCGTGTATCCCGCTTATTTACATTGATACCCTCATAAGGAGGTCTTATTTGTAAGGGTGACAACGGGTAATCTGATGTTGACTATCATGAAGGTTAGGGGGGAAAAAAAATCATTTTTGGATCTTGCCTCGATAAGGGTCTCTCACAGAAAGAGCTCTTCACTTCTATGGTTTTTCAACTGACATGGTATCTAAGCAAGATGTTGACTGCCCAGGTAAGTGATTAATATCCAACATCTTTCTCTCTTTACCCTTGATTTGGAGTTCATGGATGCGAACGGAAGGTGAAGAGGCCTTTGCAACGGTTCTACCTGATCCTGCTCATGATCAAGGTTCTATCTGAAGTTTCCGATTCAGAAGGGGAGATTGAGGGATAGCAGAGGAAGGTTTTGTGACTTCAAGAACATAAATCTAACACACCGACATGGCCAATGATTCTTCCACATCTTATCTCACACAGTCAAATGACAAACCCTTGAGCTAGGAAAAAACCATATGAATAAAATATTCCCTACCATTCCAGAGGATCTTAAGTTTGAGGGGATGAGTTTTTTTTCACAGGAGCCAATATATGGAGTTAATACTTGAAGGGAAGGAGCTTGTAAATCATCTTGAAGATCCTCTCTTGGACCTGAAAGACCCTAAATGTCTGACATAGCAAAGAGAGGAGGCCCAAATACTAGCTTGGCTGTTGGGGTGCCATGAAGCGAAGGTCTACAAAAATTTCTTATTTAATAAAGCTGTATGGGAACTTTGGACCAAGGTGCAAAGGTGCAATGTCAACAAATCTAGATGATTTGAGATTGTATGGATTGACAGAGGATGCTGCTAATTTGGCCCAGGGATCAATGACGAAGCAGAGAAGTTGGGAGAAGAGTTGGAGAAATTGAAAGCAACAATTAGCTTCATTTGACTTGCCTGTTCAAGTAATTCATGTGAGGCGTATTTTTCTCATTGGTTGAGTACATTGCTGGGTTTCTGTGAAAATTCATGGATCTTAGACACATGGGCAACCTATCCCATGATATATCAATCTCTTCATTTTCCTAAATATGCCCCATGCCGTCGTGCTTGATATGTACTCACAACCAGGGGTAAGTTGCTCTCAGTGGTTGGAGGGAGAAATGCACAAGTACAGGGTGTTGGCATTTTAAAAAGTAATCTACATGTTCGTAATCTTCAGGCCATTCTAATGTCCCCACAGAACTTTGTTCAAGACAAAGTGTATGTTTTTTCTTGATGGTTACGGATGTTCTTTGCTTGATAAGAGATCTGGTTGATGATTGGACATGTTAAGAAGAGGGACGGCTCACTCTTCCTTGACAGGGGGACATGCAGACTGTCAGTGGTCTCTCCACCAGCTTTTGGGAAGGGCACAGTGGCCATGGAGAAAATCTGGCTACTGCATTATCATGTTGGCCATCCATTATTTGGTATTTGTAGAATAACGTTTCCCACTTATTTTTATGATGTGGATGTAAGCAAATACTATGTATAAAACCTGCCCATTTGCCAAACATAGACCGGCAAGTTTTGGAGATGTGGGTGAAAGAAGTGTATCACTGTTATATGGCATTCATAGCGATATGTGAGCCCAGCTTCTATTCACCATCTTATGGGAGCTGGTGGCTTGTCGTACTTGTGGATGATAGTACGAGATTTACGGGGGTATGTTTGTTTAAACAAAAATCAGCTTTGGGAAGTAACTCAAGGTTTGTGATAAAATCATTGCGGCAACTCAGATACTTTTTTGGAACTGCAGTGGCTCATTCATACAAGAGCATATTCATTTCACAACAAAGCATGTTCAAGACCTCTTGAAGGAAACTGGGGGACTGGTATGTAAACCAGTGAGTACGATTGATCTGAAAGAAAAGCTTGGAAAGTGTGAAGACGATACTCATATAAATAGAGAGTAGTACCAGAGATGCAGTGACTACTCTATTTTAACCATACACGACTAGATGTTGCATTTTCAATAAATTTTTGAGTCAAATTATGCAAGACACAAAAGGCAGAGCATTTAAGGGCTGCTGATAGAAGCTTATGCTATCCAAGGGGAACAGTTGGACTAGGTCTCTTATGCAAGCAAGGTAGAGATTTGTCTCTAGAGGTTTATATTGATTCGATTTCACAGGTTTCGTTGTAGATCGTAGATCTACCAATGGATACTGTTCATTTCTATGTGGGAACTTCATCATATGGAAGAGTAAGAAGCCATCAATAGTGTGCTGAGGCCGAATTCATGGCTTTGGCAAAAGATATGTATCTGAAGGCAGATGGATGAAGGAAATTATGGAGGATTTGTGCATGATGAAGGAGTTATGCATCCGGTTATACTGCACCAATGAGTCTGCAATAGAGACTGCTCGCAATCCAGTTCACCATGATAGGACTAAGCACATGGAAATTAACCAACACTACGAAGGGAAGATATCTAGTAATCCAATATCCACAACCAACCCAGTATAAGCGCAGGGCGATCCGATCCGATCGAGGGGGCTGGAGATCGACTTTTTGTCAATTGATGCCCTCAATCAGTCAGTCGGGAAGGATTGAGATCAGATCAAGCGGTATCAGAGACTACCTCGATCTGATTGATGATTGGATCAAGACCCCTTAATCCCATTGATAGCATGATAGTTGATCAAATCAGTGATCTACTATAAAAATTCAGGAAAATTCAAAATAAATAATAATAAATGATCAAAGTTTTTTTCTAAAAATTAGAAAATTCTCATCAATCTGATCATCAATCAGATCAAGGATTGAGCTCTTTGCCTCAATCAATACCTGGGCCCTGATTACTTGGGCAGATTGACAATCCGATCGAGGGAGTTTACTGTGTCGATCTGATCTGATCTCCTCGATCCGACCACTGATTGCCATTCCCTAGATCCTGTGGTGAAGTTAAGGGGGGAAAATCCTTTTTCAATCTTGCCTCTGTTTGGGTTTCTCACGGGACGGAGCCCTTCAATTCTAGGGTTTTTCAACTGACAGTGTTCTCTCCAGAGTAGAGAAAGAGTTCTAGAGTGCTTAAGAGGGAGGGTAGGGAGAGAAACGTAGGATTCAATGCGCCGGGCTGAGGAAATGAGATTGTCGTCTAAAAATACAGACCCAGAACACAAAAATGATCAATAACCGGTCATGACAGCGTTAACTCTCTCTCTCTCTCTCTCTCTACAACCCATCTTCGGTTTGATCTATGAAGACTTTTCAAGCAGCTGTGATGATTCACGTAAAGTCAAAAAGCAGATTTGACGCATTTTTTTCTCGGAAGAGAGGCTAGAGAGAATCCGAGGAAGGGAGAAGATTCAATGCGTCACGGTAAGGAAAAGAGAGCGGGGTCAAAAAGATTCAAGCCAGAACAAGCGAAGGATCACTCGCAGATGACGACAGTTCTCTCTCTCTCTCTCTCTCTCTCTCTCTCTCTCTCTCTCTCTCTAATCCCACTTCAGTTATCATGAATTCGTTACTTTATCAAAAAAGATGACATATAAATAAATAAAATTAGACTTTGCGTGTTTTCTGTCTCCCATTGAAACCGTTTGCTCTTGAGAGAGACGATTGACTGCTCGAGAGGGAAATGATAAAGCGAGACCAGAGAAAGAAACCGAAGAATTTAAGGCCAGGCTAGCGACAGCGAACGGATGCTCGAATGATGAATAAAGAATTAAAAACGCGCCAAAAATCGTAAATTTATCCTCGAATAAATCAGTTAAGGAAACTAAAAATCTCACCTTTCCCATGGCGAAGAACAAGCTCGCGTTGAAGGAAGCAGCGCTATGGATAACCTGAGGAAAACTGGTGGCGCCAGGAACAAGCGGCGAGAAATGCGTTCCAGGGCCAACGTAGGAGACCCCGTGAAGAGCTTCCGACCACCATTCATAACTGGGAATCCCCAAACGAGCTATAGCAGGGTTCTTACTCGCCAAGAACCCTACTTTCTCGTCCAGACTTAGCCGAGAAGCCAAGTCCTCAACTCTCTCTTCTACTCCCAGAGATCTGTTACAGAATGCGAAGCTGACGGTTTCTGGGTTCTTGACAATGTCGCACGCGAATGTGGCTGCAGTTTGAGCCTGTACTAGACCTCCTACAGCCGCCATTAAAGCCACAATGGTCAGCTTCAGGAGTTCCATCGTCTTCCTCTCCATGCAGAGAGGGTTTAGAGAGAGAACGGAGGTAAAGGGATGGTTGGGTCTTCTAGTTCTCTAACTCTGACTCCGTTTTGATAGGAAAAAGTGGGGAAAACAGCTGGACCTGTTCACCAATCGGTTCATTCATTACAGAGAATTTGAAGGGAAAGCACTCCCCTTCGGCCAACCCGTGAGAGCGTTTGGATTCCGTGCAGAGGGAATTTAATGTAAGAGAAAGAGAGAAAGAGGAAGAGAGAGAAAGAGAGAGAGAGAGGACAAACGGGTCTGTAGCGTTGTGGGATATCGGTGCATGTGAGCCTGGGGGAACAGTTCCTTGGAATGAGAGCGAAAGTTAAGCTTGCTTAAGTTAAGCTTGCCTTTGTTAAGCAAAAGAATGTTAGAGAGAGAAAGAGAGAGAGTGAGTGATATCTAACAAAGGAGAGTACGAGGATTTTAGACGCGGCAGAACGGGATCTTCGATCGGTCATTTTCGAAGAAACACGTTCATGTTCTTTGTTTTCCAGTCGAATAAGAAAATAGTTATTTCGAAGAATCCTGGGATCAAGACGACATCTCTTTCTCTCTCATCAGGGCAGGCTGTACGCTACTCTCGTGAGCTCTGCGAAGCCAAGATGCTCCAAAAAGGCCAGCCAGGAAGTGGGCACCGTCCACACGTGATATCATCTTCGCCGAAGAAGAGAGAAGCACATCTATTTTGATGAATTTATGTATAAACTGGTATTTTATGTCGTATAGTATATACAGCACATGAAAATTACGTCTGCCCAGATTGTCAGTCTGGAATTTCATGAAGAGACAGAGAGGAATTCGCCAAGCAGAGAGAGAGAGAGAGAGAGAGAGAGGGAGAGGGAGGAGAGTAACAGCCGTAAACTTTGATGAAAGAGAGAGGATAAGGATTATAGGTTTGGCTTAAGGTCCACGAAGACGAGCTCAAATGATCAAGCCCAAACTTCTTGTACACGATCTTGGAAAAAAGGAACAACCAGACAGGGCAAACCCTAATCGTTTCTTATTCAGTGGGGATATTATTGCCCTCCCCACTATATATATAGCCCTAATACCCTTTAAATATGGGCCAAATATTATTATGAAGAGCTTTAAGCCCATTTACACAAGATAATAAATAAAAAAACAGACCTAACCCATTTTCTAATTTAAATATTATTCTTCAACACTCCCTCTCAAGCTTGTAGATGAAGATTTCCTCAGTTCCTCCACAGCAAACTTGTTCAGACTTCAAGAACAAATGGAAGAAGAAAAAACTCTACAACACTAGCTTACATATTAAAAAAATAATGTTAAAAATTAGACAAGTATATATTTTCCCTCCTAATCATGAAAATAAAGATTGTTCATTCCATGTTTAGTATACAAATTCTTAAATTAAGGTATTCTCAGTCTTTTAGAAAGAATATTTGCTCTCTATTACTCTGTTTGAATGTACAAATTAAAAATCATACCAGAGTCAATATTTTCTTTCATGAAGTGTCTATCAATATCTACATGGTTCATTCTACCATGTTGTATTAAATCTAAAGCACTAAACATAGCTGATATGTTATCATAGAGTAGTTTAATAGGTAAAGAAAAGGATGACTTTAAGTCATCTAAGATTTGTTTCACCCACATAGCTTCCATTACCCATTGAGCTAACGCTCTCAACTCAACTTCAATATTTGACCTTGATACTATTGTTTGTTTTTTACTTATCCATGCTAATAAAATTCCACCAAGAAAGGTGCAAATACTTAATAGTTAACCTTCGATCAACTAAGGATCCTACAAAACTAGCATTTGTATAGATTTCTTTATTTAAATTCCGATTTCTTTTTAAACTAAGAACCTGACCTATAGTTCCCTTAAGATATCTCAAAACTCTAAAAGCAAGTTGTAAATGATGAATATTCTGAAAATGCATGAATTTACTCAATACACTATTGAATATGATATGTATGGCCTAGTATGTGAGGGATGTATTAATCTACTAGTTAATCTCTAATATGTTTTTTATCAACTATTTATGCTGCCTTATCCTTTGTAAGCTTATGATTTTGATCAATTGGAGTAAATATGGGCTTACAATCCGTAAAACCTATATGTTCCAATAGATCAATTATATACTTTTTTGAGTTAAGAAAGATTCCAGATGATCAATAACTAACTTCAATCCCCAGGAAATACTTTAACATTCCTGGATCTCTAATTTTAGACGTAGATTCTAGTTGACTCTTTAACTTTAAAATTCTATATGATCATATTTGGTGATAATAACATCATCCACATATAAAATCAGTATGACTACCTTATTTGAAATAGAATTTTTGACAAACAAAGAATCAATATCTCACTATTCATTGCTTGCTTTGTATTCTTTGAAATAGATTCAACAATGATTCTTGTAAGAAATGCACATGTAAAATTTGTATAGTTTTCTTTTTTCTTCTATAAAATCACTATTAGAATTATCTTTCCGATAATAAATCTCATCCTCATAATAGGTTACATCCCGAGAAATCGATATTTTTTGGATTCTGGTGAATAACACTTATGCCCATTTTGTGTATTTGAATATCCAATGATGAAAAAATTAATTGCCCTAGCTTCTAACTTATCTTATCTAATTTTTGGTATGTGTACATAACATATACATCCAAAAACTTTAGGAGATAATGAATTTTTTAAATTACATCAAGGAAACAAATTCGACATACTTAATGAACTTCAGAATTTAATCAAGTTGGATGGTAGTCTATTGATTCGATGGGTAGCAGTGAGAACTAATTCTCCCCAAAATTCTTTTGAAGCTTGATTTTGGAGTAGGAGTGCTCTTTTTTTCTCCATAATGTGTCCTATTTTCCTTTTTGCTATCCCATTTCATTGAGGTTTACATAGACAAGATGTTTCATGAACTACTCCTTCAAAAAAGAATTGTGACAACTCAATGTTACAAAAATCCTTGGCATTATCCGATATAAATTTCTTGATCTTGACATTAAATTATCTTTGCATAAGTTTATAGAATTCTTGCATTAAATTATTTGCCTCTAACTTATGGGACATAAGATATATCCATGTTAATCGAGTGCAATCATCAATAAGAACAAGGAACCACTTTTGTCCATTCTTGTTACTACTGGACGGTGGACCTCACACATCACAATGAAATATCATAAATGGAGTTGTTGATATGTTGTCAAAGGGAAGTTAAGTGGTCCTTTTACTTTGTCCAATTCACAAACTTCACATGTCAAATTTTTCAGATCCAAATTAATCTGATTTGGAAACATCTTATTCAAAGTGTGTAAAGAAGGGTGTCCCAATTACCAGTGGAGCAACTCCAATTGATCTTCTCCAAGTACTCGTATGGAGCTCATTGTAGCTACTTGGTGTTGATTACTCATGATGTAAGATTATTCCTTGTCAATATTAGTAAGTCCAGTATTGTGTTTTGCTATCTTGTTAATTAGAAAAGAGTAATTGTCATCAAAATATTTAGATATCTCTACAATCTTTTCCAATTTTTTGCACCAAAACTAAACTAATATAAAGTTGAGGTATATCTAATAAATCCTTTATAATTCCTAGAAGATCTTATTCTATTTCTCCTATTCATGCAACTATAAGAATTCATCCATCTTTTGTTTGGACCTTCCTATTACATGAATAAGGAACATATGAAATAAAATTAAAAGGATTTTGGGGTCATATGATCAATGGCTCCTAAGTCTAGGATCAAACATTTATTTGCATAATTTGGGTTATGAAAATTGGGAAGTAATTGAAAAAAAACCAATAATCTTGAACTCCTTAGTATCTGAATTGATCATTGAAGCTGCTCCAATTTTTGAAGATGACCATCCTGCAATGCTTTTTTAATTCCTCCATTTCTTCACAAAATTTGTCAACTACTGATGTAAGAGTTTTACTCTTATCTGCAAGCACATCACTTTGTGATTTTCCATCTAAATTAATCACAAAGGTTCCATGCCCTATGCTAAAGGGTTTTCCATTTAAGTTCCAACATCTATCTCTAGTGTGTCTTTTCTTCTTCTAATAATCACACTAGTAACTCTCTTTATTTCTTTTTTCTTTCTTAAATTGGAAAGTATTGGCATTTGACTACTTGTTCTAAGTAGTAAATACTAAATTACTCTAATTTTTTCCCATTTTTACTCTCATAGAAGAATAGTCTAAGCAATTTTTTTTCCAGATTAGGTTTTTTTCACTATTGAAAATCTGAGTTCGAAAAACATCAAACTCCGAATTTAGACCAATAGGGAAAAAGAAAACTCTATCTCCAAGTAGATATTCTCTGTCAAGAAAGCTAGGCAATGGATGTCTATATAAATCCAATTCTCTCCAAAGATTTACCAAGTCATTGGCATATTCCTGTACTTTCCTGGATCCTTGACTGGTTTGCGTATTTGCTATGAGCAACTCATAAATTCTAGCATCATCTTCCTTTTTTTGTGGAAATTGGAATTACATTATCCCAAATAGCCTTACAGGTCTTCTCATATCTGAAATATTCGACAACATTCAGTTTCATAGACTCCAACAACCAAAGTAAACAATACAGAGTCAGCATTCACCCACTGGAAGTATTCAGGATTAGTTACCATGGTTCCTTCTTCCAGTAAATGATGCATTAGGTTTCTAGGTTTCTAGGTTTCAAGATACTTTCAATACAGTTGTTCCATTGAAAGACACTGTGAAGAATGAATAGATCTCTCTCTGTAGTCTTACTTAGCTGTGAGAGCCATTTAGAATTATAGGAGGTTATTTCCACACTAAGTTAATTGGCTTTCTCAGCTACAAACATTTCTTTAGACGCGTCATCTTTCCATAAACTAGTCATCTTGATTTATAGAATCAAGAATTATCAAGAAATTCTCATACCACAGTTCTCGAGCTTAAGAAACTCCCAAGAACACTCACAGATTACCTTCTTCAATTATGAAGTAAGTCTAGCCATATTGAGACAAAGTTCTTGATCAAATATAGCAATTTGCAGTTCCAAATCAGAAATAACGAAATCATAGTTAGAATTCCCTGAATCCAGGAAGTTGAGGAAGTAATACAACTTCCCCCCGGAAAGAACTTGGTTCGTGGAAGAATCTCCCAACTCGAAGTCGAATACTTGTTCTTTATCAAACTAAAGAGTATAATCGATTCAAGATTATAGACCGATTCAACAAAAAATTCAGATCTCACCCAGCTCTGATGCCATTTCATGAATTGAGAGGCAAATGTCACGATGTTGTTTCAACGAACTTGTAGCACATTTACTCTCTCTCTCATTCACAGTTTCTAATTAGTCAAGAAATCCGGCAGTTTTTCAACGTGAACGTGAGCGGAGAGAGAAAGAGATATCCGTTCATCTGTGAGGAAGTCATCCTGAATGAGCGGGGAGAAGCAGCCGTCTTCTCATGGAGGCAAGCCTGAGAGAAGGCTAATGGCTTTTGGAGCCCCGAGTCGACTCGAAATTCGCGTTACCGGTATCTTTCTCATTAATTTTGGTCAAAGCCTGACGATATCGTCTGCTCAGCAGATCAGGAATTTAATGCGTAACGTCAATTCATAGCTCTAAGAACTATCTATGGAAACCGAGAGTGAACATTTCGCAGATGCTCGCGGTTTCCCTCTCGACAGCTGGATCTCACTGAAGGCATACGGGTAAGTAACTGAGATAACGGAGGAGAGGAAGAGAGAGAGATAAAAGTTAATGAGAGATAATGAATGAGCACAGAATTTGGGGTGAAGAGAGATAATGAATGAGGGAAAAGAAGGCACAGAATTTGGGGCGAAGAGAGATAATGAATGGGTGAAATGAATATATAGTGAGAGAAAGAGGAACGAGAGAAAGAAATTAGAGCAAAGAGAAAGAAAGAAACATGGGAATAAATCTATATAAAAAAGAGAGAATAAAATGGGGCATAGTCTAGGATATCTGTGCAATTAAGTTTTGATTTTTGGTTTTTTTGTTTTTCACTTGAGAGTTACAACTGTCTAACTTGTGTTGATCTGGTCGACGATCATCAACCAATCTTACTAATGTCATGGCCTCTCGAGTGTCCTTGTGAAAATAATAATCCCATTCAAGTATTCTTGTAAGCTTCTTCCTCTCCTTTTGTTATTCAAGTGTAATTCAAAACTCTCATAAATTCCTCCCAATCAAACATCTAACCAATCAAAGCTGTTGCGCACATTCATACTAAGCGCAAAGAATGGTTCTTGATAATAATAAAAAATCGTAGCTTGACCAAAACTGAATGATCTCCTACCTTTACTTCCTCTCTAATATATCCAAAATATTTAAGATCTTGGTAAAATCCAAACCTAGAATATGTCTTGAGGAATAGACTCAGTAGAGTCTAAGGTGGTGTGCCACAAAATGACTCTTGTTACCTCCAATTGTATAGAATTTACTGAAATGCGGAGAAAAACAATGGCGGAGAAAACCTATGATTTCAAGTGGTTAAGCAATAAAAAAACTAGAAAAAGACATTCAGTGGATTTGATATATGTAGAAGATCATAGGACCACATAACAATGCATCATCTTCCTCAATAAGGGCATAATGCATATCATGGGAATTAAATTAATGGTTAAGGAATATGTTGATTAGCTAGCTTTTGGACTCCCAACAGAAATTAACCACATTAGTTTATAAAATTACTCATCAAATTACTTCTCAAGGGAGGATGATTTAAAACTTTCTAAATTTCTCCAAACTACAATGTTTCTGAATGAAGAAAAAAGAATTTTCAAGGAGTATGTAAATGGTTGGTGAACCTTTTGGAGAGAGCTTGATCATTATGAGCTTCTTCCTCCAACTTATTAATTGTTGAAATACCTAATACTAAGTTTTTTAGATCTCAAACTTCAACATGAAATTGAATCCACACCATAAGTGGAAAGTTCTCAACACTCAAATGGGAAAATAAACTTTCAACTATTAGAAAGTAATTTGAAGATGTCAATGAAGCATCCAGTTCTATTTTCCAGTTTTACTCAATAAAAAATACCTTGCAATATTAATCAAGAAATTTTTCCAGTGATTTGTGAAATTTCTTCACATGTATAGAATTGACTCAAATGCGGAGAAAACAATGGCGGAGAAAACCTATGATTTCAAGTGGTTAAGCACTAAAAAATCTAGAAAAAGACATTCAGTGGATTTGATATATGTAGAAGATCATCTTCCTCAATAAGGGCATGTTCAAGACGTGTGATTGAAATAGCATGGTAAACACAATCATATCAGTCAAGGGCATATAGTGATCTATCATATGGAGGATGATCTTGATATCACATCTAGTAATAATTCACAGGAGATAAGTTGGATCTTAGTAATTTAGAGGTTATATGGAGTAAAATGATTAAAGAATTCATTGAATGGTACCTTATCAAGCAGAATCTCAACTTATTTTTGTTTGATCAGATAATTATTCAATTTTAAAAAATCATTTACCTCAATTCCCAATTCAAATTTTAATTATCCATTCAAGTATTTAGTTCATGTGCTCAATTGCAACTAGACGTGTGCCACTTGTCTCCTCAAATTTCAGATCATATTAGTAATGTCCTAAAGATAAAAAGATGTGAATTGTTGATAGAACATTGATTTTTTCATGAGTGTAAGAGTATTGGAACTAATTGGATATTTAAAAAATGTGCTACGTGTACCGAAATTTTGCTTTGGTCCTGTATATATCGAGGAAATAGAAAATGTATAAATTTTAGCATAAGGATTCTTTTTTATTTAATCAGTTTTCATAAAAGAGGATAGGTATTGCAGATATCAGCAGAGGCTATAGTGCTTGACAAAGATGGGTAAACAAATCATTTTGATCTCATCTTAAATTCTTAATTATAAAAAAATACTACTATTTCATTCAAGATGATCACTAACCTATGCAAGTCCTCAAGAAAAAGGTTCAAAGGAACAAGTTTGTGACATGAAATGTGAATGTGTGTGCCTTTATATAGGATATAAATGTCATCCCCATTCACTCGAAATATTATTATCTAAATGTATATAACATTTCAGGAGTATGATCATTCTATCCATAATGGAATCACACCAACATATGTGAAGAATTGAAGACAAATGTGACACAATCTAATGTTTTATGCACTCTCAAAGTTTTGATCAAAATATCAAACACAATGGAATACATTGAGTTGAACATACCCACTCCCTTTTTCATGGTGGATCAATGAGAAACATGTGGCAATCAATCATTGGATGTTGTAACTACTTTCCACTAGGCAAATTACTGTGTGACACATATGGAGATCTTGGACCAAACACATTGAGGCACACAAATCCAATTCTTGAGATTTTTTTAATATTTTTTATTCTCTTTCTCTCCTCTCTGCTATCGCCACAAGGCACAATCTAAGTGCTACCACTGAGATCACATAACAACTATGTCTTGTATCTTATATATTCTCTCTCATATCTTATATATATACAGGCAACGAAGCACATTTATAGTTGTTTCACCCTTTATAGAAGGCAATTGGATGGCTTAAAATGACCATGATTGCCTATGAAGCTGTTGTCACTTATTTTGTGGGTTTGTCATAGAATCTTGCGATTTTGAATTTTTCTTTAGTTCTTGGTGATCTATGGTGCTTCTTCTCCTCCTCCAAGGAAGAAAAAAAAGCTCCTAAGTTAGGTTGTTTTAAACCATGAGAGTTTGATTTGAAGGAAACATCTTGTGCTTGAATTTGGAGCTCTTATGATAAATTTATTTATGAAAAGCCTTGATCAGCTAGCAATTAGATCAATTCTTTGTCACATTCACCAAAAAAATGCATAATTAGGTTTTAATTAGTATTTTATATGAATAATTAAAATTGAATTCATCATTTTCTCTCCTCGACATTCATTTTCTTGATTTTTTTTCAGTTATTGATTTCTCTGTCATTCATGGCCTGATGTGCATGTTTTTGGAGTCATTGGAATCAATTTCTCTTCATCTTTCAAGATTTGTACTTTTCAAAAAAAAAATTAACCTCATTTATTTATTCAATTATCAAAATTACTACTATGGACTTTAGATCATCTCTTTAATCCATAGTTCCTCATGGATTCAACCTCAATTTTTTCTCATACATGAGTTTTTGTGATTTCAATGGGTTGAGAGTTGAACATTAATACATAGTTATGTGTTTTTTATGACCAAAAATTACATTCATAAGAGCCTTGGCTAAGTTTTTTGGACACACACTATGGTGCTAAAGGATGCCAACCATAATTGACTCCTAATATGGCAGCTTATATATTTGACCAAAACTTCCCCTGACATTGTATATGTTTTTGTGTTCTTGGAGAGTTTATACACGAACCTCATGAAGTTCATGAGGTGGACACCTTAAAAGTCCTTGCATACATGAAGAAAGGGGCTTATCTACAAGCACCATCTTCATGTTCGTATTGAAACCTATTCCAACTTTGGATATGCTACAAACCAAGGAAATGGAAGCCTACAACCGGCTAATCCACTTCTGGCGGTGGGTGGAAATCTAGTTACCGGGGACTCCTGGAAGCAAAGGTTGTTTCTCAGTCTAGTGCAAAGGAACAATACCAAGCTAAGATAGAATCTTCTTGCAAACTGGTATTGCTTCAATCACTTCTCGAATAATTGGTGGTGGTCTCTCAAAGACTCAAGCCTACATATTGTGACAACCTAGCTGTCATCATAATTGCATGTAACCTGATGAAATCAATTGCATGTATTTTTTTGTCATTGTTGTGTGAACAATTTCATCCAAGAAAATATTACTCCTTACTTAGTATAGTGTCAGCAAGGGTCGAATCCATAGGGAGCTAAAGTAATGAGTTTAGTGTTCAAAAGAAAGACAAGGGCGGGGGAAGACGTGTGAGTGAAAATGGAGCACGTGGAGGTGAGTGTGAGCGATAATATTGAGTTTATATTAGAGTTAAGATAGAAATTAGAAAATAAAGATGAGAATGAGATTAAAAGAATGGAAATGGAGATGATATGATGGAAAAATGAGAAGGATGGATGGTGGAAATGGATCTATGCAGGGTGATTGATAACATGCATTTATAACATGAATTCTTATCTTAATTAACTCATATTCATGCTTATTTTATGTGAATATGAGGCATGTTATCATACTTTTTAGGAATTTTCTCCATTGGCATGTCATTTCACTAAAGTTGATATTTATGCATAAATTAGGGATAATTTAATGTTTAATAGATGATTAATCTTTTGTTTAAATTAATAGAAGTTAATCTCAGTTATTAAATGAGTTTTGACTTTAGTAAATGTTTGGAAGGATGATTTTAGGATGAATTTATGATTTAGAATGTTTAATTAGAACTTATTTAATGAAATTTTGATTCATCTTTATTTCCTTCTTGAAAACATATCTTAAATGACATGATATTAAAAAGAAAAGAATTTGTGATCCAATGGAGAAAATTTGGATTAAAAAGGAGTTGTATTTTGAGAAATATGAATTTCTGAAGTTTTATACTATTTTTTCCGATTTTTATTTGATTTTTAATTGATTTTTTTAAAGAATTTCTTAGTTAAAATCGCGAAAAAGGGGGAGAAATTACCTGCGGCTGACGTGGCGAGCGGGCCCAGGTGGGGCTGACGTGGCGAGCGGACCCACGTGGCGCGCGGGACCACCGCGCCGTTACGACGTAGCACTGAGGCCACGTGGCAGGACGCGTGTGGCCCACGCAGGAGGCGCGCCAAGTGGCAGGGAGGCCACGTTGGCGCCCGTGTGGGGCGCCACGTGTCGCGGAGTAGAGAGGAGATATAAGGATAGTTAATAGGGGAATCCTTTCCCCTATTTAACCGCGTCGATTTCGTTTATTTCTTCCGTGTGGGACTATGTTCCACACGGTTTCATATTTTGCAGGTGACGTGGACGCGCGGCGGCGTCCGGTCTTCTCACGGGACGGCTACGATCGCGTGGACCCGAGTCCGGCGATCATCAATCCAACACGTGCGCTAATCCCGGTTTAAGTGAAGCGGCGGATGGGTGACACGTGGCATGGCGAGGAGATACCACGCCTTAATCGGACGACTTACCTCTTGCCACGTGGCAGCAGGGACTTCCCGATCGGCATCAATAGAAGGCTCTGAGTGATCGCGATCGAACGGCTGATCTTCATCGAGAAACGATCGCGATCGGACGGCTGGCGGGGACTCGCATCAAATCATCGAACGTGATCTACGATCGGGGTATACGGGATCCGATTAATCCTGATCGTCCGCTCACCTTGGACGCGATCGGACGGCGCGGAGGGTTAGTGGAAGAACTCTACGATCGCGGCGTGATCGTACCGCGATCGCGGCGTGATCGTACCGCGATCGCGGCGCGATCGAGGAGATCTTGGCGCGGATTTGTCTCCCATCGATCGACCAGCAATCGACGAAGCCCTAACACCACGATCGACGCCCGATCGCGACCCGATCGTGGCGCGATCGTGGCGAAAATCGCGGCGAAAACGTGGCACATCCGAAGTGAAATTGAAGCTAAACACAAGCCGATTCGTCGCGGAATTGAAGCCACGACTCAGGCCGAAGGAATCGCCTCCACGACGACAGCAAACTGCCCCCACGAACGCGTCAATTGCCCATGATCCTCGGGCCAATTTCCCTCTTTAAAAGCATGTATTTCCCTTCTTTGTTTTTCAACTTTTGATCGACTCGTGAAGAAATTAAGCGAGTTTCGAGGAAGATCTCTAGTTCATCGTGTTCCCCCCGCGTTTAGACTCGATTGCGAACCAATTGGAGCAGGATTGATCACGAATTTCTCCTTGATTTCATCGAATTTTCCCCTTGAATTCCGAACGTCCACGAGGAAGAATCCGAGCAAATTCGCTTCAATCCACGAGAATTGGAGGCCCATCCTTGCGGAAATCGGTTTAGTAGTGAGATTAGATCGATTATCAGGAGGTAATTTGAGTTTTTATTAGATTTAGAAGTTTAATTTTGCAAATTAGTTCATAGTGTTCTTCATTTTCCCCAAATTTCGGTCTGAAATTTTTCTGATTTTGAAAATAGGATATCTCTCTGATTATAATTCCAAATCACTTGATTTTGGTTTCATTGGATTCCTATTTTCATCAGCTTTCCGTGGATAGCAAATTCATCAAATTCCGAGTTCATTTGACCCTTCAATTTAACGTTTGACCATGGACTGTTCATCTTTTATCAGAAGTCAAACGTTGACTTTCGGGGTCAATTACTTTTTATTGACAAGTCAGAATTTGATAATTTTGGTCTTGTTGGATTCCTATGGTTCTTAGCTTTCCATTGACATATAAATTGCAAGATTTGGATTTCATTTGGGCATTCAATTTGAAGGTTTCCTCTGAGGTGTTAATTTCGGGGATTTTCTGATCATTGATTTTCAATAATTCATAATAAATCCATTTCTTATACAAAAATTACGAACTATATATCAATAAATTCCATTTTCTCTCTAGTTTCCAAATATCTACTTTTGGTAATCTTCTGACTCTGTTTGATTCTCTGATTTTACAGTACACCTACTGTTGGTCAATGTCAATGCTTTGACTTTGACTTTTGACTTTTCTCTGTCAAATCCGAGATTTCAATTCTTAAAACTTCTTATTAGGTCTATTTACATCATTTCTATTCATCACATATTATTTTCTCTTATTTAAAACTTCTTTTAAACCTAAGTTTGACCAAGTCAACTCTGCGATTAAAGTCAACCCTGCTCTCTGTGGATCGACCCGATACTTACCCAATACTTGATTATTATATCTTGTCTTTGTGAGTTCGGTTTTATAAATTTTTTTTGACCATCGTCTTTGTGTTTTAACGACGCAGAAAAACGACACGTCAGTGATTGCTATAGTAAGAATTGCACGCATAGATGATGTCAAAGCTACTATAAGAAAAGAAAAAGGAAAATAAAAATCAAGCACATGCCTACTGTATATGGAATTTTTTTCAAGCCAAATTCCAATCCAAATCTATGCACAAACCTCATTGGTTTGCACGTCCAAGGTCGTGTGATGCTTGATCCACTTTGATCACGATCCTTGATTGCTCCCTTCTCCGCATCAAGATTGAGCATCAAATAATGCTCCTTCTTGAGCCTTGACCTCTCCATTTTCTTCTGGTAGGCTGATATTAAGAGAGAACCAAAAAACTTGAGGAAAGAGAAAATCAAGGCTTTTATAAGTGGGTTCCTAGGGTTTAAATTTAAAGAGGCATAAAAGACTCCAATCATTAAAATTCTTTTTCTTTTACCTTGATTCTTCGATTTAACGATATGGATGGATAGAGGGTTAAAAGATGAATCTACCCATGACATTTCATCCAAAAACTCTATTTAGATCATGAGAAATCATGATTTTAATTTAACAAAATAAAGCATTTATAGCAGATGAGCTTCTCCAAATTATGTCTGGTAATAGAATATGGCAGCTTGCTCTGATCAACACTCCACTTTTAGCTCCGTCACCATTGATTGAGATTAAGCAAAAAGAGCACGCCACATGGCACACTCTTATTGTACCCCAAAAGTGATGTGTTAACCTTTATAAGTATAGAGGGGATTTCTTGTGAAAATACTCTAAAAATTAGAAAAAAAATCCACAAACTTAGAAATTAAATATCTCACAAAATATAACTCCCTTTTCTAAGAAATTTTCTCCATTGGATTAAGAATTTAATTCTCTATTTTTAATTTATATATTTTCAAACCATGAAAGAAAATCAAGGTGTCACTTAATCAAAACTAAGTTTGGTCTAACCTCCTTAAAAATAAGGAGGTTGACCTAAATTTCACTTCCTCAATCATTGTGGATCATCTTAAAAAGCCTAGGATGATACCTCTATCAAATTCAACATTCATATATCACTTATTTCATAAAAATAGGGTTGACTTGGTGTTAAACTTTGGTAGAAATTTTTTTCCTCTTCCCTCTTATCATCATTCATACGCATGCTTTCCTACTTGAGTGCCTACATCCTTAAATCAATATAACTCATAGAAATGTGAGAATTCAACCACTTGAATTTAAAAAAAGTCAAATGGGGTTAGTATCATGGTCAAATCAATTGAAAAGAATGATGCACTAAATGGATGCAAATTGAGCATAAGTGTGGAATGAAATGATGAATGCAAAAATATCATAAAAAATATGATAATGTGCATTACATTAGCAAGAATTATGCATTAAAATCCATTTATAATGATGAAAATAAATGCATCACTGACATGTTATCATAACCCCATGTTTCAGAAGTGAAAAAAGAACGTCAAGAAAGAATCCCACTACATCATTGACATGGTCCTCAAAGGTGTCACATCTACGCGACATGTATCTTCATCCAATAAATTGGTTGATATCTTCACCAAGCTGCTCACAAGTATCTCCTATGACTCCTTGGCACTCAGTTTGGCATGTTTTTTTATACACTCTAGCTTGATGTGGAGTATTAAAGTATAGGCCACATGAGATAGCTTTATTTTTCTATGTTTTGTATTTTTTTTATAATAACCCCACTTGACTCTTTGAAGTTAAGCGATCAAATTCTCAAACTATGTTGAAGATTATCTATATTCAAGGGGTTTTAGTTAATTTAGAAGAAATTTTGGAGTTGAATAAATGGGAAGAAGTAGTTAAAGAGCCTTAGCCCAGGTGAAAGACCATCTTCACCCTAAAGGGCTCCGTCTTAAAGGAAAGGAGAGAATCTATCCATAAAAGTGAACCCACCTTCCCTTTCTGTTTTCAAGGAAGAAATGTCATCAAGTCTAAAAGATAAGATTTTCAATTTTATTTTTCCTAAGGAGGATGATTTCCTTGGTTGGAAGAAAACCTATTCTTTCCAAGTTTGAGGGTTTTGCCCCTCTCTCTCTCTCTCTCTCTCTCTCTCTCTCTCTCTCTCTCTCTCTCTCTCTAAATTCCTAGCTGAAGGAAAAGGAGAGAAATAAAGACCAGATTTTGTGAACGATCATGCTCAAAGATCATTGTGGAGAAGAATAAGCCTCTATTCATGATTTGTGAAGAATTAGGCATCACTCTGTTTGAGAATGGCATCAAACAAGGTTTGTGCAAGATCTAACTCTAAAAACTTGTGATCAAACTATCTATTGTTAAGTCATAATCATTTTTTCCATTCATTCCATCTTAATTTCTTCACATCATCCATTTCTCTCAAAATCATCACACTTCTCCTCATCTATCTTCATCATTTTGTATCCTCTTCCTTATGTGTTCATTTTTTTATTTTTTATCCTCTATTATCTCTCATATTCTAAGGTTTCAGCTACTTTAATGTTTATATAAATAATAGACAATTAAACCTTATATTTTCTCTCTTAAAATTTCCTTGAAGTGGGTATGTGAACATGCCTTAAGGGGTTAATCTTAGATACATATCACTAAAACTCATAAAAATACTTCTACATACATTGATATACCTACGTTAGCTACAGAAACCCTTGCATCCAAATAATCTCTATGGGAACTTCATGTTTCTTGTTAACTTTTAAGAGCCAATTGACATCTTTTGATATCTCTAATATGAACAAATAATGATCTTTAAATACTTGTGGACTTCATAATAAACATTACTCACGTACAATGATCAAGATGTGCTTAGTCTTAGGAGGAGCAATGACTCAAAACTCGGTGTTAGATAGATGCCTTGAATTAAACAAAGAAAAAAGTAGAGATTAAAAAAAATCTCTTCTTAGATCACTAAGATAACTAAGAGGATTCACATTGCATGGATTGTAACAAAATTATTGATAAATAAAGAATATAGGCCTTCCACAAGGAAATTTCACAAACATTTTAAGGGTGTGGAGCTATAGAGGAAGAGATTGAGAAGATTAAAAAGAGGAAGTTGAGATATTAAGATAAATGAGTATTATAGATGAGTAGATTTATATATCTTTTAGATGACAAGGAATTAAAATATAGGAAGAAAAATGGGAAAGAGAGACTAAAAGGAGATAGAAATCATGAGAAAGATGATGAGGAGGAGAAAGATACATGATTGAGTATGTGCGGATGATAGTCATGACAAAAGTTTTGAAGTTCATCTTTCTATGTATGAGAGGTGTTTATAGACAAATATGTACCAATGCATTTAAAAAACATCTTGGAGACATTGAAAGGTATTTTATATATGAGAGGAGAAATCAGTCTACTATGAAGGCAATAGATGATAGGACATGAATGGGAAATCAAGAGGTAAACCGAGGCGCACCTCACTAGGAAGCTTCTGTTCATGGAACCAAGCATGAACAAAACTGATGATCCCTCTTAGTGCCACCAAACCTGCTGCTTCCACTCTGATCATTCTCACCATTCCCTCCTCCATCTTCTCTGCCTAGGTATCCCTAAATCTGCTCTTCTTTTCAAGTGAGATTTGAACTTATGCCAAATGTAACACGGCATTGAAATTACAATTAAATATATCTATTGAAAAATCATACAGAATATGATGCATGTTTGAAGACAAATGGAGGTGTTTTCAGAGGTTTAGAGGCACTTGGCAATGTTGGCATTTCTTGAAAGAAGGTGTTTGAAACCCAAGCTAAGAGTGTTTGACATAGAGCGGTGTACATGGCTTTGTGCTAAGAGGTTCATTATAAGGGTTCATTATAAAGGTACCTAGAGAATAAAACCATAATCAAAAGAGATGTTAGACAAAAAATCACCAAGATGGTAACATCAAAATGGTGTCAATGAGAAAACAATGGATTGGAGATCAAGGATATGATAGAGTTAGTAAAAATGTCAGGAACCTTAGGGCTTGGATACCATGTGAAACAAAAAGACAATTTAAATAAGTAAGGAAAGGCCTAGAACCTTGACGAAGCATGATCGTGCAGTCATTGAAAAGACATGTATATGCATAAAAAATACCAAACTCACTTAATTTAAATTTTAATTAGGATTAAATTGGAATAGATGTGAGTAAGGGTAAAATGCACTAAGCATTAGGATAATGTTTTAACATATTTTAAAATTCAATCAAATTGGAGAAGAAATTGAGGTGGAAAATTAGAAAAATTTATATTTTTGGAAAGAAGACTCAAAGATCTATCTAGAGAATCAAAAATCAATCCATTTGGACTTATATCCCTAAAGAAAACAAAGAGAGAAGTAAGAGGAAGAAAATCACACAAATAGAGAGAGAGAGAATATCAAAATTTCTAAAAATAACCTAATCTATGCATTGAAATTAAAATCTAATGAAAAATGACACGTAATCTGACCTGAAATCGTGGTCAAAATGACCCAATTAATTGCTGGATCAAGGCTTTTCACTCGGCATTTTCGTAAGTGGATCTTCAAAGTTCAAGTAGTGAATTCTCCCTATTCCTTCGACAAAATCTTGACTTCAAACCTTCCTTAGATGTGGAAATGAGTCTAGAGCACAACTAAAGCAAGAGATAAACAATTTGATTAATTGAAACATCCAAGAATACATCTTTCATTGAAGAGAGATAGTATAAATAGATTTTGAATTGGGCGTGGCCGTCAAATCATCTCTTTAGATGTAATTAATCTTCATTGATTGCTTGAGATGACGACATACATCTATGGGAGTCCATCAGGCATGTTGAATCATGGCTGCTATAACTATGTTGATGAACGGTCAAGATTGATCGTTGTTTATATAACGAATCATTGTCGAATCACAGTGCGATGTACCCCATTCACTTAATTGAAAATCAAAAGCCCAGATTCAATGGATCGATTCAATCCGATCCAACGTCTTTGGACGTGCCATGTCACCTAGTTACATAACCTTAGTCCTTATTGAAATAAAAGTAGAAATTACTCATATAAATAGGGTGACACTCGAATTAAATAAATGGGCCCATTAAGGACATTTAAGACTAGTGACACTCCTTACGCGTGCCACGTGTGCATAAAGTGTGTGCCATGTGAAACGCTCACACGTTGCTATGTGGAGACATGTAGTCGCGCCTAGGGATCTCCAAAACCGAATCGAATACCAAAAAACTGAACCGAACCGACACTGGCGGTGGTAAAAAATGGCCAAACCAAAGGTTTCGGTTTGGTCTTTTTTTCACTTCCAATGAGCACTAAAAGTCTAAATTCTCTCTCGCTCTCTCTCTCACACACACGCACTCAATCACTGTTATGGTGAATCATGAATTGTGAGAGAGAGGTACAACGTGTTATTGCAAATTGTGAGTCCGCGACTAGGAATTATGCTGCAAGAAACTCTGTCTCTCTCTCTCTCTCTCTCTCATGAAGCTTTCTCTCTCTCTCATAGCATTTCTATCTCCCCTGATTCTTGAAATCGTTGACAAGCTCTTGATGAGGATCTCCTCTTGAAATCATCATCAAATCTTTCGTTTGCTAGCAATGTGAGTTGAAAGGTTTCCGTTGAAGCTAAAGATGCATCAAGGTATCAAAACTGATTTGGGGGTGAGTTTGATATCTTCAACTTCAAAATTAATTAAATTCATAAGAAATGTACAATCACAAGGGAGATCTAAAATTCTATCTAAGGAGTAGGGATTTAGTTTGAAGCATTAATTTGGTGAGTCTAGAATGATTTTCTACTAATTTCTCGTGTTTTTCTTGCCACTAATCTGCTAGTTTCATCCATTTTTTTAGTTCTTCATTCACATTTTGTTGGTTCTTAATCGTTGAAATAAATTTTTCTGCTCAAAATTAGTTTTTGTTCTTCTTAGGTTATTTTTCCCAGAGATATTCATCTTCCAGCCGAAAGGAAGCGCTTTAATCATCATTTCTGCTATTTTTTAGAGAAAAATTTCATTTAATTTATGATTTTTAATTTCATTTTGCATTGTAGGTGTAGCACAATTACTTGAATTTTCCCAAGAATATTCATCTTCTACTTGAATGGAAGAATTTTTATCATATTTCTGCTCATTTTTTCAAAGACAAAGTTTGTTTAATTTTTTATTTTGAATATAAATTTGCATTTTAGGTGCAGCATAATTATGTTATTTTTCCCAAAAAATATTCATCTTCAAGAAAAATCAAAGCATTTTTTTAAAGAATTTTTATAAACATTTTTGTTCATTTTTCTAGATAAAATGTTCTATTAACTGCTCATTTTTAATATAAATTTTCATTTTTATTGTATCCCTATCATTTCATCCTTTTTCCTTATTTTTCCCATAAATATGTCTCTATAACACATCTTTTTTCTGAGGAAAGTTACAGTAATTGTTGATTTCTAATATAAGTTTGCATTTTCAATGCATCACAATCACTTCAACTTCTTTCTCAGAATATTTGTCTTCCATAAGACAATTTTATAATTATTTCTGATCATTTTTCCATAAAAAATTTGTTCTGATCATTTTTCCATAAAAAATTTGTTCTGATCATTTTTCCATCAAAAATTAGTTCCTTTGAGTACTAGTTTTGAATATGCAACTTTGTTCTCTTTGAAATGGTGTTTTTTCTTGAATACTTTGCGTAGAATTTTCTTGAACAAGACTTGATTATATTATCAATTCTTGGAAACATTGACCTTTAACTTTGTTCACTTTTTTCACTTTTTATTTAATCTATTCTAAATGTATCTTGACGCGTATCTCCTATCGCAATCATTCGCACTCTATTTATGTGTGTACAATGATTTCAACTTTTAGGTGCATAACTAATTTTTTAATATCTTACTTATTTCTATCTAATGTAGATTATTTGAATTCTAGAAATTTAAGTATGCAATCATTGAGCATCAATAACCTCAAATGGATGTCCCTCAAGATGAGGTATATTATATTCTATTATTGTACATAATTTCTCATTGATCATGTATGAAATATTTATCTAGTTTAAGAACATTAAGTGTTTAATATCATAAGAACATTAAGTGTTTACGAAAAGGCTCCCCAGCTTCGATCTACTATAAGAAGAATGACAATGGTGATTATTCTTGCCACATTTATAAGCAAAGTACCCCCATGAGAGAGTTGATAATAAAGAGAGACAAGACATTAAGCACAATGGCTCTATGGAAACACTTAGAAAAGTTTCATCACTCTATTTATAGGGATCTCAATCCTTCAGGTACAGAAAATCCACGAAACAATTATTTTTTCCAAAAAAAGTAAATATTCAAGAACGACTCAAGAGCTTATTGAGGAAAGACGCATTGATTTGATAATCAACACCAATACAGCCTTTGTGACCCTTGAGCATCCACAATTTGAAGCAATTTTTTCCTATTTTTCACAATATGATGTGTCCCTTTGGAGTGGAAACACATTACGGTGTGGCATCTCTGCAAAACTTGATGATGAAAAGCTGAAAATGCGACAATTGTTTCGACCAATTGAGAAAGTGTCACTCATAGTAGATACTTGGGCTACTACAAATCATTTGGCAATTCTTGGGATCACAATTCATTGGATTGATGACATATGGAACCTTCATGAATGTGGTCTTGTTGTCAAAGAGTTGCATGGATCTCATTGAGGTGCACACATGACAAAAGTGTTGCATAAAGTGCTCACAGATTACAATTTAAAGATTAAGGTAAGATTTTTTTAATTTTTGCATACATTTTTGTACTTGTTTTCCTTGTTATGTATAGTTGTGCGCAATCACTACTCATAATGCAAGCAACAATAAAACTATGGCAGCAAGCTTAGAAAAATTGTTGAAGGGTTCTAGTTCAAGGTTCACCAAGAACTATCTCACGACTTACATGGCTGATAACATCCATATTTAACTTAAATTCTTATCTTATTTAACTAATATTCATGCTTGTTTTTTGTAATTATGATACATGTTATTATAGTTTTATAAATTTTCCCCATTGGTATGCCATTTTACTAAAGTCCATATTTATGTATAATTTAGGGTTAATTATGTGCTTTATTGATGTTTAACCTTTTGCAGGGTTGAATGATTAGAAATTAACCACTTTCTTTGAGTTATTTTGACTTTAGTAGATGATTAAAAGAATTAATTTCAAGTAGAGAATGATGGGATGATATAAAATAGAATTGTAAAGGATTATTTAAGATTATTTTGAATTCACCCTATGTTCTTATTTGAATATATATTTTTAGGTGGTATGATATTAAAGATGAAGAAATTTATGATCCAATGGAGAATATTTGACTTTAAAAGGAGTTGTATAAAGGAAGATATGAATTTTTGAATTTTAGGGAATTCTTCTGAATTTTATTTTGATTTTTAAAGTAGTTTTCAGATTTATTTCTTTATTTAAAAATGCAAAAATGATTTATTTTATCGCGCGGGACCCGCGGAGCTAACGTGGCGCGACGCGCACACGTGGCGGAGCCACGCGAGGCCACGTGGACACATGTGGATGCCTACGTGGCGTGAGGAGTCTTCGGGCTGGCAGATGATGGGCCCACGGGTTAGTGGGCCCAAGTAAGAGTATTGGGGTGTACTAGGCCCAATCGGGCGACACAAATGCTTAAGGAGCTTCCACATTATATACCCCTCATTTCCATTTAAATTCTTCCGTGTGGGACTATGTTCCACTTAAAATCTCCTATTGCAAGTGACGTGGCGGCTTGTGATGGGTCGGATAAATGCAAGGCAATCGACACGCGTCAATCTCATGGACATCGATCCAGCGGATCACAATTGACGCACGTGACGATTTCGCAACTGTCGATTTCATTAATGAAATCGGACGGTTTCAATTAATCGGGTACTCGGCTAAATCGTGGAGAGACACATGGCTACATTTTTCGAGCGATTTTTCCTAAGGAAGGCCAAAGATCGACTGAAGGTCAATAGACCGGACCGAATTGAGACCGTTGGTCCCAAAAAATGGGTCAGACCAGTGTCGGTCCAACTTCGGTGTATTTTTTGCTCTCGCTGTTTTAGAACCGATGGAGAAGGATTTGATCCTCCTAAAGGCCCACCTTTTGAGCTATTCATTAGATTATGAGATTGCCCACCAACTCTTTGAGGAAATTCTTCTGAAGGATCATCTTCTACTGTCACTGCTTCTATTCAGAGGTGATTGTTCAATCTGAATTTTGTGGGATCTATAAATTGGAGGCGTTTATCTAGCTTCTTTTCCAATGGGTGCAAAAATTGTTGATCAATGTCACTGTACTGCGCATATTTCTCTCTCTCACTCTTCTTTTCCAACGTCTCTTTCCAATTTGCTCTCTCTCACTCTACTGCATATTTCTCTCTCTCTCTCTCTCTCGCCATTGCTGTTTTTCTTTATTGATAATTATGTCCTCTCTCTGCATACTTCTCTCTCTATCTCTCTTCCTCCTTGCATAATCTTTTCGTTTTCAATTTCTATCCTATCTCTGTATAATCCCTCTCTCTCATCGCCATTTTTTCGCCTACAATTTATGTCCTCTCTCTGCATAATCTCTCTCTCGATCTCTCACTCCTCCATCTCTTTTACTTTATAATTTCAGTCCTATCTACATCCCTCTCCCCTTTGTCCTTGATTGATGGGACGATCAATTAAAATCCTAGATATTTTGAATCAAAATCATTTGTGAATTTTTTATTAAGATTCTTCATTTCTTGAATATTATTATATAAAAAAAATACTATTTGATCCCCATCACGGGACTTGGGACCGAAAAATCTCCGTTGCTTTCTCATGGAGTTACAAGCTGGCTCACCTGAAGTCGATGCCATCGCCACGTCAAGGAAACGGTGATCCAATCTGATTGAGAGGATCAAGAACGATCACCTTGATCAGTCAACGGTACGCATATTCATGATCAAGAGAGACCGAAGTTCAGACCGAACCGAACCGTGACCGAGGTGGACCGAGATCAAGACCGAGACTTGGACTGAATGGTGTGCCAAAAGCTGGACCGTGACCGGGACCGCCCAACCCTAATTTTTCCTATAAAAACGATGTTCTTGCCTTTAAACATAACTTTCGATTGAATCATGAAGCAATTAAGCAATTTTGGACCAAAATCTTAAGTTCTTCATGATCCTCCCTACGTTCTAGACTCAATTGCGATCATATTGAGGCAAGATTGATCACGAATTATTGCAAGAATCGATCAAAATCTCCCCTTGAGCGCCAAAAGCACGCCGAAGAAGAAACCAAGAAATACACTTCAATCGACGTGATTTGAAGCGTAATCTTCATGTCAATTGGGTTAGTAGTGTGATTCAATCGTATCGCTTGCAATTTATGTAGTTTAGATTAGATTTAAATAGTTAATTTGATTTAGAAAATGAATTGTTCCTCATTTCGCCCAAATTTGCATTGGATTCCTTGTTTCATCAGCTTTCCATGGGTATCTAATTTGTAAAATTTTATCACAGTTTGACCCTTCAATTTGACAATTGACCATCAATTGTTCATTTTCAATCCAAATTTGGGTGTTAACTTGTAGGGGCAATTACTCTTAAAATACTAAGTGAAATTCGACAATTTTGGTCACTTTAGAATCTTCTGATTGTTAGCTTTCTATTCATATGTGAATTGCTTGATTTGGATATTATTTGGTTAGTGAAATTGATGATTTAGATTAAAGTGTTCATTTCGGGATTTTTTTATCTTTGATTTTTAATAAATCATAATAAATCTAATTCTTCTCTAAAAATCATGAATTTTATATCAAAATTTTCTATTTTCTCTCTAGTTTCTGAAAATATAATTTTTGTAATATTTTTACTCTATTTTTCTTCTCTGATTTTTCATAAAGTCAACATGTGGTCAAAGTCAATGCTTTGACCTTGACTTTTGACTTTTTTCTTCAAATCATTTCTAAATTCTTAAAATATCATCTCTTGTATATTTATATCATTTCCATTAATAAAACATCATTTTCATTTCTTAAAATCCCAAATTAAACCTAAGTTTGACCAAGTCAACCCTTCGATCAAAGTCAACCGTGTTCTCTGTGGATCGACCCGATCTTTACACTATACTTGATTTTATATCTTTATATTATTGTGAGTTCAAAATTATAATTTTTTTTTACCGACGATTGTGTGTTTTCAACGATCGCATAAATCATTTCGTCAATGGCCCATGTTTCTAATCTAGTCATGCAACGTGGCTTGAAGGAACTTGGTAATAATCAGTCATATTTGGATAGTTAGGATGACGACAGACATATAGAGGGACTTGAATCCATCAGTCAAAAACCATTTGGTGAGATTCTCTGTAGACTTCGAAAACTTGTCATTGCAATTAATCATTCTCCTAAGAGGATTCATCACTTTAAGAATTTGTGTGATGAGTTGGAAATAACAAATAAAAATATTCTTGTTGAGGATGTCTGAACCAGGTGGAATACAACATATGAAATGATCGAAGATGCTTGGGAAAAAAGAGAAGTGTTGAGGGTAATGGCGAGAGACCATCTAAACACATATAAAGCAAATTTTTTAATTGAGGATGAAGAATGGGAGCTCTTAAAGATGTTTGTAGATGAACTCAGGTATTTTCTAAGTTGAAATCAACTCGTCGCCAAATGTATCGGGATTGTATGGACTTCTATTTGAACGATTTGACTAATTAATTTTTGAGCTAGATCATCCTCTCCAAGATTTCACAGGGACAAAATTGAGCAATGACCAAGCAAAGGCACTAAGATGCCCATACATGTCGATGAAAGAGAAAATTTTGAAATCTGAGATGCAGGTGAGGAGAAAGCCTATGTTTCCTATTGCCACAGTACTAGACCCTAGATTCAAGTTGGAACATATTCCTCATGGTGAGCACAAGTTTGTTATGGAAACTTTACTTAACATGCTTGAATCAGTGCGTATCGTAGAAGCTTTGAGTTCTATGCCAATTAATGATCTTTTGGCTTCAATGACTCACAAGCGTTCAAGAGTAATGATGCAATTTATGGAGCAACAATCAAGTAGGAGCACAACAGTCGATGAGAAATCAGTAAAGGTTGAATTAGAGGATTACTTATGTGAACCTTGTATTGATTGCTTACACGATGACTCGTTACATTGGTGGCACAAGAGAGGATCTAACAAATATACACACCTTTCAGTGCTTGCAAAGGAGTTTCTATATATTTGTGCATCGAGCTCTCCCCTATGAGCATATTTTTCCACAGGTAGAGGAATTATCACATTTAGAAGAGGAAGGCTAGCCCCTGACATTATATCCGCTTTGATGACCTTAAAGTCTTGGAGTCGTGAGGATGCCACACGAGATGATAAAATATATTTAGAAGTTGAAGAAAGTAGACTTGTGAAATGATAATTTCCTAAAACTCTATTGTTTATTCTGTTGAGAATTTTAATTTTAGCAATTTTTAATAGCTAAAGTTTATGTATATCAAGATTTTATCTTGAATTCTTGATATGTTAAATGTTATTAGGATGTGATGATCTCTTGCCAATAATCTTTATTCATGTTTAACTTAAATAATATATCAATGAAAGTATAGATTTCACTGAACCAAGACCAGACAATACCGTCACCGACACCAAACCGAAGTTAGGTATAGGTTTAGGTTTTCACAAAAAATAGGTACCAACACCAGAACCAAAGAACACTAGACGTGCTTGCTGCATCAATTACCCCGTCAACTTGCACTTATAAATATTACATTTTAATGATTTTAATTAAAATAAATTCAAAACAATTCAAAATAAATTCAATAAAAATCCTTAAAATTAGAAAATCCATATCTTTCAAAATACTACTCTTTGTAATCCAATTTTATGTATTTTAATTTAAGAAATACATAAGAAAATAAATTTTTAACTAAAAAAAATACACTCGTCTTCCTTAAAAAAATAAAACTAAATCATAGATGAATGTATATAAAAATATTTTTTTCTTTTTATTTGCATTGAAACTTAAATAAATCTCAAATATAAATAGGGATAATCTATTTAAAATTCACTTTGATTTATACATGATTAGCCCTGAAAATAATACATTTTGAGATTTTTTATATAAATTGTATAGAATGGTGAATATGGTCTCAAGGTATGATAACATGCATATGAATGATATGAATTATGCCATTAAAATGCACTAATAATCATGTAATCTCAAGTATAAATTGCATATTATCAAACCTATACATATAGTTTCATACAATAGAGAGAGAATAGAGATTGAGAAAAACAATTGACCCATAAGGCCCTTAGAGTCAGATGCATATTTATTGTACATGATGACTTGTGAGTTCTATATTTAAAACATACATCTATCAAGATATGTTCATGGTGTTAAAAATGCATACTATTCTTTGTAATTCCAAATATAAGTTATCAAATTTGAATGAGATTTCTAGATAGTAAACCAATTTCCATCCATCATTGATAAGTATTTGAGGGAAGTAACATTGAAAGTGTAAATGAATGATCATATTAGATTTTTTTATGGATTGGTTCGTTTGCATCATATGAGATCTCGTGTATAAACACACACACACACACACACATATGTGTAAATATTTATATTATATTTCCTTGGCGTTGAAAACTAATTTATGTATTGTTGTAACATTCTTGTAATGCAAGCTGCTAATTAAAAAATCATATACCTAAGAAAAAAATTGGGCACAAGCATGACTGTTTGAATGAAGGCAAAATCTAACTTAATAATGACTTTTTGAATGTGGAAAAATCCAAAAGTTTGCATCAAGGTCTTGAGATGGAGAAGACTGTGAGTTGTAGCATGAATTAAAAACAAGTGGATGATATAGATATTACATGATCTAAAATGTACCTATTCAACTATGTATTTATAATAAATCTTCAATAGTGATCTTGATTCCTTGACGATAAGGGTGTAACAAAGTTTGCTTACATGAATTTGCATTTCATTCTAGAAAATTTCACCAAGGCCTAATTTTTACTCATGATATGGAGTATATTAATGCATTTGCTGATATATTTGCCAAGTGGTTTTAAAAAAAACCCTTTTCAAGAATGTTTTTGAAACTTTAGCATTCAGGGCCTTGACTATAGAACATGATGGCAAGTGTTGAAATATAGAGTTAAAAAGTTTGTCATAGAATGAGGGATACATGTACAACCGCAATCCAAATTTTGGGTTTTGTCTTTCTTGAAAGAGATGTGTATCGACATTATCTTAATTTGGTAGATAGTTATAAACTACTATTATCGATGAAATGATCATGAATAAATAAACTCAAAGGGAGTCGCCGGTGTCCCTATGAATAATACTTCACTCATATATTATTGCACTCTTCTTCCTCTCATCAATATCATCAGTAAGATGTAATTTTTAATAAAAAAATAGGGGATTTTGCTTTCAAAGAACATTTGATTTGATTTTCATTAAGGATTTTCATAGCATACTAACCACAGAATTTTTAAGGTTCATTAACCACAGTTTCCTCAGAACTCACCTTTAACTGCTATTTAATGGGCTATCATAGAGCCCAATAATACTTTTATAGCCCACTTATGATATATCCCAAATATATTATAAAGATCCGACGTATTCTTCAGTATAATGCTCATTCCCCGGCGATTCCCCGCCGAGGCTAGCTCCAAGCTTCGTCGAATTCTTCCCTCTACTTCTCTCTGCTCTCTCACCCACTCTCTACATACCCTCATATCCTTCAACCGAGAGGACCTCGCTTCACTTCTCCATAAAGATCACCCCTCATGTCTCCCTCAAACTCATGCAAAGATTATAACTTCTGGGCTCCATCCAGATATCTTTCTCTCCAATCTTCTTCTAAGTGGATACTCAAAATGCGACAATTTGGAGCATGCCCAGAAGTTGTTCGACGGAATGCCCGTAAGGAATATGGTTTCCTGGTCAACGGTGATCTCCATGTACACGCATCACAGCCGTCCCAAAAAGGCGTTGACTATCTTCTCCGACTTCCATCGGGTTTCCTCTCAGGCCCCTCAGGAGTTCATGCTTGGCAGTATACTCCGTTCTTGCGCGCTTCTCCTACCGGAAGATCATGGTTCCATGATCCATGGCATTATTGTAAAATCCGGCTTTGAGTTGGATATCTACGTTGGCACTGCTCTGATCAAATTCTATTCGAGGGGAGGCGATATGGATGCTGCTGAGCAAATCTTTGATCGACTTCCGGAGAAGAATTCTGTCACTTGGACGATAATCATCTCTGGGTTCGCCCAAAGTGGTAAAAATTTTATATCTTTGGAGCTTTTCAGGAACATGATTGATTCAGGGACTGTTCCGGACTGTTTTGTCCTGTCCAGTGTTGTTAATGCTTGCTCCTTTTCCGGGTTTTTTCTCTTTGGAAGACAAGTTCATGGATTCATCCTTCGATCTGGATCTGATGTTGATGTATCCGTCCTCAATGTGCTCATTGATCTGTACTGCAAATTCTCTAGAATTGATATTGCCCGGAAGATGTTCGATCAAATGTCTGAGAGAAACCTTGTGTCGTGGACGACAATGATTGCTGGGTACATGCAGAATCAGTGTGATGTTGAATCTGTGAGCTTGTTCTACGAGATGAACAGAGCTGGACTGAAACCTGACGCATTCGCTCTTACCAGTGTTTTAACCTCGTGTGGATCTCTTGCCACAATAAGGCAGGGAGAGGAGGCTCATTGCTTTGCCTTGAAATCTGGTTTACATGATGATGAGTTTGTGAAGAATGGCCTAGTAGATATGTACGCGAAATGTGGCGCCATTGAAGAAGCTAAGAAGAGCTTCGAAACTATGGTGAGAAAGAATGTCGTCTCCTTTAATGCCATGATCGAGTGCTTGGCCTCATCCGGGGAACTGAGAGAAGCAGCAGAGATCTTCAAAAGGATGAGTAGAGAGATGATTTCTCCGACATTGCTAACCTTTGTTGGATTGCTTGGAGCTTCATCGGATCAGTTAGAGGTTGAGCTTAGCAGGCAAGTTCATGCTCTCACTGTAAAGCACGGCCTCTCTCTTGATCTCTTTTCTGGCAGCGCTCTGATCAGCGTCTACTCCAAGTGTTCATGCACCGATGAGGCACGATCAGTGTTCAACAAAATGTTCGAGAAGGATGTAGTTATCTGGAATGCAATGATCACAGGGTATTCCCAGAATGGATTGGAAGAAGAGGCTCTTAGGCTGTTCCGGAAGCTTAAGTTTTTCGGGTGCACCATCTCCTGGAGGGTTCACCTTTGTATCTGTACTCTCCGGCGAGTCTTCAAGCCCCATCAACTGCTGTCAGATTCATGGGCAGATTGTGAAAGTGGGTTTTGAGTCTGATTCCCATGTGGTTAATTCCCTCATGGATAGTTATGCCAAATCTGGTGCCATTCAAGATGCGCGGAAGCTATTTGATGAAATCCCTTGCAGAGATGTTGTTTGCTGGAATTCCATGATTACCAAGTATGCTCAGCATGGGTATGCTCAGGATAGCCTGGTCATGTTTAAGAGGATGTTGACTGAAGGTGCAGTACCTAATTATGTCACTTTTGTTGGTGTGCTATCAGCTTGCAGCCATGTAGGGCTAGTTGAGGATGGTTTAGCTTACTATAAGTCAATGAGGGTTGACTTTGGAATTGAGCCAGGAACAGAGCATTATGCTTGTGTGGTGGGCCTTTTGGGACGGGCGGGTAGGCTCGTGGAGGCAAAGGAATTTATCGAGGGGATTCCAGTGGAACCCCCAGCTGTTTTGTGGAGGGCTTTGCTTGGTGCATGTCAACGTTTTGGGGATGTCGACCTTGGGAGATATGCTGCAAGGATGTCATTATCGGAAGACCCTGGAGATAGTGGGTCATACGTTCTTTTGTCTAATATTTTAGCCTCCAATGATATGTGGGTTGATGTGGAGAAAGTCCGAGAGGGGATGGACCTAGGGAGAGTTCCGAAGAAGCCCGGATGTAGCCAGGTTTTCTAGGTTAATCCCTCTTGGGGCCCTCTATCTCTCCACTATCTTCTTTCTCTTATTGGATGTTATTTTTGTCTCATAGATCAGGACTCAGTGGAATGAAGTACAAAGAAAAGATCTTACTCTTAGTTTCCAAGAGACTGGGATAGGGAACAAGGATCACTGATTGGATTGTTGTGATCAAATCTGATTGCCATGATCAATGCAGGTGATCCAATCGGCAGTAATAGAACCTCTGATAGAGGTTACATGGTCGACCTCCACCTGGACTGACAATCTAACCAATGATCTGTTTGGGTTTTGTACAGTATCTCTGTCTCCCTCATTTCTTCAAAGCAATCAGTAACCATCTATCCTATCTTCTTCATCAGCCAACCAATTTTCAATCTTGATCTGGACAATCTGGTCGGATTGCCCTTCCCTAGGAAAACCTTATCTTTTCAGGACAACCCCAGCTCCAGAGCCCAGGTGAGGCTCTTTCATTCCATGCATTCCATCTTTCTTCTCAATGTCAATGGTTTTCAAAATCTTATTTTAGTACAGTAAAACAACAAGATCACATATTTACTCTGCTACCCATCCTGTACTATTAGTGCACCATTGTAATATACCTTTTAAATATTTTCAATATCTGTCTAATAAATTGATCACAGGGTTTTCGCTCTCTTTAACCTTTACTGCTGCTCTCTCATAGTCAAATCGGGTACCTAGGGCACAGACTGGACAGAAGATTCATCATGGTAGAAGAGCAGTGATCCACGTGTATTCCTGGCGGTAACTATTCACCTTTTCATTCTCGGCACTCTATTTTCTTGCCTCTTGAATCATCGTTGTTTGTTCTTTCTGCTGTCCATGGCATTTTTTTAATAAGAGCTTTGGTCTTTTCTTTCAACAATCACCAGGTTTTTCAAGACCTAGAGGGAACGTGTTTGATGTTGTCGTTGCCAAATTCTATTTCTATCACTAGGTCTTCAAGGAACCCTTGAGCAGGATCTAGAGAGTTCTTCAAGGATTCCAATTAGTGGATAAAAATTTTACTCCACTCAAGCAGCTTTTGATGGCATTGATAGCAAAATAAGAGGCTAATCTTCTATCCTTTGGTCATGGTGCGGCTCCAGCCTCTTCCGCTTCTCAGATAATCATTTCTCAAGCCCAAGATATTCACTCCTTTATAGAGAAGTCATTCATTCATCTTCCGTCCTTAGTCGTGAGGAACCTCTTCAATGGGAAAAACTTATACCAATGAAATAGTTACCTTATGGGTTAATGAAAAAACATGGCCATGATGTAGTAACACAATAAAATAAAGCCTAAGTTTTGTTAAAAATATTATAATGAGCAAGTCAACAAATCTTGTCCAAGATGCATGATAATATGTATTTATACGGATAAATAAATGCTTAATTGTATTATTACATGTGTGAAATATATCATTTCAATACATGTTTTCATCAAATTTGTGTGTTTTTATACATATAATGTCAATTGCACTGAAGTTCATATTTTTTATATTTTAAATGTTATTTTTTTATGAAGCCTAGAATGGAGCCCAAAGCCTTATTTTTTATAAAGTTGAGAAAGCCCACTTCAGAGGCTCATTTTAAGCCTATTGGGCTTCGAAGAATCTCTAGGAGTTGACAAAATTGTCGAAAGACCTCCTAGAGATACACAAATATTTTGTGTCAAATCTATAGTGCTAGAATTTTCATAATATCTTTGCTAAGGCCTACAAAAGCCTAGAAGCTTTCCTTTTGTGTCGTCACGTTCAGAGCTTGACACATGCATGTTGTCAGAGTTATATTTTTTTAATGCTTTTGAGTTTTCTTTTTAAGAGTCTTATCACTTAGATGACCCTTCACTTTTTCAGGCCTATATAAAGCCCTCATAAAACCCTTGAAGATACAAAAATTAAAGTTATCTCTTGTTTTAGAGTTTTGATTTCTTCCTCTCGAGTGTTCTTCCTGTTTGAGAGTAGGGATTGACTAACGTCATCCGGTACATCATTCAGTACCATTATCTCATGATATCGTCATCCAGTATTGATATCTAATACTCCATACCGTCATCCAGTTCTAGATAGTGAATATCGGATTGTTGACGAGAAAAGGTGCGGGATTGGACGAGAATAGTAGAGTTCAGATAGAGGATGACAGATGACGGTACTAGATGACGAACAATGGTACTAGATAACAAATGACGGAAGACGATACTGGGTGATGAACGATAGTACTAGATGACAGAAGAAAGGTAGTAGGTGACAAACGACAATATTGTGTGACAAACGACGATTCCTTATTAATAATTTTTCTCATAAAAATTATTATTCTCAAATTTGTTCAAAATTGAATGCAATAATTAAAATAGATACTAAGTAACCTTAGAAAATAATTATTTTTAAAGAGCTTTAAAAATTAATAGTATCATCTATACTATTTATAATGATTAATGATATGATTTAGATCGTAATGTGCATGATTGATCGCCAAACTATAATATAAAAAGGTGATGTATAATCATTTTGTTAAAAATGATACAATCGATAATAGGAGAATTAATCAATCTAGAGATTGAACATATATTATGTCAATCTAATTGTTGATCATTTTTCTCTAAATACTAAAATAGAGGTATCGATGAAGATTGAGCATGTCTCATACGTGGGTGCAAGTTGACAGATGATAATAGGAGAATGACAATGACAATGATGAAAGATATCATATATCACATATTAGATGTCGATGGATAGTAGAAAAATCAACAAAAATCACCAAGTATGGATGGATATCATCATAAATTTAAAGAAGTGATTTAAAAATTATAAAATCTCAACAAATCTTGAAAAACTAAAAAATCTTATAATTTGTGAACAAATAATTAAATAAGATCTTGTTAGATATAGCTTATTAGAAGGTGTTAGATATAACTTATTAGAAGGTATATTGTACTAGCTCGTATAAGAACTTCAAAGTTAAGTGTGCTTGAGTGAGATCAATATTAGGATGGGTGACCTCTTGGGTAGTACTCATATTTTATCATGCTCAAGGATATTAGTCTCACATGGGTTATATTTCTATCTTTCTCTCTTTCTTCTCTATAAATGGAGGCTTGTAATATTTTCTTTACTCACTTAATACAATTAGGATTTACCATTCACATGGTATCAGAGCCTACATTAAATTCTTTTTTTGTGTTGCCGCCGTTGACACTGCTCTACTTCTTTCCCCGCCAATAGTCTAGGAGGGCCAAATGTATCCCCTCTCCCTTCTTGCTTTTTTTTTCTGCAGCCCTGATTGGGCCACTTCCACCGCCCTTCTTGGGCCGTCGCCGCTGCATTTCTTAGGTGGCCGCCACCACCCTTCTTCAAGGCTACTACAATTAGGCCTTGTTTTTGGGTTTGATGGAAACTTCTAGGTCAGATGAGTCGTTGCCTCTTTCACCCAAGGGTTCCCTTGCTCTACCTATTCCACTGACCATCCCAACTACTTTACCACAGATATTGTCCCCCGTAGAAGCATTTTTCACCACACGACATTCCATCACGAGCCAATTGACACAACTGACATACACCTTTGACGGTCACAATTATGTATCATGGGCTATTGGCTTTCAAGACTTTCTCTTGACCATTTCCAATTCCACCATTTGACAAACTTAAACCTAAGTTTGAGGAAGTCAACTCTTCTATCAAAGTCAACCGTGTTCTCTGTGGATCGACCCGATCTTTACACTATACTTGATTCCATATTTTTGTTATTGTGAGTTCGAAATTAGAAATTTTCTTTGACCGACGATTGTGTGTTTTCAACAACCACATAAATCATTTCGTTAGTGACCAATAAGGGTTTGACAATTGACCATACCCTAATCCATTCATGAGTCTCGTCAGGATGAAAGATAATAAATACATGGTAGTTGATAAGGAAAAGATTTCATAAGAGAGTTTTTTATATACTCTATATCTCCTAGAGTACGTGGTGTAGCTTGGCACCCAATGGGCGGGCAACTCAACCTTTCAATTGGGTTAAATCAATTATTGATTAATTATCTATATGTTAATATAGATAATTAATTAAGGTTGACCAATAAGGTGTTATTAGGTTTGTAGAGTTATTAAGTAGTGAGATATGTGGACCTTGAGTTAATAAGTAGTGAGATAAGGTCTAAAGATGTTGATGGATATAGATAAAATTATGAAGGTTTTTTTCTTTAAAAAATCCACATGCCAAATGTCTATAAATATAAGAAGAAGAACTATAACTCAAGGTGCTCATGCAAGCCTTCTGGGAATTCTCCACTCTCTTCTCTTTTTCTCTTGGTGAAGAGCTTTGAACAAGAGATCCAACCATCTAGAGATTGTGTGGATACCGCTAGAGGCTAGACACTTGAATAACTTAAAGATTTCCTTCAAGGAAATACTATAAGTATGTTTTCTTATCCATAATAGATGATAGGATCATCTGTTCTTGATGCCTCAATATTTTGAATATCTGATTCAATGTATTCTATTGCAGTCCATATTTTGTTCAAAATTTTGGAAGGATGATAACATGCATATATAACTTAAATTCTTATCTTATTTAACTAATATTCATTCTTATTTTATGTAATTATGATGCATGTTATCATAGTTTTATGAATTTTCTCCATTGGTATGCCATTTTACTAAAGTCCATATTTTTGCATTATTTAGGGTTAATTATGTGCTCTATTGATGTTTAATCTTTTTCAAGGTTAAATAAATAGAAACTAATTACTTTCCTTGAATTACTTTGACTTTAGTAGATGATTAGAAGGATTAATTTCAAGAAGATAATGTTGGGATGATATAAAATAGACTTCTTAAGAGATTATCTAAGTTTATTGTGAATTCATCTTATCTTCTTCTTTTAATTTATATGTTAGATGGCATGATATTAAAAATGAATATATTTTTGAGCCAATGGAGAAAATTTGAGTCGACAAGGAGTTATATTTTTGAAGATATTAATTTCTGAAATTTTTGGATTTTTCTCGATTTTTTAAGAGATATTTAAAAATCGCAAAAAGGGGGTTTTTTTTGCAGGAACCGCGAGCAAACGTGGCGCGGCGTGGGACCTGCGCGGATGTGACATGGCACGTAAGGCAATGTGGCAGAGCCACGCAAGCCCACGATGGTGCCTGGGCGGCACTGATGTGGCGTGAACGCGTGGCAAGACCACGCGAGCCCACGGGAACGCCCGGGTGGCGCCTACATGGCAAGAGGAGTGACTCGCGCCGGCAGGTGATGGGCCCACGGGGTAGATAGTTGGGGCGGCAACGCAAATGCATTAGAGTGCCCCATGTTTTATACTCGCCATTTCCATTCATTTTCTCCGTGTAGGACTATGTTCCCGTGAAATTTTAAATTATAGGATATGTGGCAGCGCTACGGCCTTTGGATGCAATCACACTAAATAAAGCGTATCGATCGCGTGGACCCGAGTCTACCCAATCACCATCAGAAGCACGTGTGCAAAAGAGGAACCATCGATTGCGTAAGTACACATCGGACGCTCGAGATTTTATCGCGCTTCGGCGATCGTGGGTGACACATGGACGCATCAGGGGCTTCCGATCAAGATCGAACAGGTAATTATCGTGGGATAGTGGGATCATGGCCCACGATCATCACGCGATCGCGGTCGTCGATTGGTCCTTACCGAATCGAACGGTCTGCGTTTTTTGCGCGGAATTTCCTTATAAATACCGATGTTCTTCCTTTGTATCTTAACTCTTGATTAATCGTGAAGCAATTAAGCAATTTTGAAGGCATATCTTGAGTTCATCGTGATTCTTTGCATTCTAGACTCAATCGCGATCAAATTGAGGCAGGATTCGTTGCGATTCATTGCAAGGATTGATCAAAATCTCTCCTTGAACGCCGAAATCACGTCGAAGATGTAATCGATTGAATACTCTTCAATCCGCGTGAATTGAAGCCAAATCTTCTAGTTAATCGAGTTAGTAGTGTGATTCGATCATTCTCCTTTAAATAATTGTAATTTAGATTTGATTTAGTAGGTTAATTTTGTTTTAAAAATCATTTTGTTCTTCATTTTGCCCACATTTGAGCGTGAATTTTGTTGCTTTTAAAACAAGGATTTATCCCTAATATTAAGTTCAAATCATTGGATTCTGGTTTCATTAGACTCCTTGATTCCTTAGCTTTCTGTGGACAGAAAAATCGTAAAATTTCATCATCATTTGGCCCCTCGATTTATTGTTTGACCATCTACTATTTATTTTCAATCCAAATTTGGGCGTTGACTTGCAGGATCAATTACTCTTAAAATACAAAGTGAAATTTGACAATTTTGGTCTCTTTAGAATCCTCTGGTTGTTATATTTCCATTCATATTTGAATTTTCAAGATTTGGATATCATTTGTTTAGTCAATTTGAAGATTTACTCTGAAGTGTTCATTTCAAGATTTTTCTGATCTTTGATTTTCAATAATTCATAATAAATTCAATTCTTCTCGAAAAATCAGGAATTATATATAAATAATTTCCATTTTCTCTCTAGTTTTTGAATATATAATTTTCATAATATTTTAAGCTCTTTTCCTACTCTGATTTTATAGAAAGTCAAACTATTAGTCAAAGTCAATGCTTTGACCTTGACTTTTGACATTTCTGCATGAAATCAGTTTCTTAATTCTTAAAATTTCTTATTTAGTATATCTATCTCATTAACATTAATAAAATATCATCTTCAATTCTTAAAAACCCTAATTAAATCTAAGTTTGACCAAGTTAACTCTGTGATCAAAGTCAATTGTGTTCTCTGTGGATCGACCCGATCTTTACACTATACTTGATTTTAGATCTTTGTTATTGTGAGTTCAGAATTATAAATTGTGTTTTACCGACGTTTGTGTGTTTTAACGACCGCATAAAACATTTCGTCAAAGGCTTATCGACTTCACAACTCAAAAGATTTGGTTGTACAAGTCCCCTCAAAGTTTCATTTCTCACCAGTTTCATCAATTTCAACTCTAAGATTTTCTCTCCTTTGTTGAAAATTGTCATATCATCAAGCATCTTTGACACCTTGCCCCTTTGAACTTCTTGATTTGAATTACTTCTCCAAAAAATATTGGAATATTTTTCCTTCTCAACATCTAAAGTATGTTTCTACTTTTATTTCATAATCTCTCAACAAATAAACCAATTTGTGGTGTGTCTGAGTTATTTAAGAATATAACACAATTTAGGTATCACTTGTTTATTATTTTGAGTCAATTTAGAGTCAATCTAGTACATAACTAATCTTTTAACTTTTTCAAAACCAAATGATTGTGAATCAACCAATTTCCATGTTTTTAGGAGTTGAGTGGAGCATAAATAACTAAAGATGATAAGAATATGAAGAACTTGGTTGAACGTTTTCAAGTTAAAGCAAGTGATTTAGATTGAATGTTGTATTAATTTTGTTCTCCTTTTCAATTCAATGATGACAAATAAAGAAAGGGGATTCCTTTAGGAGATCAATGGAAAAATTATGTTCTAAAACACGTTTTTGGATTCAAATATTTGATTATTCAAGTTTACGAATTTTTTTATTTCTTTTTAAATTTTTAAGGCTAAATTTATAACAATGAGGTGACCACAAACTAAGTTGGTTGTGAGGCCACATGGGATGGCACAATCTAGCCAGTAAGGCCTGCTCTAGCCTAGGTGATGTTAGCATGGCATGCTTGCATGACATATTTGTGGTGTCATTCAAGCTCCTCTGCATGATGAGGCTCAATGGGCTATAATCATCTTACATGAAATTCCCTAAATAGATCGATCTACACAAATCAATCACAGTTCCCCTCGAACAGGTGGGATTGCCATTCCTTAGTAAGAAGCGATGCTACCAAAAGAAGCTTAGAACTAGATAACAAATTATCTAAAGACTTTGTCTAGATAAGAAATTATCTTAATGAATTCAGATAGACCCATTATAAACATACATCAAGACTTGTTGATTATAATCATGAACTATTTAAAGATGAAACCATTGAAATGACTAATTTGGGAAATTATCGAAGGTTAATATATAGGTAACTGAATTTAGTTAGCTATTCCATTGATCAAATATTCATCACTTGCAAGCATAAAAAAGGGCTCAAGTAGCAAATATTTATCTTTTTTGGCTTAAACTTATTTGGATTCTGCAAGCTCATATTTTGATTACAGTTAAACCACTTGCATATTCACATTTCTTGGAGAAAATTTATTACATTGGGTGAGTAAAAATCAAGGCAATATCCTAATCTTTAGTAGAGGTAGAGCTCAAAAGGCATTGCCCAAGGCATTATGAGAGAAGGGAGATGTTATGTAGGGCTCAGAGCTCGGGTACATTGAGATTGCGGAAGAGTTCAGGGAGGTGGGCATTGGTAAGCTTGGTGCGCTTGGAAATCTCGCGCTTCTTTTTGGGCTTAAGCATGGGAGGTGGAATACCGTGGACTTGGGCCATGGCACGACGACGGGCTGTGTTGGTAGCAGGACGCATCCCATTCTTCTGCAATTCTCTCTCTATGTCTACCATGTCCCTTGGCAGCTCTATTCCTCTGAATAACAGCTTCAGATCCTCGTCTACTTTTATCACTCCTACCCGAGGATCGTTCGGGTACACTGTGTCCTCTTGCGAATCTAGGTTTGACAGCAGCCATACATCTCCCTCGCCTTTCAGTTTCTGACATTTTTTCAACATCATCAGTTTCTCTCTTTAACCGGTCTTTTCCCCTATCTCTCTTTTTTCCACTTTATTATCTGCCCATTTGTTCCGACAGTGTCAAAGTGTCTCTCTCTCTATATCTCCCCCTTTACAATATCATCAGTTTCTTTATCTAATCAGGCACTCTCCTTCCACTTCTATCCCCTTCCACCTCTCCACTTGTTTCTGCTCTCTCTCTCTCTCTCTCTCTCTCTCTCTCCACCCTTTTAAAATCCCCCTCCATCCATTTTTATTCTTCTACTTCTCCCTCTTCCCACCCTCCCCAGGAACTTGTCAGATATATGAAAAATTCTCACAACATTCTTTTGGTCATCTTTTCCATGTCTTATCCATCTTTCTGACTTTTTACATCTTCTTCATCTCTTTACATTGTCACCCACTCTTTCCCTTCCCTCTCGTTCTTCACTGACAGTCACTATAATTCATCACTCTTTCTCTTACCTCGATTTGTAACAACAGACATCCCTTCTCCTCCTCTCGGTCCACCCCTACTCTCTCCTCCATCTATAAGTATTAGCAGACAATCCTCTCAATCTCTCTCTCTTTCTATCTCACCAACTTGCTATCCCCCTTCTCTACCATAAACCAAAATTTGCAAAATGGGGAGAGGAGAAATGAATGAATGAAGAAGAAAAAAGGACAGACCTGCAAATCTTCCAAGACTGCAGGGTAGGAATCCTTGAGGTCTACCACAGCAATGCCATCTGGAAATTTACGCACAAAGCCTAACAGCTCCTTCTTGTTCTTCAGGTTGTGCTTCGACTGTGAATTCATGACCAATTCACATCAGTTAGATCACAGATTCCAGAAGCATAAATCAGGAAAGAAAAGACATTACCTTGTAGGAGAAACGATAGCCATCATAGCTGACTTTATGATTGTTCTTCAAGCTCTCAAAAACAGTCTTGTTGGCAATCACATCAACATAGCATGCTTCGTTTATCTGCTCCGGTGTAAAAGTCTGCCTTGTCTGAACAAAACCATGAGCCGAAAGAAAATTTCTTACATTTTTCTAATAACTAAGGGTTATCTGGTCGTTGCACTGTTATTTAGGGGGTTTAAATATATTTCGTGATTATCTGAGGATGATCATGATTTTCAAGATTGCATGGCCACATTATGAGCTTATCTCTCCCTCTCTGAAGAAAGATTTAATTTCCAATCTTACCTGAAGGAGCAAATCGATGACCCGTTTAATCTGCGCCCCGGCCGGGGATTTGCGAATGGCATTGATATGCTGAAGTCGTTCCGTATCGCTCGAGAATTTCACTGGAGCAACTGGAACTGAAGGCGATGGAGCTGCCCTATGAGAGGCCCCTGATGTTTTATTGTAGGATGAAGGTCGGGAGATGGTGTCAGTGAGTATCGTCTGACATTTTTCTTGCTGCTGCTTGAACTTGTTCAACTGATTTTGGAGTGACATTTTGGTGGTTCTACAGAGATGATGGCGAAGATGAGTGAGAACAAGATGAAAATGGATTCACTAATCGGGTGCAAATCGTATAAATTGCTTAGTGGAAAAAGTCCTGAATAAATCCAACGAATTATTAATATGGTTTTTGCCACTATAAAACATAAAAAAGGCCCCCTCTTTCTCAACATTAACACAAAATTGTCATTCTATTTTTTTCGTATACATCACTTAAGATGTAGATAGCTTATTATATGTGTATGAAACAAGAAATAAGAAATGGCAAGAAAATTTTATGATATGATAGACAAAGAAGAAAATAATGATGTGGAAAACAAGACAGGGCTTTTGTACAATGACACTGCAATAACCGTATAAATTTCGTGATCAAATTTTATGAAATTTGATTTTTCACAAATTTGTGAAAATCGAATCTGATCTATATCTAGAAACATGGATGATGAAGATGAGAGAGACGAAGAGGTATCCAGATCGAAAGGCTTTTAATGTAAAGCCATATTAAAACTCTGACGTACCAAGAGATACAGTATCGCATGCGGAAGTACCTGAGCGATTCTTCGAATTCCAGAAGGAGAATGAAATCTCGTCCGCCGTCGGGTCTCGTCCGCGGTGTCTAGTAATGAAACGCTCGAATTAGTTCTCTTGATCTCTCTCCGGAGGTATTTATAGGACGCCAACAAGGCAGACGTCGATTGTCGGGCCGGGTCCGTGATTCGCGGGCCTCGCAAACCAATTGTAAAGATCCGACGGGTCGAAAAACTAAAACAAAAATAAAAGATCAAAAATAAAAATGACCAATATAGCTCCAGAGTTCTTCCGATTTCTTCCGCTTTCTCGAGTTCTCGCGATTTCGAAGTTCAGCCCTGCCGTCGTCGTCGTCTGGAGAGCTTTTCGGGGAGAGAGAATTTCGGATGAGAGAGAGAGGAAGAGAGTTATCGAAGACACGGGAAAGTCTACGGAGAAAGGAATTTGGGAGACACAGACTACGACTTCAACTGGCAGACATGCAGGAAAAATAACTTTCTCTTGTTGGAAACCTTCTTCTCCCTACCTCATTAACAGCAAAAGAACAACGATCTAGGAGACATTCCCTCCTACTCTCGATAACAGAAACTTGCTAAAAAGAGGAAATGAAAGAGAACCAAGAGACTTGCTCCAGGAAAGAAAACGAAAAACTTCATCTTATCCACTTTCTGGTTTCTTCATCCTCGTCGTCATCTTCTTCTTCTTCGACATCCCCAAGAGGACTAAAACACCGGAGATCAACGGTGAAAAGTAGATTCTTGGGTTCGCCAACAGAGGAGATCAGAGAGGCCGCCGAGAGGAAGGCAGCGATCTTCTCGCTGTGGACGTTCATCTGCGTAGCGGTCATCCCTTGGACGGATGAGAGCACCGCCTGGGCTTCCTTTCTGGAGTTCTCTAAAGAGAGAAAAGACGACGGGATTCGGCGAGTGAAGGGTTCGGGCACGACAGATGAAGAGGGCCACTCCGTGTGGGGAGTCTTTTCCGTGACGCTTATTTGCTCTGCGGTGAAGCTGATCACGGAGGTGGCGCCGGAATCAAGGTTCTCCCTGGCTTCCAAGAACACGACCGTGTCTCCGCAAACGCTCCGCTGTTTCATGCCGGGCTCTCTCTCTCTCCCTCTTTCTCTCTCTCTCCCTCGCTAATTACTAAAAGAAACTCACCTCACGATCCACTTCGGCAGACAAGGAAAGATGAATGTCTCATCATTTTCAAGAAATAAAACAAAAGATGTTCAGCATTTCGTCAAACGCTCCTCTCGAAACTTTGTCTGCCGACTCTGTTAAATCATCTCCAATATTCTTCCCGTTTGCTAGATTAATCACCGATTTATTGTCTACGGAGACCTTCGGTGGCTTGAGGTCAAGCCTCATTTTATCGTTTACTTCATTTGCTTCATTTCATCATCCATGGCTTCTTTACAAGCTTTATCATTAAAAGCTTCATATACCCAGTCGGGTTCTTCTTCTTCAATGAGATGACCAATCTCATCTTCATCAATCTAAAAACTTTCTTCATAAATCTGAGGGAGATCTTTGAATCTTCTAGGTCGATAATTCTTCGAGGATGACTGAGTGGAAGAGCCCGGATGACTACTTGAACTCTCCACATTCTGAGCTGCAATTTCTTTACCAGGTCAAATGAGACATCAGAGGAAAAATGTGAGTGAGGGAAATCGATTTTTGAATTTTGACTAGAATTCGACCAATTCCAGCTCTTCTCCTCAAAAATACCATCTCTAGAGATATGGATAGTGTTCGAAGATGAGTCAAAGGCTTTGTAGCTTTTTATACCCTTCTCATATCCTATGGAAATCGTAGGAGTGCTGTGGTCATCAAGTTTCTTTGATTTCCACCGATAGTTTTCACATGAATGATACTCCCAAAATATTCGAAAATGGTCAACCTCAGGTTTTCTCTATGTCCAGGCTTCATTCGGCATTTTTCCTTCAAGGCTTTTGTAAGAGCTCTGTTTTATATATAAACGACATTATTGACTGCTTCTCCCCCATAAAGCTTTTGATAGGCCTTTTGTTTTTAGAATTGACCTCACCATATCTAGAGTCGTCATCTTCCTTCTTTGAACTACCCTGTTTTGTTGAGGAGTGTAGGGAGTATTGAGCTGCCTTTTGATGTCATTTTCTATACAAAAAGAAGAAGAAAAAAATCTAGATTTGAATTCTCCTCTATTGTTTGTCCTCAAACAACCAATTCTTAGTAGTTTCTTGAACTCAACTAATGGTTTAAATCTTCTGAAGGCTTCAAGTGCCTCTAATTTCTTTTTTGGCGTAGAAACCTACATCATCCTTGTGAAATTGATAACATTCATTTTTGCACATTTAATTTTATTATTCTTCAATGATTTTAAAACATAATTCACGTCAATATTATGCATGTTATCATATTTTGATAAATATTTGCATTTATCATATCATATTGTTCATAAGCCAAATTCACGTTAAAGTGCCTTTAATTTTATGCATATTTCACATCTGACTTAAGGTCAAATAAAGATGATTTTAATTATGTGTGTATGAGCTTTGTGACCATAGGTATGAACCAAGAAGGATGAGGAACGAAGAGGACAAATGATTTATGAGGCAAAATTAACCTTTTGTCATTTTCATCTTTTATTTCAGGTGATATGATGAAATTCCTTATATTTAATAATGAAGCTACTCATTCAGAAATGATGAATATATTGTAAAATTTGATAATAGGGTTAAGAAACAAATATCGATAGATTGTATACGCAATGACTAATATCATATTTGATCAATGGTTTCCAAAGTTTTGAATATTATGACTGTCATATCCAATCTTTGATCAATTGATTCTTGGTGTTAACTCAATAGGACCAATCAATCCATTCATCCATAGAGTTACTTGTTTTGGCTCAATAAAAATGGACATGTAGTCATGGAATTGAATATGGTATTGTCACAATGCATACCCCAAGATGATGGAGGCAAACAACTTCACGACATCCTCTTCGTCGATGGATTAATGAATTAGAGATAACAAGGAAGACATTGTGATTATCAATAAATATAAGTATGGACTTTTATTTCTATTTCACATAACGTGAAATAGAAATATTTCATGAATATCTCATGAATAGGAATATTTAGAACATGTTTTTAAATACTAGTGACCATTTTATTATGATCTTATCGTAATTTACTTAGTCATTGCTTATGCTCATAGACTTTATTGCAAACATCATATTAAAATGAAAGTAAATAAAAATTTATTTTAATAAAGATAAATGAAATATGAAAGTGTGATAGGCTTGCACGCCACATATTATGCAAAAGAAATAGGGGTTATATAAATTGTACTTATAATCTTTATGTAATTGTACTTTTATCATATCACTTGTGGCCATTATAAACATAAAATGCTTCCCGGTATGAATGAAAACCAATATGTTTCCTTTGCCTTGTCTGTAAAGACCCCTCCTCTCATCTCTTAAAGAGCATCTCCACCTCTGGTTCTATCGCAATACCTCTAATCTTTGCATGGTATTAGAGCATTTTTGTTGCTCATTAGAGGTGTGTGTTTTTTTACTCAAACCATTAGTCATAAAATTGCTAAATTCTCACACGGAATCTAGTAGGAAGGGAAGCAATAATCAAAGCTAACTTATCAACACCACCACAAATACACATGGTAATCACCGCAATCTAGTAGAAAAGGGCATGTGACGGAGACTTGTTGGAAGCTACACGAACAACCTCCACAAATACACATGGTAATGGAAAAAAGATGGGGACCAACTTATGCACCTCAAGGTCATTCAATGATGCCTATACCACGGAGCAACTATCCAATGCAGCCAATAAAACCCACAATGTTTTCTCCTCAAGGTCCACATCCATAAGTTCACATATTACAAGAAGAAACAGCTCTCCAACAACAAGTGAGAACTCTGTAATAGCAGGTGCAGAGCCTGCTAAACTTATCATCTAGGTCAGTCATTGGTTCCACCTCCCTAGCCAATTCAGGTAAATTCTAGATTTTATCATAATGAATATCTTTAACTTCAAATACCAAATCTCATCGATACTCCTGGATCCTTGATTTTGGAGCAATCGATCATGTGATGCCAAAAATTGACATGTTTGTATCATATGAACCATGTCTTGTAGATAAGCGGGTTCAAATAGCTGATGGTACCTTACTCAAGGTAGCTGGGATAGAGAGTACTAGATTAGCTCAAATAGGACTACTCAAAAATGTATTACATGTACCCAAAACTAATTTTGAGGCTAATCTATGCACAAAAATCATGAAATTGGATGAATATATATATTTCTTTCATGGAATTGATGCTTTTTTGTACAACAAGGTTCACATATGGAGGATTGGACTTGCTACATTTCATGGTGGGCTCTATAACCTAAAATCTACAAACCTCAGACCTACGAAGAAGAATGGCTTCAGAGTAGCAATAGTGACTAGTAACCACATGAAGAATGCACTCATCCTTCTTCATGAGAGATTAGGACATCCATCATTCCTTCTCCTTAAAACTATGTATCCTGCATTATTTTAAAAAAATTCAATTGATACACGTGTGGTATGCGTGCCAACTTGCAAAAATTAAACGGAGTACATATTCCTTGGAGGGAAAATGATGTCAAACACCATTTCAACTCATCCACTATAACATTTGGGGACCATCTCCACACATAGATATAAAAGGGAATTCATGGTCTCCACACATTTTATTTGTGTTAATGATTAAAATCGCTTGTGCTGGTTTTATAATTTGAAACAGAAATCATAAACCTTTAAGCTAGTGATGAAACTTATTTAATATAATTAAAAGACAATTTGGAGTAAACATAAAGGGATTTTAAATTGATAGTGAAAAATATTTTTGCAATCACGAATTAAAGGAATTCTTTGAAAATGAGGGAATAAAACATGAGACATCATGCCCTTATACACCCCAGAAAAATGGAGTAGCTGAAAGGAAAATAGGTGCCACCATGGACAAACGAAGAGCCTTAATGGCTGATGCCAATTGTCCCAAACATCGTTGGGGGTTTTCCATTAAGAATGCAATTCATCTAATAAATAGGCTCCCCTTGACGAGACAAATTTATGCAGTCGTTGAATACACACAAACTTGTGTCAAAATGATTATCAAACTCACCAATTTTGACAAATAATTATGAATTAGATAGTTTAATGGTTAATAAGGGTCGAATCCACGAAGAATTGAGAGAACTTTTTAGATGTCTTTGAACTCTTTGAAATTTGATCAAATAGGATGACGAATTGAGGTGAGACATTAGGGATTTTTGTTTATTTAGAAGAAAGACTCCAAGATGAATCCACGGAATTAAAAATCATGATATTTGGATCAGTATTTGCATAGAAATTAAGGAGTGAAATTGAGAAAGAAATTTTGTTCGTGAAGAGAGAGAAAATCTAAAAGTATCGACAATTGGATTAATCTACCATTCGAGATTAAAATCTAATGCTATAGGAAGAAAGATTAAGATGAAAACATGTAATCGAACCCAAACTCCTGCTCAAAATGATCCAATTAGTTGTCAGATCAAAGGCTTTTCATTCTGCAATTTCAAAATTAAAGTTCAACATTTAAGAGTGATTTCTTTCGATTCTCTCTGGAAAATCTTGATTTCAAACACTCCCTAGACACAAAAACGAGTCTACAAGAAGAATAAAGCAAGAGATTCTAGGGCTGAGTTGTCTAAACAGTTTGATTTTCTTAAAACATCCAAGAATAAAAATTTTCATCGAAGAACTTGTAATTTATAGAGAAATTTGGGCGTGAATGTTGGATGTGCCCCTTTATATTTGATCAACGGCTCAAATTGACTGCCTATTTGTGAATCATCATCATAAATTCGTGTCCGTTTGATCGATGATGAAGCGCCCAGATTCTGACACGTTGTGTGTGAAGAAGAAGTGTTGCGCGATTGCGTCTGTCTGATCCTGAATCGATGCTAGAGATGTTGTCATGCATCCACCAAAGTTCATCGAGCGCATTTAATCTCTTCATATGAACATTTGAGATTAAATCATTTTCAAATGAATCGTCGCCCAATCAAAGTGCGCCGCATACCCCCTCACTTAAGTGAAGATCGACGGCTTCAATTAAGTGCGTGAATCAAACACTTCTCGTTGCGCCACGTCACCTGCGAAGATATAAAAAGAAAGATAGTCCCACATGACATAAATAAAGGCAATTTTAAGGGTATATAACGAGTGCGTATGAATGGGCTTAGCTCATATCTTGAAAAGTATGTTAACCCATAAATTACACAAACGCACAAACACACGCTCGCACGTGCCCACGTTTGCACGCACATACGCACACATTCGTCGCCACGTGGCGTGTACACACATCGCCACATGGTAATGCCCAGCCACATGGCGTGTACACATATCGCCACGTGGCATGTACACATATCGCCACGTGGCAATGCCCCCACCATGTTAGCTCCCACGTCAAAGCGTAATATAGAAACATTTTTTTATTTTTAAAAATAAAAAATAAGTCTAAATAAATTCAGAAATATTTTTTAAAATCCCTAAAAATTTGAAAATTCATAACTATGAAAATAGAACTCCAAGTTAATCCTAATTTATTTTTTTGGATCGGAAATTAAAATATCTATCATTGTAAAAACTGAAATTATTTAAATAACAAGAGAATAAATTTTTCTTTCAAAAATACACTCATTTCTCTTAGAAAATAAAACTAGAAAAATAAACAAGTATATATAAAATTATTTTATCTTATTATTTCATCATGAAAACCTAATTATTATCTCAAATATAGATGGGAATAAAACTATATTATTTTAATTATGCATAATTATCCCTAAAATGATAAATTTTTATATCATAACTGAAAATTACATGAAATGGTAGATACACACTCAAAATATGATAACATGCATAAGAATGGAATATCTTATGCCTTAATTTGTATTAATAATCATATAAATTCATGTATAAACTGCATGTTATCTCCCCTCAAGGACAATTGAATTGAAAAGCCCAATTGAAGTAATAGAAACCCACTCTCCTACTATACGACTAAAGAAGAGTTTAGTTCCACTCGTGTTTGGATGTGTGATAACATGCATTTATAACTTGAATTCTTACCCTAATTAACTCATATTCATGCTTATTTTATGCGAATATGATGCATGTTATCATACTTTTTAGGAATTTTCTCCATTAGCATGTCATTTCACTAAAGTTGATATTTATGTAAAAATTAGGGATAATTTCATGTTTAATAGATGATTAATCTCGTGCGTAAATTAATACAAGTTAATATCTGTTATTGAATGATGTTTGACTTTAGAAAATGTTTGAAAAGATAATTTCATGATGAATTTATGATTTTTTAAGTGTTTAATGAGAAATAATTTGAGTAAATTTTAATTCATCTTGATTTCTTCTTTCAAAATATATTTTAAATGACATGATATTAAAAAGAAAAGAATTTGTGATCTAATGGAGAAAATTTGGATTAAAAAGGAGTTGTATATTTTAAGATATGATTTTCTGAAGTTTCATGCCTTTTTTTTATTTTTATTTGAGTTTAAATTGATTTTTTTTATGAATTTTTCCTATTTAAAAATCGCAAAAAGAGGTTACTAACCTGCAGGCTGACGTGGCAAGCGGCGGCTGACGTGGCGCGTGGGACCGCCTCGGGGTGCGACGCGGCACTGAGGCCACGTGGCAGAGCCCGGGCGGCCCACACGGGGCGTAGGCGGCGCTGACGCGTGGCAGGAGGCCACGCGTACGGGACCACGTGGCTCGTGAGGGGCTCCACGTGGCGATAGGGCTGGTAAGTGGAGGGCCCACGGGTTAGTGGGCCCTGGTTAGATATTAGGGGCGGTAACGCAAATGCGTTACCGCGCTCCCCTATTTAACCGCATATTTTCCCATTATTTCCTCCGTGTGGGACTATGTTCCCACACGATTTCTCTTTTGCAGGTGACATGGACGCACGACAGGCGTTGGATTCAATCAGAACGGCGGAAATCAAGACACGTGTCAGTCAGGGCGGCGGCCAATGACAATGGAAATACTATCTCCCCCCTAATAAGACAAAAAGGTCTTTCTCCTGCCTAAATCAATGCACGTCAGTCGAGGAGGCGGCGGCCAATGAAAAAAAAGGAGTGATTTTCCCCGCCTAATAAGACAAAATCTGTGGCAGAGGCTCCTTGCGACGCATTAAATGCGCCGCAATTTGAACCAATAGGAATCTCTGACTGCCGCACGCACTGCATTAAATGAAACCGTGTGCATTAAATGCAACGCGGTTTCAACTCTGCCTTTCTACGTGGCCGCTCCAGATTCGCTGAAAGTGAATGTGATGACGTGGCCACGTCATCGATACCTGCATTTAATATACTAAGTTATTTTTTTGGACAGGTGTCTTGTCTTACTTGACGCCACGTGGAGGCTCGAGAGCGCCGGATCCTCATCGCGATAGTCACCCATCGGACGGCTAACGGTGGACGCGCCTCACGATCAAAGCTTAACTAGATCGCGCGATCGTGACCGTTCCCTCACCTGAAGATCATCGGACGGCTACGACGAGTCGTGGAAGAACTCCACTATCGCGGCCCGATCGAGCCGCGATCGCGGCGCGATCGAGCCGCGATCGCACACCATTCGTCGTGGAATCGATTCCACGATCATTGATCGGCATCTTCTGGAGGATCTGGAGCACGATCGACGCCCGATCGTGGTCCGATCGTGGTCGATCGTAGTCGATTGCGGCGATAATCGTGGATAGAATGAAGCAAAATCGTGGCCAGTTCGTGGCCAATCCTGGAGCTACGACGTCGCCCCAAGGAACCGCTCCCACGACCCTTGCGAATCGCCTCCACAACTGCTCCAATGACCCACGAAATCGAGCCAATTTTTCTCTTTAAAACCAATGTATTTCTCCCTTTGTTCTTCAACTTTTAATCCATTCGTGAAGGGAATTAAGCAAATTTCGAGGAAGATCTTTAGTTCATCGTGATCCCCCTGCGTTTAGACTCAATTCCGAAGGGATTGGAGCAGGATTGATCACGAATTCCTCCTCGGTTTCATTGAATTTTCCCCTTGAATTCCGAAAATCCGTGAGAAAGGATCCGAGCAAATTCTCTACAATTCACGCAAATTGGAGCTTAATTCTCGCGGCAATCAGGTTAGTAGTGAGATTTGATCGATTATCAAGAGGTAATTTGAGTTTTTATTAGATTTAGAAGTTTAATTTTGCAAATTAGTTCATAGTGTTCTTCATTTTCCCCAATTTTAGGTCCGAAAAGTGGCTGATTTTGAAAATAGGATATCTCTTTGATTATAATTCCAAATGACTTGATTTTGGTTTCATTGGGTTCCTATTTTCATCAGCTTTCCGTGAATAGTAAAGTCATCAAATTCTGAGTTCATTTGGCCCTCCAATTTAACGTTTGACCAAGGACTATTCATCTTTCATCAGAAGTCAAGTGTTGACTTTCGGGGTCAATTACTTTTGATTTACAAATCAGAATTTGATAATTTCAGTCTTCTTAGATTCCTCTGGTTCTTAGCTTTCCATTGACATATAAATTGCAAGATTTGGATTTCAGTTGGTCATTCAATTTGAAGATTTCCTCCGAGGTGTTAATTTCAGGGATTTTCTGATAATTGATTTTCAATAAATCATAATAAATCCATTTCTTATCGAAAAATTACGAAATATATATCAATAAATTCCATTTTCTCTCTAGTTTCCAAATATCTAATTTCATAATCTTCTGACTCTTTTTGATTCTCTGATTTTGCAGAACATCTACTGTTGGTCAAAGTCAATGCTTTGACTTTGACTTTTGACTTTTCTCTGTCAAATCCGAGATTTCAATTCTTAAAACTTCTTATTTACCTTATTTATATCATTTCCATTCCTCACATCTTATTTTTTCTTATTTAAAACTCCTTTTAAACCTAAGTTTGACCAAGTCAACTCTGCGATTAAAGTCAACCCTGCTCTCTGTGGATCGACCCAATACTTACCCAATACTTGATTATTATATCTTGTCTTTGTGAGTTCGGTTTTATAAATTTTGTTTGACCATCGTCTTTGTGTTTTAACGACGCACGAAAATGATGCGTCAATGTATCAATTATATCTATGCACACAACATGGCAATAGATAAACTATCTCTTAAGGTTGTGAAGGCAATGCCCATTAGTTATTCCAATACTCAAAAGGTTACCATTTTTATCATCCCTCTTCTAGAAAAATATTTGTAACGAAGGATGTAGTATTTGATGAACATACATTTTTTTTATCATCCTAACGAAAAGATAGAACAACTCAGTGAGCAGACTTTCTCCCACACTCAAAGTACTCTCCCAACACTAGAGGAAGGACATGTAACTGAGTGTGAGGAGATCTTTGTTGAATCATAACATCCAATATGAAACCCTGATTAAACTCAAAGACATGACCACCCAACAAGTATTACTAATTTTCCAAAATATTATGTCTGAAAAAAGAATCAAACATCTCTTTGTAATCCTCAATTATAAATCCTACCACTTGGTGTGAATCCAAATCTCACAAATTTGCATAAAACCAAGAGAAGAAGATCACTTATGAACAACATGAGTTAGAGACCCTGCCAATTGCCCTTAGGAAAGGTAGTCCTTCTTATGTAAAACCTCTTCCCTATGTTATAATTAACTTACTTACCCATGAGAGAGCCCTACCAAAATATAAAAACTTCCTTACTACCTTAATTCATAAAAATTCCAAATACAGAAATTGAGGCACTTAAGTATCCTCATTCGCAATGAGCAATGGATGAAGAGATGCAAGCCTTGATCAAGAATCACACTTGGGAAGTAGTAGAACCCCATAGGGAAATAAAACCAATAGGGTGCTAATGGGTATTTTTTGTTAAGTGAAAATCAGATGGTAGTATAGAATGATACAAAGCCAAACTAGTGGCTAAAGGCTACTCCCAAACCTATGGAGTAGATTCTAAAGAAACTTTTGCTCTTGTGTGTGCGTATGTGTGTGTGTGAGTGATTAGTGAGATCAGCACCCTTTTCATGATTTTCGCCAACTCACTAATCACTCACATCTTACATACCAGTTAGTTCACTTTAACTTTCATCACGTGGGATTATTTTGTTTGCTTCTACACACAAGTGACGTGGAAAATGTAGAACATGCTATCGCTTGAATGAAATCACGATCGTCAATCTTCACTTAAGTGAGGGGGTATGCCACACTCTGATTAGGTGATGATTCGTTTTAAAACATTTTAATCTCACTCATTCATTTGAAGAGTTATAACAACTGAGATTAAACACGGCCAATGGACTTCGATATACGCGTGGCAACATCCCTAGATATCCATTCCCAATCAGATGGACCCGATCGTGCGACACTTCTTCTTCACGTGTGATGTGGTAAAATCTTAGCATCCCATCTTTCGATCGAATGGACGTGACTTAATGGCAATGATACACATCCAGGCATTTCATCTGAGCCATTGATTGAAGATATAGAGCCAAATCCAATGGTCACGCTCAAATCTGCTTTGTAAATACACATGTTCTTTGACGATGTAAGCTATTATGGAGTGATTCGAGTAATTAAAATGTTTAGACATCCCAATCATTGAATCTCTTTCTTTCATCATCTTCTAGATCAATTTCTGCATCCAAGGAGTGTTTGAAAGTGAGATTTCGTGAAAAGAATAGGGAGAAATCGCTTCTTGAATGCCAACGATTGTCTTTGAAATCGCGTAAGAAAAAGCCTTTGGTCCGGTGAACAATTAGACCATTTTGAGTGTTATCTCCTGTTAGAATTCATTTTTTCCTCCTAATCTCTCTTCCTATAACATCATATTTTAATTTTCGAATCGTAGATTAGGTTAACTTTTAGATTAAATTTTAGTTTTTCTCTCTTCATGTTCGAAAATTCTATCTAATTTTTGCTCTTTGATTTCTCCACGAATCTTGATCCAAATAAAGTGATTTTTGATTCCGTAGATTTCTCTTTTTATTTATCTTTGTAAATTTATCAAAATCCCTAATTTCTCACATTAATTCATTGTACAATTTGATCAAGTTTTAAGAAAAACTCAAAAATACCTTAATTCTCTATGGATTCGACCCTTATTCACCATTATACTTCTTAATTAGTAATTATTTCTCGAAATTGGTGAGTTTGGAATTATATTTGATCGTATGTTCAATGACCGCGCTGATTCATCTCGTCGCAACACCAATCCTACACTAAAGACCCATGTCCAAACGCACCGGTGTAAGACCAAATTCTCGAGGCGATCTCGCAATTAGTAAAGAAAATAAACATGATGAACTCACTCAGGGATGAGATACAGGACTTCGTCTAGATGAATGTTCTTCTCGCAACTGATAACAAGAAGGGGAAGCAGATTATATTTACTGACCAATTACCATTGCAAGTCACTGCCAACTTCAGGAATTAATGGGCATCGTCAAGCGTAACACATAATGTGAACCATGTTTCTATTGGCGATGAGGCAGTGGAAATTACATTAGCTAAGTCTAGCCTTCAAAGTGGTAAAGATTTACCAAATCTCGACAAGGATCATCCCTTTCACCAAGGCTCGATAGATGAAGAAACACCAATTCTCATGGAGGAGCAAGACAATTATTCTAAGGATGAGGAGGAACAAACCAAGGTTGAACCAAACCACGATACATACAAGCCTCTTGTGCCTTACCCTCAAGCACTTAATCGCCCAAGAGCTAGGGTAAACGAATCAAACGATCACATACTAGAAACCTTCCAAAAGGTGACCATTACCATCGCTTTGATAGATTCCATTAAGCATATTTCATCTTACGCAAAATTCCTTTAAAGGCATCTGCACACCTCGTAGGAACCCCAAAAGGATCCAATTAACCGAAACAATGAGTTCAATTATGATGAATTCCCTACTGATTAAGGAGAGAAATTCTGGTGCAACATAATAACATGCAATTTATACATGTAATTATGTGATTATTCATGCAAATTTGGGAATAAAACATTCCATTCTTATGCATGTTATCATACTTTGAGTGCATATCTATCATTTTATATATTTTTAAGTTATATTCTCAAAATGTATTGTTTTGAAGGATAATTATACAAAATTAAAGAATATATCTCATAGTAGATTATTTTCATCTATATTTGAGATTATAATTAGGTATTAATGTTAAATAATATGATAAATTACTTTTTATGCACTCAATTATTTTTCTATGTTTTGTTTTCTGAATGACATGAGTGTACTTTTTAAATAAAAATTAATTTTCCAGTTATTTACTAAATTTGAATTTTTCAAATGATAGATTATTTAATTTCTGATCGAACAAAATAAATTTGGATTAATGTGGAGTTGTATTTTGAAAGTTATGAATTTTATAATTTTTAGAGATTATTCTAAATTTTTTCTGATTTTTTATCTAACTATTTAAAGATCTCAATCCTTGAATCTCTTGATTTCTAACGAGACGAAACTGCGAGGTCGTCGATTTCACACGGTCTCGTGTCAAAAATAATTCCAAATTTACCAATTTGATGAAAACAATGCGAATTGAGGGATATAATGGTAAATAAGGGTCGAATCCACAGGTAAATAAGGAAATTTATGATGATTTCTTTGAAATTGATCAAATCACACGATGAATCGATGGTAGAAATTGGGGAAAATGGTATATTATGAAAGATAACTTTAAATCGCTTTTCACGGAATCAAGAATCATTGAAATTGATCTTGATTTTCGCGGAGAAATTGAAGTTCGAAGTGGGAAGAAATTTTTGAACGTGAAAATAGCAATTTTAACGAAAATTAAAACTAAATTGAACTTGAAATCCTAATCTAAGTCAAAATTAAACATGAATGGATGAAAGTTTAGCAAAAACTGACTCCACTAACCCAAGATTGCGATCAAATTAACACGATTAATCACTTAAATCGTCAAAAATATCAAGAACGCGATCGTGGAGTTCAAGCTTCGATTTCTCCTTCATCTCTCAACCAAATCTCGAGTTCAAGCCCTCTGTGGATGCGGAAATGAGTGTAGAAGAGGATAGAATTGAGAGATTTGAGAAGGGAGGTATCTAAACAGATCAATTTGATTGATTTATTGAGCATAATCATCTGATCGAAACGATCAACGGTTATGATGGAACGGTCAATCCTGGACCATTTCAATTAAGTCGCAGCCGTCCGATCTTGATGAAGGGCTCAGATTAATCCACGTGAGTAAGCAATTAAAAACATATCGTCTTGCCGCCATTGGATCGTGATCCTACGCTCTGGATCCCCTCCCGCGCGTTAAATCACCACCGTTATAACTCCTTATTTAAGCCACATGCTTTTGATGGTGATCGGTGGTCCGCGCGTCCACTTCATCGACGCGCGATGATCTGCCCTCCATCCAATCCGTCGATCCTCATTCAGCCACGTCGCCTGTATCTTAGAAACTCCGTGGAACTTAGTCCCACACAGAAGAAATTAAATGAAGACGTCGGTTATATAAGGTACGTTCATTATATGGGTTAGCTTAAATCCGAACTATCGGATGCTTATATGTACTATTAACCCATATATTTACGATAAATATAAATAATGCACCTGTCACATCGCGCCGCGTAGGCACCGCGTGGGCCTGCGTGGCGCAGCAACGTGGCCCTGAGTGCCACGTCGCATCCACGTGGGTCCCCGCGAAAAATATACCCCCTTTTAGCCTTTTTAATTAGTTTTTAATCATTACAAAATCGAAAAATAATTCAGAAAAACTAGAAAAATCCCTAAAAATTACAAAAAGTTCATAAATTTTATAATATAACTCCAAATTAATCCAAATTTCTTTCATTTGATCCGAAATTTAATTATCTATCATTCTAAAGAGTCAAAATTAATAAATCATGAGAGTTTTAATTTCCATTTCAAAAATACATTTATTTGTTATTACTTTTTTAAGGATTTTAACTTAAGAAAATATAAATATAAATAAATATTTATAAAATATTTTCTCTCATTATTTTGACTCTAAAAAAACATTTATAATCTCAAGTAAAGATGGGTTATTAAATTATTCATCTTTAAATCATCATATTTAACCCTAATTTAAAGTATTTTTTTGAGATAATAATGATTTTTCATGGAATGATTGAAAAAAATTCATATAAATATGATAACTTGCATGGAAATGAAGTCATTTATGCCTTAATATGCTTTCAATAATCATGTTTAATCATGTTAATTTAGCATGTTATCAATTTTTTCCTCTTTGAAATCAATTTCCGCATTCAGGGAGTGCTTGAAATCAAGATTTTAGTTGAAAGAATAGGGAGAAATCGCCTCACGCATGTCGAATCCTGTATTCATAATCACTTAATGAAAAGCTTTTGATCCCATGATCAATTGGAGCATTTCGAGTGTGAATTTAGCTTAGATTATGTGTATTCCTCCTAATCTTTTGAATCGTAGATTAGGTTAATTTTAGATTTAATTGTTAGTTTTCTCTTTCTCTTTGCGTTTCATAAATTCTATCGGATTTTTGCTTCTTGATTTCTTGGCAAATCTTGATCCAAATCAAGTGATTTTTTATTCCTTAGATTCGTCTTGAATCTCTTTCGAAAATTTCTCACCTCAGTTCATTGTCTGATTTTAGATTAAATTCGAAGGACACTTTGAGAATACCTTAATTCTCCATGGATTCGGCCCTTATTCACCACTATACTCTTTAATTTGTGATTTTAATTTTAAATTGGTGAGTTTAGAAAATGTTTTGATACAAGTTTGTGTGTTTCAAGGACTGCGCGGATTGGTTTTGTCAAATGGCATCGTTGCTAGGGAATTAAGGCGTATTTTTAGAAAAATTAGTCAATTTTGACTCGATTAACCTTGGATTTTTCATTATATTTCTTGATTTATCTCACATTGATCCTACATGGAGTGATGCGAAGTAGAAATCCATCTTTGAGATCCTTAATTCAACGAGAACAAGTGATTTTTTTCCCTTTCCTATAGATTATGGACAATCACTTTTTCAAAATCGTGTTAAGAAAGTGTAGCTCTCAAAGATACCGACACCTAGGTATGATCATTGACATTATTTGATAATTTTATTTTAATTATATATACATGTATTATACATTTTCATGAGATGACATTCACTTAGAAAACATGTTCTAATGCCTTTCGAAGATTAAATTTATCGTAAAGAGATCCTCAATTTGATGTCATCTTGAGTAATTTTCTATTTTCCAAAGATTACGATCTATTGCTCATGTGTATTGTTTTGAGAGGGCTGAGCTATCACGGAATCACGCACAACTTGTTTTCTAAATCATTCTTGATTTTTACCTTTATGGAAATTCATGATTCTATACAAAACCGTTGTTGTACAAGGATTAATTAGATTGTGTCATCGTCCTAGGCCGCACTGAAGCTTTGCTCTACATCGATTTATGGTTTGATAGACTCAAAGTGATCTAAATTGCAACTGCTCAATCGATAGAAAATTTTTTTAGAAAACATATACATATATTACCTCCAATATAAATGTGATTGCATGAACTTAACTGGATAAGATGATTCAAATTTCATGCATAAATTATAGATTTCACCTTCAAACCATAGAGTATAATGATTTATCTATTATTCATGATGAGAATAATTATGGTTCGGATCTTGAAGAATTTTCTTATCATGCATCGAGTTTTGATTCACAATAACCACATAAATTTTTTGAGAAGATAAGCTTAAATGAGTTTGGGTGAAGACGTTAAACTAAGCACTTCTTGGAAGCCAACCCAAAATTATCCTTTTTGCTTTTAGTGTTTTTGCTTTTAGTTTTCGTATAATGAAAACATCATCGAAAGAAAACACATTATAGAGGGGAGCGAGCTAGAAAAATCCTTAAAAACTATAAAAATTCATAAACTTTCAAAATACAACTCCAAATTAATCCAAATTTAGTTTATTTGATCAGAAAATTAAATAATCTATCATTTTAAAATTCAAATTTAATAAATAGACAAGAGAATAAATTTTCAATTTCTAACATACACTCATTTATCTTACAAAATAAAACTTAGAAAAATAAATGAGCATAGAAAAAGTGTATCTTATTATTTAATATTAAAAACTAATTATAATCTCAAATATAGATGTGAATAATCTACACTAAAATATATTCTTTAATTCGGCATAATTATCCCTAAAATAATGTATTTTGAGATTATGACTTAAAAAGTATGAAATGATAGATATGCACTCAAAGTATGATAACATGCATAAAAATAGATTATTTTATGCCCAAAATGCATTAATAATCATATAATTACATATATAAATTGCATGTTATTAGCTATGTGAAAAAAGTAAAGGAGAATTGGGTGCTCAAACTCAACAAAGCTCTCTATGGGCTCAAGCAAGCACCAAGAGCATGGAATGCAAAACTTGATGACACTTTGAAGAGCATAAGCTTTGTGAAGAGCAAAAATGACCAAGGTATGTACTATATGAACTCTACTCAAAGCAAAGGTATTGTGGAAGTGTATGTGGATGACTTGATCATCATAAGGGCAAGTGAAGCCAAAATGAAAGAGTTCAAGAATTCAATGAAAAGATTATTGAGATGACAAAGTTGGGTTTGTTATGTTTCTATTTGGGCATTGAAGTGCATCAAGGTAAGTCCCAAATAGCTTTATCTCAAAAATCGTATGCAACATACATCATGGAGAATTTCAAAATGGTTGATTGCAATCCAACTAATACTCTAATGGAAGCTCAGTTGAAGCTCAAGAAATAAGGAGGTGGAAGAAGCGTGGATGTGACGTTGTATAGGAGCTTAAATGCAAGTTTAAGGTACCTACTTCATAAGTGACTCGACATGACTTATTCGGTAAGCATTTTGAGTAGATGCACAGTGAATCCCACCTCTCACCATTGGAAATCAACTAAGAGGGTGTTAAGGTACCTCCAAGGTACTACAGACTTTGGTCTAATACATGAGAAAGGCATGAAGGACCTCAAAGTAATTCACTATAGTGATAATGACTTCATAAGTGATGTGAAAGATAGAAAGAGCACTTCGAGACAAGTTTTCTTTCTATCTGGTCTACCAATCACGTGTAATACCTTGAAGCAAAAGGTGCTGGCCTTATCTTCACGTGAAGCTAAATATATAAAAATTACATCAACTGTCTGTCAAGGAGTATGGACTGTAAGGTTAGTGAAGGAGGTAACGAGGGGGCTGAGATGGAAGCGGTAAAGATTATGGTTGATAATCAATCAACCATCATGCTAACCAAGACCTTAGCTCATCACAATAGAACCAAGCACATTGACACACATTATCATTTCATTTGAGATTGCGTCGAAGATGGGAGAGTCATCACCAAACATGTGAAAATCGGAGATCAATTGGCCGACATCCTCACAAAATTTTTGGCGAGAGTGAAATTCGTGGAGCAATGTGCAAGAATTGGACTGAAGAAGGCTTGGGATGAGAAGAAAATCAACTAGAATGTGGGAAGTAATTTGCCACTAAGGTACATCGTTGGCGCGCATTTCATTCGGGAAGTAATGCTCCGGTGAAATTCTCCAGCGATACGGAAAGACTTCAGCATATCAACGCCATTCGCAAATCCCCGGCTGGGGCACAGATTAAACGGGTCATCGATTTGCTCCTTCAGGTAAGATTGGAAATTAAATCTTTCTGCAGTGAGGGAGAGATAAGCTCATAATGTGGCCATGCAATCTTGAAAATCATGATCATCCTCAGATAATCACGAAATATATTTACACCTCCTAAATAACAGTGCAACGACCAGATAACCCTTAGTTATTAGAAAAATTTAAGAAATCTGTTGTCGACTCATGGTTTTGTTCAGACAAGCAGACTTTTACGCCGGAGCAGATAAACGAAGCATGCTATGTTGATGTGATTGCCAACAAGACTATTTTTGAGACTTGAAGAACAATCATAAAGTCAGCTATGATGGCTAGCGTTTCTCCTACAAGGTAATGTCTTCTCTTTCCTGATTTGTGCTTCTGGAATCAGTGATCTACCTGATGTGAATTGGCCATGAATTCACAGTCAAAGCACAACCTGAAGAACAAGAAGGAGTTGTTAGGCTTTGTGCGTAAATTTCCAGATGGCATTGATGTGGTAGACCTCAAGGATTCCTACCCTGCAGTCTTGGAAGATTTGCAGGTATGTCCTTATTTCTTCTTCTTCAGTCATTTCTCCTCCCCCATTTTGCAAATTTTGGTTTATGGTAGAGAAGGGGGATAGTAAGTTGGTGAGATAGAGACAGAGAGAGAGAGAGACAGAGAGAGATTGAGAGGATTATCTGCTAATACTTATAGATGGAGGAGAAAGTACAAGTTGACCAAGAGGGGGAGAAGGGATGTCTCTTATTATGGATAGAGGTAAGAGAAAGATTGATGAATTACAGTGACTGTTAGTGAGGAATGAGAGGGAATGGAAAGAGTGGGTGACAATGTAGAGAGATGAAGATGATGTAAAAAGTCAGAAAGATGGAGAAGACAAATGGAAAAGATCACCAAACGAATTTTGTGAGAATTTTTTATTTATCTGCCAAGTTCATGGGAGGGTGAGAAGGGGGAGAAGTAGAAGAATAAAAATGGATTGAGGGGGATTTTAAAAGGGTGGAGAGAGAGAGAGAGAGTTGAAAAATTTGAGCAGAAACAAGTGGAGAGATGGAAGGGGATAGAAGTGGAAGGAGAGTGTCTGGTTAGAGAAAGAAACTGATGATATTGTAAAGGGGGAGATATAGAGAGAGATATACTTGGAAAATGGAGTGACAAGAGAGAGACTTTGACACTGTCAGAACAAATGGGCAGATAATAAAGTGGAAAAAACAAAGATAGGGAAAAAGACTGGTTAAAGAGAGAAAATGATGATGTTGAAAAAATGGCAGAAACTAAAAGGCGAGGGAGAAGTATGGCTGTTGTCAAACCTAGATTTGCAAGAGGACACAGTGTACCTGAATGATCCTCGGGTAGGAGTGATAAAAGTAGATGAGGATCTGAAGCAGTTATTTAGAGGAATAGAGCTTCCAATGGACATGGTAGACATAGAGAGAGAATTGCAGAAGAATGGGATGCGTCCTACTACCAGCACAGCCCGTCATCGTGCCATGGCCCAAGTCCACGGTATTCCACCTCCCATGCTTAAGCCCAAAAAGAAGCGCGAGATTTCCAAGCGCACCAAGCTTACCAATGCCCACCTCTCTGAACTCTTTCCCAAACTCAATGTACCCGAGCTCTGAGCCCTACATAACATCTCCCTTCTCTCATAATGCCTTGGGCAATGCCTTTTGAGCTCTGCCTCTACTAAAGATTAGGATGCTCCCTTGATTTTTACTCAGCCAATGTAATAAATTTTCTCCAAGAAATGTGAATATGCAAGTGGTTTAAGTGTAATCAAAATATGAGCTTGCATAATCCAAATAAGTTTAAGCCAGAAAAGATAAATTTTTGCTAATTGAGCCCTTTTTTATGCTTTCAGGTGATGAATATTTGATCAATGGAATAGCTAACTAAATTCAGTGACCTATATATTAACCTTCGATAATTTCCCAAATCAGTAATTTCTATGGTTTCATCTTTAAATAGTTCATAATTCTAATCAACAAGTCTTGATGTATGTTTATAATGGGTCTATCTGAATTCATTAAGATAATTTCTTATCTAGACAAAGTCTTTAGATAATTTGTTATCTAGTTCTAAGCTTCATTTGGTAGCATCGCTTCTTACTAAGGAATGGCAATCCCACATGTTCGAGGGGAACTGTGATTGATTTGTGTCGATTGATCTATTTAGGGAATTTCATTTAAGATGATTATAGCCCATTGAGCCTCATCATGTGGAGGAGCTTGAATGACACCACAAATATGTCGTGCAAGCATGCGATGCTAACATCACCTAGGCTAGGGCAGGCCTTACTGGCTAGATTGTGCCATCCCATGTGGCCTCACAACCAATTTAGTTCATGGTCATCTCATTTTTATAAATTTAGCCTTAAAAATTTAACAAGAAATAAAAAAATTGTAAACTTGAATAATCAAATATTTGAATTTAAAAAAGTGTTTTCGAAAAAAAATTATCGCCATTGATCTCTGATAACATGCATTTATAACTTGAATTCTTATCCTAATTAACTCATATTCATGCTTATTTTATGTGAATATGATGCATGTTATCATACTTTTTAGGAATTTTCTCCATTGGCATGTCATTGCACTAAAGTTGATATTTATGCATAAATTAGAGATAATTTCATGCTTAATAGATGATTAACCTTTTGTTAAGTTTAAATTCATAGAAGTTAATCTCTGTTACTAAATGATTCTTGACTTTAGTAAATGTTTGGAAGGATAATTTCAGGATGAATTTATGATTTAGAATGTTTAATGAGAAATGATTTAAGTAAATTTTAATTCGTCTTGATTTCTTCTTTCAAAATATATTTTAAATGACATGATATTAAAAAGAAAAGAATTTGTGATCCAATGGAGAAAATTTGGATTAAAAAGGAGTTGTATATTTAAAGTTATGAATTTATGAAGTTTATGCCTTTTTCACATTTTTTATTTGATTTTTTAAATGAATTTTTAAGTGTTTTTCCTTATTAAAATCACGAAAAAGGGATTTTACTTACCTGTAGGGTGATGTGGCGAGCGGGCCCAGGCGGCGAACTGACATGGCGCGCAGGACCAGCGCGTGGATGCGACGTGGCACTTAGGCCACGTGGCAGAGCCACGGCTGGCCCGCGCGAGGCGCAGGTGGCGCTGACGAGTGGCAGGAGGCCACGCGGACGGGTCCACGCGGACGCCCGTGAGGGGCGCCACGTGGCAGACGGGGGCTGGCAGTTGGAGGGCCCACGGGCATAGTGGGACCCTGGTAAGAGAGGGGGGCGGTAACGCAATTAGCTAATGATTGCGCCCCCCCTATTTAAGCGCATTACTTCCCAACTTTTTCTCCGTGTGGGACTATGTTCCCACACGGTCTTACCTGTGCAGGACGCGTGGTGGCCCAGTGGACGTCAATGCGATCAGGACGGCGAAGATCGCGTGGACCCGAGTCCACGCGATCTTCATTGCAACACGTGCGCGAAAAACAGTTTAAGTGACGACGATGGAGGGCTCACCATCGGACACGTGGCTTCATCAACGATCGAGATTCCGCGTCATCCACGAAGATCCGCATGCCGACACGTCGACGCAAATGGGGCGTCCGATTCTCATCAAACGCCCAGGTATGAGTAGCCGCACGATCTTCATCGGGCGGTGGATCGCCATCAAGCGGTGGACCCTCCTCACGATTGGGCACACTCGATCGGGAGATCGCGATCGTCCACTTACCGGAAGCGCCATCGGACGGCCCAGACGAGTCGTGGAAGAACTCCATTTCTCTGTCAAATCCGAGAATTAAATTCTTAAAACTTCTTATTTAGTCTATTTATATCATTTCCACTCATTACTTCTTATTATTTCTTATTTAAACCTAAGTTTGACCAAGTCAACTCTGTGATTAAAGTCAACCGTGCTCTCTGTGGATCGACCTGATACTTACACATTACTTGATTATTATATCTTATCTTTGTGAGTTCGGTTTTATAAATTTTGTTTGACCAACATTTTTTGTGTTTTAACGACGCACGAAAACGACTCGTCAATCTCCTAAATGAATCCCCCTTCTTTATTTGTCATCATTGAATTGAAAAGGAGAACAATATTAAAATGACATTCAATCTAAATCACCAGCCTTAACTTGAAAAGCTCAACCATGTTCTTCATATTCTTATCTTCTTTAGTTATTTATCCTCTACTCAACTCCTAAAAAACATGAAAATTGGTTGATTCACAATCATTTGGCTTTGAAAACGTTCAAACATTGGTTATGTACTAGATTGACCCTAAATTAGCTCAAAATAATGTATGAGTGATACCTAAATTGTGTTATATGCTTAAATAACTCAAACACACCACAAATTTGTTTATTTGCTAAGAGATTTTGAGACAAACATATAAACATAATTTAGATGTTGAGAAGGAAAAATATTCCAATCATTTATGGAGAAGCACTTCAAAACAAGAGATTCAAAGGGGCAAGGTGTCAACAAAGCCTGATTATATGACAGTTTTCATTAAGGGGGAGAAAATCTTAGAGTTGAAACAAATGAAAATGATGAGAAATGAAATCTGACAAGTGATAACATGCATATTTAACTTGTATTTTCATCATAATTAAGTGATATTAATACTTAATTTATGTAATTATGATGCATGTTATCATAGTTTTATGACATTTTCCTCGTTGGCATGCCATTTCACGAGAATCCACACTGTTACATATTTAGGGTTAATTATATGTTTTTTTATGTTTGACCTCTTTCAAGGTCAAACAACTTGAAATTAACCATTTTTCTTGAATTGCATTTTTAGAACTTTAGTGGAGGATTAAAAGAAGATATTAGAAGAAGAGAATGATGGGATGAATCAAAAGTCAACTTTAGGGGGTTGACTTAATTTGGCTTTGAAAGCCAAGTTAGAATTATTTTAGTTCATCATATGTTCTTGCTAATTTTTATATTTCAAGTGACATAAGATTAAAGAAAAAGAAATTTGTGATCCAATGAAGAAAATTTGAGTCAAAAAGGCCTTTTAAATTGAAAGTTATAAATTTCTTAAGTTTATATATTTTTCTGGAATTTAGTTTTAGTTTTGCAGGATTTTTAAAAGGCCAAAAAAACAAAAAATGGGTTTATTTATCGTGGGACCTGCGCGACACTGACGTGGCAGTGCACAGCAATCCAGTTGGGCCTGCACAGACCCACGTGGAGCGCATGCTAACGGCAAGTGGACTAAGCGGATTGGGCCAACGGGCATAGTGGGCCCTATTAACGGGTAGAGATAGACAAGGGGGGCCTCATAAGGCCCATAGGACGACGCGAAGACTTAAAACGGTTCCCCCTTATAAAGGCGCCGCAACTCCTTTCTTTCTTATGTGTGGGACAAATGCATTTCTATTTTTTTGCAAGCGACGTGGCAATGTGTGAAGCGTCGGATTAAAGCGCGCAAATAGGCGCGTGTTGATCTGGTGGATCCTGGTTCACTAGATCGCGATCAGACGAAAGTGAAAATTTTGTAGCCATCGATCACATTAGTGAGATCTAACAGCTACGACTTAATCTTGCACTCGACGAATGACGGAGCAACATATAGCAACTTTTGGACCCTCCATTGAAGATCAAACGGCGAAAATTAAGGAGAGGTAGAGCCCGCGTCGTGGGGATCGTGGCCCACTTCTCCTGCGCAACGTGGCTTCATATAAGCCGTTCAATCCCTTAAAAAGAAACAGACGGCCTAGATTTAAATAACAAAAATTTCTTCTATAAGTTCATGTTCTCTCTAATGGAAATGTAATTATCGATTAAACATGAAATTAAGCATTTTTGGAGGAAGATCTCGAGTTCTTCATGAATCCCTTGCTCCTAGACTCAATCGCACATGGATTGAGGCAAGAAATTCACGAACATTGTGAGAAAATGTTTGGTAATCACCCCTTGAATGCCAAAATCACATCAGAGAAGGAATCGAAGAAATTTACAGCAATCAAAGTAATTTGAGGCTCTATCTTCGCGTCAATCGGGTTAGTAGTGTGATACCTTTGTAATCCTCATGATTTGTCCTTAAGATTAGATTTAGAAAGGTAATTAGATTTTAGGAATCAAATAATTCTCATTTTTCTCCCAATTTACTATTTGGATTTTGGTTTCATTGGATTTCTCGTTCAATCAACTTTATGTAGATATCTGATTCGCAAATTTTCATCAAGGCTTGGCTCCTTGATTTGTCTTTTGACCAACAACGGTTCAAAATCAATCTAAGTTTGGGTGTTGACTTTCAAGGGCTATTACTACAAATATAGAAGATAAAATTTGTCAATTTTGGTGTCATTGTAATCCTCTAATTGTAAGCTTTCTATGCATATGTGATTTTCTAGATTTGGGTATCATTTGATCAATCAATTTAAGGATTTTGACCGAAACCTTAATTTCGGGGATTTTCAGTCCATTGATTTTAGAAAAATCATAGTAAATCCAATTGTGCTCTAAAAATCACGATCTTTATATCAAAATTCTCCTTTTTCTTTCTAGTTTCTAAAAATATAATTTTCTTAACATTATCTCACCTTTTTCTTCTCTGATTTTACATAAAGTTAAAGTAGGGTCAAAGTCAATGCTTTGACTTTGACTTTTGACTTTTCTTCTCCAAATATTTTTCAAAATTCTAAAACATCTTCTCTCATCTCTTAGTACTATTTACATTGATTATATAGCATATTCATTTCTTAAAAACCCTAATTAGACTTAAGTTGACAAATCAAGTCTTTCGATAAAAGTTAACCGTGCTCTCTATGGATTCGATACAATCTCATCGATGTACTTGATTTTTTATTTTTAAATCATCGTGAGTTTGGAATTAGAAAAAAAAATTTGATTGAAGATCGTGTGCTTCAGTGACCGCACGTTTCATCATTCGTCAACAGGTCTAGTGCATCCAAGTCTGTTGGGTTATGAGGTTGATAAGCCTTCCAAAATTTTGATCAAAACATCGACTGCAATATAATAAATTGAATTGGATATTCAAAACATTGAGGCACCAAGAACAAATTACCTATCATCTAGTATGTATAAGAAAATATACTTACAATGTTCCCTTGAAAGAGTTCTTAAAGTTATTCAAGTGTCTAGATTCTAGCAATAGCTAGACAATCTCCAAATGGTTAGATAGCAATATCCTCTTCAAACTTCTTCACCAAGAGAGAAAGAGAAGAAAGGAGAAAAATCTCACAAGGCTTCTATGGGCACCTCGATTTGTGGTCCTTCTCCCTTTATTTATAAATATTTTGTAACTAATTTTTTTTATAAAAAAACCCTCATAATTATGTTTATATCCACCAACATCAATAGACCTTATATCTCATAAGTTAATAACTCTATAGACCCAATAACACCTTATCGGTCAGCCTTAATTAATTATCTATATCAATATATAGATTAATTAATCAAGAATCCATTTAACCCAATTAATAGGTTTTTAAATGTTAGCTCGTTGGGTGCTAAGCTACACTTCGTGCTCTAGGAGATATAGAGTATATAAGAACTCTTTTCTGAAACTTTTGTGTTATATGGATAATCCTTCATCAACACGAGACTCATGAATGGCTTAAGGTATGGTCAATTGTCAAGCTCTAAGCAGTCACTAAAGTTAGTACTGATGTGTATAAGAAATCATCACGAATCCTTCTCCAATGCTTCCACTACCTTCCCCAAGGATTTCATCACATCTCATTTTTTTAGTCAATCTCTTCAAATCTCAAGTGTGGACGATGACGTTACGATTTAGTGCGGTCGTTGAAAACACACGAACGTTGGTCAAACAAAATTTATAATTCCGAACTCATGATGATTTGAAAGCCACAAATCAAGTATAGCGATATGATCGGGTCAAACCACAAAGAGCATGGTTGACTTTTATCGAAAGAGTTGACTTGGTCAAACTGAAATCTAATTAGGGTTTTTAAGAAATAAAAATGAGATATTTTAAATGAAAATAGTATTAATGTATGAGAGAGGATATTTTAAGAATTTTTAGAAAATATTTAGACGAAAAAGTCAAAAGTCAAGGTCAAAGCGTTGACTTTGACCATACTGTGACATTCTCTAAAATCAGAGAAGAAAAAAGTGAGAAAATATTACGAAAATTATATTTTTAGAAACTAGAGAGAAAATGGATAATTTTGATATAAACTTCGTGATTTTTAGAGAAGAATTGGATTTACTATGATTTATTAAAAATTAATAAACATAAAATTCTCAAAATGAGGATCTCGGTCAAAAATCATTAAATTGACTAATCAAATGATATCCAATTCAGAAAATCATATACTTATAGAAAGCTTACGATGAGAGGATTCCAGAAAAACCAAAATTATCAAATTTCCCTTGTATATTTGGAGTAATTGCCCTCGAAAGTCAACTCCCAAATTCAGATGGATTTTTAATCGCAGTTGGTCAAACGTCAAATTGAAGGGCAAACCTTGGTGAAAATCGACGAAAGCTGATTGAACAAGGAATCCAATGAAATCTAGTTCATTCCAATTGAACTTAAGATCAGGGAGAAATCCTTGTTCGAAAATCAGCAAAAATCCGCGATCAAATTTGGGCGAAATGATGAAATTTCCGATTCCCAAAATCTAATTACCAATCTAAATCTAATTTAAACTATAAAGATTGCAAGGATTATGAAGGAATCATGCTACTAACCCAATTGACATGAAGATTGAGCCTCAAATTACTTTGATTGCTAAGTATTCATCTGATTCCTTCTTCGTCGTGTGTTCAGCATTCAAGGGGCGAATCCAAACATTTTCTCACAATAATTCGTGATTAACTTGCCTCAATCCATGCGATTGCGTCTAGAATGCAAGAGAATCATGAAGAACTTAAGATTTTCCTCCAAAATGCGTAATTTCTTCACAATTCAATCAAAAGTTATCATTTCAAAAGATAGAACATAGTTTTATAGAGAAATTCATCGCGAAAACTCTGGGCCATCCCATTCGCTGAAGTACATTTGAACGGCCACGATGCTGCCACGTCTCGCGCGATAAGTGGACACGATCTCACGAAGCGGGCCCACTTCTTCCTTGATTTTTTTCGTCTAATCTTCATCGGAGCGTCATCGAGCAGCCACGTGTCGATTCATGATTCGTCGAGTGCTAATTTAAATCACAACCTTTAGATTTCACCAATGAGATTGACGGTTGCGAATTGGTCACGTGCGATTGATTGGGATCCCTTGGATCGAGATCCATCAGATCGACGTGCGATCTTCCGCGTGCTTTGATCCAACGCCTCTTGGGCTGCCACGTCCCCTACAAAAATAAAGAGTCACTTAGTCCCACATGGAGAAAATGAAACAGAAAAGTCGGGGATATAAGGTGAAAGCTCCTTAAGCCCTTGCATCGTCCAATGGGCCTAAGTACGCCCCCCCCCTTAACTTGTTACATGGGCCCTCTATACTCGTGGGCCCAAAAGACTTGGCCCGATCTATCCTCTGCGCCACGTAGGCACCCACGTGGGCTTGCATTGTTTCGTGTCAGCTCCCATGGTGTCGTCACTTGTCCGCGTCGTGCCACGTCAGCGCCGCGTGGGTCAAGCGCACATAAATATTTTTTGCAATTTTTTAATTCTAAAAATTCTTGAAAAATCATAAAAATTCCAAAAAAAATTATCAATCTTCATAATTTCATAACTTCATTTCTAGAACTCCTTTTTGCCTCAAATTTTCTCCATTGGATCACAAATTTCTTTATCTTTTTATGCTGAAATATAAAATTAAACAAGAATAAATGATGAATTCAAAATAATATTAAGTCAACCCCTAAAAGTTGACTTTGATTCATCCATCATTCTCTCCTTCTAATTTCTTCTTTTAATCATCCCCTAAAGTCAAAATAAAATCAAGGAAAGTGGTTAATTTCAAGTTGTTTGACCTTGCAAAAGGTCAAACATCAATAAAACACATAATTAACCCTAGATAAATACAAAAATGTGGACTTTAGTAAAATGGCATGTCAATAGAGAAAATTATGAAAACTATGATAACATGCATCATAATTACATAAGACAAGCATGAATATTAGTTGAATATAATAAGAATTCAAATTAAATATGCATGTTATCAGACTATCCCATCTTCACCGCACAATCATCTTCGAGGACTTCATCTCGTATCTAATGTATGACATTTTAGAGATCCCATGGCTAGGGATTTGTAAGTCATAATCAAAACATGGTCATACATTTATAAGATGTGTTTGGTGTCTCATGTCAAAAAACTACATCTACAACTGTAACATAAATTAACTTGATTGACATTTAGGTATAATACTATTCAGAGTTTCATACTGATCAATTCAGTGAACTCTTTCTCTAGAGAGAACCTACTATTTATCCTTCATGTCTCCACCCCAATGGCAGCACGATTAGTCATACTCATCATATGAGTTAGATCACACAGTGCTATTCTTTTTGGATAATTTGATGTCTTTCTCGAATATCTCACAAATAGGAATGTTTAGAACATATCTTTAAATACTAGTGATCATTGTATTATGATCACATCATAATTCACTTAGTCATTGCATAGGCTTATGGCCTTCATTACACAAACAATGACAATGAATAGATTTCATTTCAATGAACATAAACGTGATACATAGAAGTATGATAGGCTCATAGGCCACATATTATCTATTTTGATCATTGTATGAAAAGGAGAGAGTTTACCAATCACCCCTATTAGATCTCGATAGAAATGTCATGATGAAGTTACGAAGAGAGAGGGCTTTCTTTTGATTCCAAGGTATTGTTCCAATTTTTAAGGAGATCGGTGTCCATTATGTTGTCATGTGTCAAAGATGTGGGCCTTGTAGCCCACGTCTTACAACCAAAAAATCATGTTTTTCCATGAACCCAATCCCCTCAAGTGAAGGTTGATGCTCTATATTAATCTTTTTCTTGATCTGATTGCTCTCAATGCGGCTACTTCAATTGAAAATAAATGGTAAGATTAGCCCTATACTGGTAAAGTTTAAGAATAAATAGCTATATATATTTAGGTGATTAAGGCTATCGTTTTATGGCTATAATATATATATATGATAGAACTAATACTCCCCTATGTAGGCACCAAGTGTTTGTGCTGCCACTTCACCTTGTTGCATCAGCCGACCTAAGTGGGTCCCTTTTTGCTGATTTTGACTTTAAATAAATCTAAAAAAATTTAGAAAAATAAGAAAAAAAATTAAAATTATATCTTTCAAAATAATAAGGCATTTCCATGAAATTTTTTACATTATTTCAAAATTATCATGTCATTTATAAACTCAAAATGAAAAAAATAGAAATAAAAGATAAACTTAAATGCTTTTTGCTTAGTTTGATACTTAATCAAAAAGTAAATACACAAATCATCAATTCTCCTCTTCGCTATGTATACTTTGATGGATTTTATGTGTCCTATAAGTCAAGCACACTTCTATTTATCTTATTTATGTTCATTGAAATAAAATTGTAGGTACCAAGTGTTCATTGAGATAGAACTAATACTCCCCTATGTAGGCACCAAGTGTTTGTGCTGCCACTTCACCTTGTTGCATCAGCCGACCTAAGTGGGTCCCTTTTTGCTGATTTTTGACTTTAAATAAATCTAAAAATTTAGAAAAAAATAAGATTAAAATTATATCTTTCAAAATAATAAGGCATTTTCATGAAATTTTTTACATTATTTCAAAATTATCATGTCATTTATAAACTCAAAATGAAAAATAGAAATAAAGATAAACTTAAATGCTTTTTCTTAGTTTGATAAAAAAAACTTAATCAAAAGTAAATACACAAATCATCAATTCTCCTCTTCGCTATGTATACTTTGATGGATTTTATGTGGCCTATAAGTCAATCACACTTCTATGTATCTTATTTATGTTCATTGAAATAAAATTGTAGGTACCAAGTGTTCATTGAGATATAACTAATACTCCCTATGTAGGCACCAAGTGTTTGTGCTGCCACTTCACCTTGTTGCATCAGCCGACCTAAGTGGGTCCCTTTTTTTGCTGATTTTGACTTTAAATAAATCTAAAAATTTAGAAAAAAATAAGATTAAAATTATATCTTTCAAAATAATAAGGCATTTTTCATGAAATTTTTTTACATTATTTCAAAATTATCATGTCATTTATAAACTCAAAATGAAAAAAATAGAAATAAAGATAAACTTAAATGCTTTTTTTCTTAGTTTGATAAAAAAACTTAATCAAAAGTAAATACACAAATCATCAATTCTCCTCTTCAGCTATGTATACTTTGATGGATTTTTATGTGGCCTATAAGTCAATCACACTTCTATGTATCTTATTTATGTTCATTGAAATAAAATTGTAGGTACCAAGTGTTCATTGAGATATAACTAATACTCCCCTATGTAGGCACCAAGTGTTTGTGCTGCCACTTCACCTTGTTGCATCAGCCGACCTAAGTGGGTCCCTTTTTGCTGATTTTGACTTTAAATAAATCTAAACAAATTTAGAAAAATAAGAAAAAAAATTAAAATTATATCTTTCAAAATAATAAGGCATTTCCATGAAATTTTTTACATTATTTCAAAATTATCATGTCATTTATAAACTCAAAATGAAAAATAGAAATAAAGATAAACTTAAATGCTTTTGCTTAGTTTGATAAAAACTTAATCAAAAAGTAAATACACAAATCATCAATTCTCCTCTTCGCTATGTATACTTTGATGGATTTTATGTGTCCTATAAGTCAAGCACACTTCTATTTATCTTATTTATGTTCATTGAAATAAAATTGTAGGTACCAAGTGTTCATTGAGATAGAACTAATACTCCCTATGTAGGCACCAAGTGTTTGTGCTGCCACTTCACCTTGTTGCATCAGCCGACCTAAGTGGGTCCCTTTTTTTGCTGATTTTTGACTTTAAATAAATCTAAAAATTTAGAAAAAAATAAGATTAAAAATTATATCTTTCAAAATAATAAGGCATTTCCATGAAATTTTTACATTATTTCAAAAATTATCATGTCATTTATAAACTCAAAATGAAAAAAATAGAAATAAAGATAAACTTAAATGCTTTTTGCTTAGTTTGATAAAAACTTAATCAAAAAGTAAATACACAAATCATCAATTCTCCTCTTCGCTATGTATACTTTGATGGATTTTATGTGTCCTATAAGTCAAGCACACTTCTATTTATCTTATTTATGTTCATTGAAATAAAATTGTAGGTACCAAGTGTTCATTGAGATAGAACTAATACTCCCCTATGTAGGCACCAAGTGTTTGTGCTGCCACTTCACCTTGTTGCATCAGCCGACCTAAGTGGGTCCCTTTTTGCTGATTTTGACTTTAAATAAATCTAAAAAAATTTAGAAAAATAAGAAAAAAAATTAAAATTATATCTTTCAAAATAATAAGGCATTTTCATGAAATTTTTTACATTATTTCAAAATTATCATGTCATTTATAAACTCAAAATGAAAAATAGAAATAAAGATAAACTTAAATGCTTTTTCTTAGTTTGATAAAAAAAACTTAATCAAAAGTAAATACACAAATCATCAATTCTCCTCTTCGCTATGTATACTTTGATGGATTTTATGTGGCCTATAAGTCAATCACACTTCTATGTATCTTATTTATGTTCATTGAAATAAAATTGTAGGTACCAAGTGTTCATTGAGATATAACTAATACTCCCCTATGTAGGCACCAAGTGTTTGTGCTGCCACTTCACCTTGTTGCATCAGCCGACCTAAGTGGGTCCCTTTTTGCTGATTTTGACTTTAAATAAATCTAAAAAAATTTAGAAAAATAAGAAAAAAAATTAAAATTATATCTTTCAAAATAATAAGGCATTTTCATGAAATTTTTTACATTATTTCAAAATTATCATGTCATTTATAAACTCAAAATGAAAAATAGAAATAAAGATAAACTTAAATGCTTTTTCTTAGTTTGATAAAAAAAACTTAATCAAAAGTAAATACACAAATCATCAATTCTCCTCTTCGCTATGTATACTTTGATGGATTTTATGTGGCCTATAAGTCAATCACACTTCTATGTATCTTATTTATGTTCATTGAAATAAAATTGTAGGTACCAAGTGTTCATTGAGATATAACTAATACTCCCCTATGTAGGCACCAAGTGTTTGTGCTGCCACTTCACCTTGTTGCATCAGCCGACCTAAGTGGGTCCCTTTTTGCTGATTTTGACTTTAAATAAATCTATTTAGAAAAAAATAAGATTAAAATTATATCTTTCAAAAATAATAAGGCATTTTCATGAAATTTTTACATTATTTCAAAATTATCATGTCATTTATAAACTCAAAATGAAAAAAATAGAAATAAAGATAAACTTAAATGCTTTTTCTTAGTTTGATACTTAATCAAAAGTAAATACACAAATCATCAATTCTCCTCTTAGCTATGTATACTTTGATGGATTTTATGTGGCCTATAAGTCAATCACACTTCTATGTATCTTATTTATGTTCATTGAAATAAAATTGTAGGTACCAAGTGTTCATTGAGATATAACTAATACTCCCCTATGTAGGCACCAAGTGTTTGTGCTGCCACTTCACCTTGTTGCATCAGCCGACCTAAGTGGGTCCCTTTTTTTGCTGATTTTTGACTTTAAATAAATCTAAAATTTAGAAAAAAATAAGATTAAAAATTATATCTTTCAAAAATAATAAGGCATTTTCATGAAATTTTTACATTATTTCAAAAATTATCATGTCATTTATAAACTCAAAATGAAAAATAGAAATAAAGATAAACTTAAATGCTTTTCTTAGTTTGATACTTAATCAAAAGTAAATACACAAATCATCAATTCTCCTCTTCGCTATGTATACTTTGATGGATTTTATGTGGCCTATAAGTCAATCACACTTCTATGTATCTTATTTATGTTCATTGAAATAAAATTGTAGGTACCAAGTGTTCATTGAGATATAACTAATACTCCCCTATGTAGGCACCAAGTGTTTGTGCTGCCACTTCACCTTGTTGCATCAGCCGACCTAAGTGGGTCCCTTTTTGCTGATTTTGACTTTAAATAAATCTAAAATTTAGAAAAATAAGAAAAAAAATTAAAATTATATCTTTCAAAATAATAAGGCATTTCCATGAAATTTTTTACATTATTTCAAAATTATCATGTCATTTATAAACTCAAAATGAAAAATAGAAATAAAGATAAACTTAAATGCTTTTGCTTAGTTTGATAAAAAAAACTTAATCAAAAGTAAATACACAAATCATCAATTCTCCTCTTCGCTATGTATACTTTGATGGATTTTATGTGTCCTATAAGTCAAGCACACTTCTATTTATCTTATTTATGTTCATTGAAATAAAATTGTAGGTACCAAGTGTTCATTGAGATAGAACTAATACTCCCCTATGTAGGCACCAAGTGTTTGTGCTGCCACTTCACCTTGTTGCATCAGCCGACCTAAGTGGGTCCCTTTTTTTGCTGATTTTGACTTTTAAATAAATCTATTTAGAAAAATAAGATTAAAATTATATCTTTTCAAAATAATAAGGCATTTTCCATGAAATTTTTACATTATTTCAAAAATTATCATGTCATTTATAAACTCAAAAATGAAAAATAGAAATAAAGATAAACTTAAATGCTTTTTGCTTAGTTTGATACTTAATCAAAAGTAAATACACAAATCATCAATTCTCCTCTTCGCTATGTATACTTTGATGGATTTTATGTGTCCTATAAGTCAAGCACACTTCTATTTATCTTATTTATGTTCATTGAAATAAAATTGTAGGTACCAAGTGTTCATTGAGATAGAACTAATACTCCCCTATGTAGGCACCAAGTGTTTGTGCTGCCACTTCACCTTGTTGCATCAGCCGACCTAAGTGGGTCCCTTTTTGCTGATTTTGACTTTAAATAAATCTAAAAAAATTTAGAAAAAAAAAAAATTAAAATTATATCTTTCAAAAATAATAAGGCATTTTCATGAAAATTTTTTTACATTATTTCAAAATTATCATGTCATTTATAAACTCAAAATGAAAAAAATAGAAATAAAGATAAACTTAAATGCTTTTTCTTAGTTTGATACTTAATCAAAAAGTAAATACACAAATCATCAATTCTCCTCTTCGCTATGTATACTTTGATGGATTTTTTATGTGGCCTATAAGTCAATCACACTTCTATGTATCTTATTTATGTTCATTGAAATAAAATTGTAGGTACCAAGTGTTCATTGAGATATAACTAATACTCCCCTATGTAGGCACCAAGTGTTTGTGCTGCCACTTCACCTTGTTGCATCAGCCGAGCCTAAGTGGGTCCCCTTTTTTTGCTGATTTTGACTTTAAATAAATCTAAAAAAATTTAGAAAAATAAGAAAAAAAATTAAAATTATATCTTTCAAAATAATAAGGCATTTCCATGAAATTTTTTACATTATTTCAAAATTATCATGTCATTTATAAACTCAAAATGAAAAATAGAAATAAAGATAAACTTAAATGCTTTTGCTTAGTTTGATAAAAAAAAAAACATAATCAAAAGTAAATACACAAATCATCAATTCTCCTCTTCGCTATGTATACTTTGATGGATTTTATGTGGCCTATAAGTCAATCACACTTCTATGTATCTTATTTATGTTCATTGAAATAAAATTGTAGGTACCAAGTGTTCATTGAGATATAACTAATACTCCCCTATGTAGGCACCAAGTGTTTGTGCTGCCACTTCACCTTGTTGCATCAGCCGACCTAAGTGGGTCCCCTTTTTGCTGATTTTGACTTTAAATAAATCTAAACAAATTTAGAAAAAAAAAAAATTAAAATTATATCTTTCAAAATAATAAGGCATTTTCCATGAAATTTTTACATTATTTCAAAATTATCATGTCATTTATAAACTCAAAAATGAAAAAAATAGAAATAAAGATAAACTTAAATGCTTTTTGCTTAGTTTGATAAAAACTTAATCAAAAGTAAATACACAAATCATCAATTCTCCTCTTCGCTATGTATACTTTGATGGATTTTTATGTGGCCTATAAGTCAATCACACTTCTATGTATCTTATTTATGTTCATTGAAATAAAATTGTAGGTACCAAGTGTTCATTGAGATATAACTAATACTCCCCTATGTAGGCACCAAGTGTTTGTGCTGCCACTTCACCTTGTTGCATCAGCCGACCTAAGTGGGTCCCCTTTTTGCTGATTTTGACTTTAAATAAATCTAAACAAATTTAGAAAAATAAGAAAAAAAATTAAAATTATATCTTTCAAAATAATAAGGCATTTCCATGAAATTGTTTACATTATTTCAAAATTATCATGTCATTTATAAACTCAAAATGAAAAATAGAAATAAAGATAAACTTAAATGCTTTTGCTTAGTTTGATAAAAAAAACTTAATCAAAAGTAAATACACAAATCATCAATTCTCCTCTTCGCTATGTATACTTTGATGGATATTATGTGGCTTATAAGTCAATCACACTTCTATGTATCTTATTTATGTTTATTGAAATAAAATTAATTCATTGGCTTTCATGTGTGATAATTGCAATGAAGTCCATGAATATATACAATGACTAAGTGAATTATGATGAGATCATAACACAGTAATTATTAGTCTTTAAACATATGTTCTAAACATTCATGTTCGTTAGATATTCGAGAGGAACATCGAATTATCTGGAAAGAATAGCACTATTGGATCTAACTTGTATGATGAGTATGGTTGAACCTATAGTCATTAGTGTGGAGACATTAAGGATAGATAGTGAGTGCTCTTTGGAGAAATAGTTTACTGAATTGATCCGTATGAATACCTAAATGGTAATTATACATAATTGTCAATTAGGCTGATTCATCTCACGGTTGTGTATGTGGTCCTTTTTGACTTGAGACACCAAAGATACCTTGTGGATGAATTATCATGTTTTGAATATGACTTATGAATCCCTAGCCACGAGATATCTAAAATGTTATATATTGGATACAATATGAAGTCCATGAATTATTTGGAAAGAATAGCATTATCTTATCTAACTCATATGATGAGTATGGTTAATCATGTGGCCATCGGTGTGGAGACACTAAGGATAGATAGTAGGCACTCTTTGAAGAAAGAGTTCACTGAACTGATCTGTTTGAATCAATGAAATGTAATTATACCTAACTATCAATCAAGTTGATTGATGTCATGATTATGTACGTGGTCTTTTGACTTGAGACACCAAAGACATCTTATGAATGGATGATCATATTTTGATTATGATTTATGAATCTGTAGCCACGGGATATCTAAAATATTATATACTAGATACAACTTGAAGTCCACGAACATGATTGTGTGATCAAGATGAGGTCATCTACCCTCGGTATTTGAGGAGATTAACTCAAGGAATAAGACGTTATGAAATCTGTTGACGATGAGAGAAAGAAACCCTAGAATCGTATATAAAAATGAGAATACAAAGGTCCTTATATAAGAGGTGAAGATGAGAGGCCTTAAATGGGTCGATAGCTTAATACCATCATCGGACAAAATCATTGGCCAAGGTAGTAGAAATATCAGAGAAAGAGTTCCCGATGATTTCTTACACGCATCAGTATTAACTTGAGTGACCGACTAGGGTTTGATAGTTGACCATACCTTAAGTCATTCATAAGTGTCATTCAGATGAAGGATTATACATACATAGTAATCAATGACGGAAAGGTTCCATAAGAAAGTTCTTACATAATCCATATCTCTTAGAGTACGTGATGTAGCTTGGCACCTAACGGGATGACAACGTAACATATCGATTAGGTTAAATTAATTTTTAATTAAGTAATATATATTGATATGGATATTAATTAAAGTTGACAAATAAGATGTTATTGGGTCTATAGAGTTATTAACTCGTGAGATGTATAGACATAAAGTCTCACACACATAAGGTCTGTAGATGTTGGTAGATATATACATAATTATGAGGATTTTTTAATAAAAAATCTACATACCAAATGTTTATAAATAAGGAAAGAAAAACCACAACTCAAGATGCCCATGCAAGCCTTGTGAAAATTCTCTCTTTTTTTTCTCTCTCTAAGTGAAGAGCTTTAAAGAGGAGATCAAACAATCCAGAGATCATATAGATACTACTAGAGGCTAAATAACTTCAAGAACTCTAAGGAAAACATGTAAGTGTATTTTCTCATATATACTAGATGATACGATCATCTGTCCTTGGTGCCTTAATGTTTTGAACATCTCATTCAATGTATTTTGCTGCATTCGATGTTTTGATCAAAATTCGGAAGGCTAATCGATCTCGAACCCAACATTACTTTTATTCCTTGAATCCCCTTTAGTCCTTGAATTAATGAAACTCAAGAAAATAATTATATTCAAAGAGTTTTACCACTTATATGTCAAACACACCTAATCTAAAATTGATGCAGCCTTAGCGCAAGAACAATGATGAATAATAGCTTGATTCCACGAGCCTTGCTCTTCGAAAAGGGTTAAAGCATGAATCTATATAATTGATCTCTTCAACCCTTGAATCCACAAGGGGTTATACTTGAATCCACAAGCACAGGAGCACTCTCAAACAGGGAGAACACTCGAGAAGAAGAAAGCAAAGCTATCAAAAAAGGGATAACTTTAATTTGTGTCTCTAAGGGTTACATGGTAGCCTCATATAGGCCTTAAAAAGTGAAGGGTCATCCAAGTGACAATACCCTTGAAAAGACTACTCAAAAGTGTTGAAAATATAACTCTAACAACATGTATATGTTAGGCACTAGACCTAACAACACAAAAAGGAAGCTTCTAGGCGTTTGTAGGCCTTAGTCAAGATATTTTGTAGATTATGGCACTGTAAATCTAACGCAAAATATTTGTATATCTTTGGGGGATCTTCTAACAATATTGTTAGCTCCTAGAGATTCTCGGTAGCCCAATAACCTTGAGATAGGCCTCTGAAGTGGTCTTTCTAAGGTCTTGGGCTCTATTCTAGGCTACGTAAAAAATTAACATTTAAAATATACAAAATGTGAGCTTTGGTGCAAATGACATGATATGTATAAAAACATACAAATATGATGGAAAACATGTATTGAAATTATATATTTTGCACATTTAATAAGACAATTAAGCATTTATTTATCCGTATAAATACATGTTATCATGCATCCAAGACAAGATTTGATTTATTTGCTCATTATAAAAAAAATTAATGAGCTTATGCTTTATTTATTGAGTAACTAGGTGATGGCCATGTTTTTTCATTAACCCATCGAGTAACTATTTCACTAGTATAAGTTTTTCCCATTGAAGAGGTTCCTCGCAGCAAAGGAAGGAAGATGAGCAAACGACTTCTCTAAAAAGGAGTGAATATCTTGGGCCTGAGAGATGATTACCTAAGAAGCGAAAGAGACTGGAGCTGCACCGGGACCAAAGGATAGAAGATTAGCCTCTTCTTTTTCCATCAATGCCATCAAAAGCTGCCTGAGTGGAGTAAAATTTTCATCCACTACCTGGAATCCTCGGAGAACTCTCTAGATCCTGCTCAAGGGTTCCTGGAAGATGTAGTGGTAGAAATAGAATTTGGCAAGGACAGCATCAAACAACGATGATTGTCGAAAAACCTGGTGGTGATTGTCGAAAGAAAAGACCTAAGGTCATATCAGAAATGCATCGCCACCATGGAAAGAAGAAAGCGCAAACAATGATGATTGAAGAGGCAGGAAAGTAGAGCGCCAAGAATGACAAGGTGAATAGTTGCCGCGAGGAATACGCGTGGATCACTGCTCTGCTACCATGATGAATCTTCTGTCCAGTGTGTGCCCCAGGTACCTCCTTATGACTATGAGAGAGAACAGCAGTAAAGCTTAAAGAGAGCTAAAACCCTAAAACCCTGCGATCAATTTATTAGACATTTATTGAAAATATTTAAAGGGTATATATGTGATCTTGTTGTTTTCCTGTAGTCAAAAGATTTCGAAAACCATTGACATTGAGAAGAAAGATGGAATGCATGGAATGAAAGAGCCTCACTTGGGCTCTTGAGCTGGGATTGTCCTGAAAAGATACGGTTTTCCAAGGGAATGGCGGTCCGACCAGATTGTCCAGATCGTAAATGAAAATTGGTTGGCTGATGGAGAAGATAGGATCGATGGATACTGATTGCTTTGAAGAAATGAGGGAGAGAGATACTACACAAAACCCAATCAGATCACTGGTCAGATTGTCAATCAAGGTGGAGTTCGATCATGTAATCTCTATCAGAGGTTCTATGACTGCCGTTTGGATCACCTGCATTGATCATGGCAATCAAATTTGAACACAACAATCCAATCAGTGATCCTTGTTCCCTATCCCAGTCTCTTGGAAACTAAGAGTAAGATCTTTTCTTTGTACTTCATTCCAATGATTCCTGATCAATGAGACAAAAATAACATCCAATAAGAGAAAGAAGATAGTGGAGAGATAGAGGGCCCCACGAGGGATTAACCTAGAAAACCTAGCTACATCCGGGCTTCTTCGGAACTCTCCCCAGGTCCATCCCCTCTCGAACTTTCTCCACATCAACCCACATATCATTGGAGGCTAAGATATTAGACAAGAGAACGTATGACCCACTATCTCCAGGGTCTTCCATTAATGACATCCATGCAGCTTATCTTCCAAGGTCAACATCCCCAACACGTTGACATGCACCATGCAAAGTCTTCCACAACACAGCTAGGGTTCCACCGGAATCCCCTCGATAAATTCCTTTGCCTCCACCAGCTTACACAAAAGGCCCACCACATAAGCATAATGCTTTGTTCCTGGCCCAATTCCAAAGTCAACCCTCATTGACTTAAGGAAGCTAAACCACCCTCCGCTAGCCCCACATGGCTGCAAGCTGATAGCACTCCAACAAAAGTGACATAATTGGGTGCTGTGCCTTCAGTCAACATCCTCTTAAACACAACCAGACTTTCGTTCACATACCCATGCTGAGCGTACTAGGTGATCATGGAATTCCAGCAAACAACATCTCTGCAAGGGATTTCGTCAAATAGCTTCTGCGCATCGTGAATGGCACCAGATTTGGCATAACTTGGGATCTCCAATTCCAGTGCCGATGCTAGTTTTTTGTGATCCATAGGTTTTTTTTAGTGGGGTTAGGGTACATAATCCACGACTCTCCCCATTTATCATATTTTATTGCCAAATATTCTTCTTAACTCAAATTTTTCCTTGGGATCGACCTAAAATCATTGGAATTAAAAGAAATCTACGTTTTTAGTTTTTTACATTCGAATTGATGTTTAATTCTGCACGATTTCATCTCGAGTAAACATGAAAAATTCCGCGAAGCTCATTGATGCATTAATTGGAGCTTCCTTCATTGTAAATTAAGCTAATTGTCTGAATTGTAATCATTTGTTCTAATGCATTACTGAATTAATATTATCCTAGCTTAGCATAATGCGAAAGTCCACATTTTCACTGTACATCATAACCATTATCCTTGAAGGGGATTGATTCCCATGGAACCAGTCCACGGGAGAAGTCAAAATGGACGAGTCTATATAAGAGTTAACAGCTGTGTTATATTGCTTATCCCAAGTCAAAGACATTACTAAACTTAAGTCAAAAGGTGAAGAAAGTCAACACTGTTAATCCCCCCTGTTTAAAACCACTAAACTTATTAGCAGAGCCTTATTTTTGCACTATGAAGTACAGTGAAGTGATGGAGATATGGAGTTCATTTTCAAATGTTCCTATCAAGTCTGAGATTGGCTTCGATTTGAGACCCATTGCATGATTTCCTAAAATGTATGAATTTTACCGTGTAAATTGAACATGTTTTACTTGAAGAATAAATTTTGTTCAGCATTTCCCATTCAATATTGATAGGGAAGAACTTGACTTGGTATGCTTTTAAAAAAATAGTGTGAAGCAGAACCAAGTCAAGATGATATGGAAAAACTTGCTATTTGCATGTCAAGTAACTGAAGCTATGTCATGTCTCATGCATTAGAGATCAAAGGGATATATTTACACACAAAAATTCCACGGATGCAGTTGAATTGATTGCAGATGAGGCTCTTGGGAATGGAAACTGGGTAACAACAAATTTCAATTCAAGACTCTGAATTTGAAGGGAAAAAATCAGCACTAACAGAAAAAAAAATTCCAATTCATTCCCTTATCCCGTCAACACACTCATAGGATAAAGGTTTCATCGAGTGAAATGGCGGTGGGATGTAGGAGGTATCTCTGTATGTGTCAGATGCATGGGGATCTTGTATAAGATATCTCCATGCGCGTCAAATCTAGGAGATTCTTTCAAAATCCATAGGATATCAGCCCACAGATCCCTCTATCCTACATCTTGGTGATAGACCTAAGACCACAAGGCCAGCCTAAATGCTTTCTCTCTTCCCCCACAGTTCTCCCTTGGTGAGAACAATGGTTCTTTTACTTGATAATAAAGGTCTCACAAGTGAAAGAAGATGAATCTCGCTCTCCATGGACATTCACAGAAGCCCATATGCTTACAATGGGCCCACACCGCAAACCACAAAACCCATATCAGGACAATTTGACTTAGCTTTTCACCATTTTATTTTGGTAATAGTGATTTGGCGTAAGAGTTCTTGAAGAAATGGGTGGTTGATTTCATTTAAATGATGGATCAGGAGCAAACCTTGAGATGCCATCAATGCTCTTTGACGGTCACTATGTTGATGACTTGGCTCCGGTACTTCGATCAGCACCCTCTATGAATTAGGGACCCTGGAGACCAGGTGCGCTGCAGGTGATCGGTACCGGGAGCCTTGTGGAGATGTTATTTTACAGAGAGGCGATCCATAACACCCCTCTCCACCATGCTCACTGATCAAGTGTGCAACTGCACACTCGAGAAGCGAAACAGTAAGGCGTTTTAGAAGTATAACAGCCTACATCAAGCATATGCCTTCTACAGATAAGGGTGGGAAATGAATGCAAAGGGGATCATGTAAATAGCACCCAAGCAAGAAAGCGTTGACCAATTTACACACATGGAACTTCTCCAAGATTAGAGCTAGAGAGAGAAAGAGTAGATTTCAACAAGCAGAATTCTCACATGATCGGAGGGAAGCCTCGTCAGCTGCTTTAGGAGAAAATCAGATCATGCAGACACACAACAGTTGAGATATCTCATGATCCTCTCTTTTTTCTGCAAAGTAGAGAGAGAGAATTAGAGCAATGAAACGATCCATGTTAGAAAGGAGGTGAAAGAGAAAAAAACAACAAAATAATGAAATGGCTATTTATTTAAAAATTGATTTTTTTTTCAATTTCTATTCCTGGTCAAGCTCTTTAATGGCCAGCCAGCTGTGCAAAAATCGCGACGATTGACAGTTCCTTTAATGGGACAAGGAAAAAGTCATCCCTCTCGCTACGTGGCACCATTAATTGGACCATATTCAACCTGCCGGGGTTCTTTCGTATACAGTACGATCTCATGGGATTTTAGCAACTATTCTATTTCTCAAGGAGTAATGCGTAAAAAAGATATGCATATAGATTGCTTATCCTGGAAGCGATGATCGGACACCTAACCCTACAGGGTGGCAGAAACGCGTGCAAGAGAGCGAGAGAGAGAAAACTGGTAGAGAGAGAGCGGAAGAGGGAGAAGATTTGCTAGAGAGAGACAGCTCTGAAGAGAGAAAAAGATGGTAGACTGAGCGGATGGGTCATGGGTGGACCGTGGGTGAGAGAGAAAAAGCTGGAAGACAGGGAATCTAGAGAGAGAAACTTACAGTGGGGGAACCAGAGGGGGAGCGGGGGACAGTGGCGCGAGAAGGCGTTGGCGGCAGGCGGGGGGCGACGCCGACGACGCGGTGGTTAGCCCCAGCGCTGGCAGTTGGATTGATGAGCTCTTCATCGTTTCCAATAGAAAGACGAGAAATATCCTTCTTGTTCTGCTTCCTCATCTCTCTAATCTTAGAGAAATCAATGGAGTAGTCTGGAACTCCATGTTTCTGATCCCAATCTCCGAAGGCTGGAACTGAAAGCCATCCTCCGTTTCCCTGCAGGAAAAAAATGATGCAGCAGTGAAGTAAAAACTACTCGAGATGATCAAGGAGGAGAAAGAAAGGAGTGACAGATCTTGAGAAGTGAGAAAAACAGAGGAGAATCCATTTCCCGGGAGGGTGTTTCCGAAATGGGTAGATCGGAGAAACGAAAAATGGTGAGTCCTTCATGAGGTAACGGATCTTCCAACGAGGAATAAAGCTAGAGAAAGAAGAAAGAAGAAAGATTTCCCACCTCTCTCTGTCCCGCCATCTCTCTCTCTCTCTCCTTGTCTCCTGGCCCAGTTGTAGCTTCAGAAAGGCTCCTGATGTGCTGCTCGCAACCAACAAGGAAAACAAGCCGAATCTTATAGAAACAAGTCGGGAAAGAAGACCCTCAATACGTCCATTATTTACGAAATTACCCTCTCTTTCTCCGATGGTTTGACCAGTCAACGCCTCAACCATGAACGAAATTCTAGAGCTCAAATGTTTTTCATTTATTTCAATTTATTTCATTTTAGATCCAACTAAATGCTTCGCCCAGTTGATTCGGCCACGATCTGGAACAATGGCGATGGTGAGACTTGGGCCTCGCTTGGCCCATTAAAACCTCTCTCTCTGGCTCGTACGGGCAGGATCAGTTGGGCCCGGACTGCAAACAGCTGGCTAGGAGGCCCGTCCCTGTCGGCAAGAAGAGAGGTCACCGGCCCACGTGCCGCTTTCAAGAGTAGTCATTCTTTGCCTTCTACTTGGAGGAGAAGAATAAAAGCAGCCGCACACGTCTACTTCGATCACATCCTAGCCGTCAGCTCCGTGGACCACGAAATCCACCGTTCGATTTCAATGTCCCCCCGACAAGCTCTATCTTAATCTACTGACGACGCCTGCAGGTCTGCCCTTCCATGATACCGCCACGTGGCCCATTTAAGAGAGAATCTTCGGATTTCATTCATTTTTCTCTAATTTTAATTAAGAAAAGAGGATTTTTTGCAACGTCAACCGCACGAGAATGGGGCGTTGACCGACTCCGGAGGAACTGAACTCGAGAATTTATTTTCTTGAAATTTCTTTTTTTTTCTCGTGTAAGAGCGTTTTTCAGGAAAATTTTCCACCAAGGCGAGATTTCAACCATAGTCAACGCCCATCTCAGTGTGGCGTTGACTTGACATTGGGTTGAGCGCTGACCATCACAGAACTCATCTTCCCGCCCTGGAACATAATTTAGAATAAATAAACGCGGATAAGAACTTGCTCTCACCAGGGCTTAGGGCTAGGGTTAGGATGAGGGTTAGGGTTTTCGTCGGCTTGGATCAGTCTCCAAACCCGAACGGGGATCTCCTCCGACTCCCCCCTTCGCCATACTGCTCATTCCACTTCCTCAATTCGTTCATGCTGGCAGCATCATAAGCCACCGAGGCACCCACCTGTTAACCCAAAACGCCAACACGTTGACTTTAAATTCGGTTACCTTGACTCAATGCATTCCTGACTGATTTTACCTTTGACTTTGCTTGGATGAAGTCGTCCAGTTTAAGAGGTCTCAGTGTTGAACCAGATTGGACGGTGCCACCCTGAAAGAACTTTCCAATTAAGGAAATAGAAAGTCGAAACCTTTGAACCGGGATGATCATAGAATTAATACCTCTCTCTCCTGGGCTAGAAGTTCTTGGACTGGCCGGTAGGCGGCGGCGATGCACAAATTCTGGCGTTGATAAGTAAAATAAATGAATAAAATTCACTGATTTAGTAATTAATCAAGTGGGTGCAATTTTCACTACCTTGAGGTCGCTTCCAGAGTATCCTTCGGTAGCGTTGGCGAGTTCTTGAAGGTCAAACTCTGGGCCAACATTTTCTTGGGCCAGAAATATCTTCAGAATCTTCAGCCGGTTGTTGGCATCTGGCAGGTCAACATATATCCTGAAAATGTGAAAAATCTGAGGCTATGACTGATAGATAGAGAGAGACAATTCTACAAGCCAACCTTCTTGGAAGCCTACGGATGACAGCATCATCGAGGTCAAAGGGTCTGTTTGTGGCACCAAGAATGAGGATACGTTGACTTTCCTTTGATCGAAGACCGTCCCATGCCGCCATGAACTCATTTCTCATTCTTCTCGTCGCCTCATGCTCGAAGGCACCGCCCCTTGCACCGAGCAAGCTGTCCACCTGTGTATTGTGGAGGCTTTCTTAAGCTAAAAATAAGAAAAACATGAGAAGAAAAGGGATAAGATGCCACCTCGTCGACGAAGATGATGACGGGGGCAAGTCTGCTGGCAAAGGAGAAGAGAGCCTTGGTCAACTTCTCAGCATCTCCAAACCACTGGAATAGCAAAGATGACAGGGAAAAGTTGAAAAAACACAAAATTTAAGAAGGAAATGAACTTTTTTTATCCGCAAACCTTGTTTAATCTACTTAGGTATTTGTTATTTAATTGTTTTTCTCAAGGAAAGATAAAGGAGAAGATCCTCATAGGTTAGTTCCTCCAGTTGATGCATACAGTGCATAATGAGTCTCTCATGTATAATGAATTCAGGCTTACCAAAAAAGTAGGAGAAAACACGTGAGACCTAGGTTTAGTTAGAATAGAAAATTAGAGCTCAAGTCAATTCAAAAGAGGAACGTCTAAATATATCATATTTATCACAAACTACCCAGATACCCTTGCGTTGCCTAATGACCATAATACCTTTAAACAATAATATTTCAGTATATTCCGCCTCGTCTGTTCCTTTTTTCTTGAAGATCTCAAGAAGATAGAATCAAGAATCATTCAACGTGCTAGCGCCTAATTTGGAAAAAATATATTTTAATGAATATAAAACCAGCATAGAAAAGGAGCAACTGAGAAGGTCCAACCGATGGCGGGTGTGGAGACTCCCCCAGCCAAGTGTTCGAATAAAAGCATTGAAGTCCATAAAATAAAACGAAAATACATGATCTCCAACAAAATTCTTTTGGTAAATACTCAAAATCAAAAGATTGGACCTTGGATGTCAGAATGGAGCCAGTGATGCTGATGAAATTGGCTCCAGCTTCCGTGGCAAGCGCTTTAGCCAGTAGAGTCTTCCCGGTGCCAGGTGGCCCAAATAACAGTATTCCTTTGCAAGGCTGGGAATTAAAACTTATTGCACGTGAATTAAGATTTTAGATGTATGATAAGATTAAGACATCTCTACAATGATAAATTTACAATCCGGCATAAAAAACTAGATTACAAAAGAGCAAAAGTTTAAATAAAAATCTGGTGTTTACTCGCAATAGGTTTCCACGGGAGAACAGCTCCGGTCTCCTCATGGGAAGAGATACGAGCTCATTTAGTGTTTGCTTTACATCCTCTAGTGCGCCAATGTCATCAAACTTCACCCCAATTTCCTCTGGAGGAATGACTGCCGAGATGAAATTGGTCTCATATTCATCCTTGGCAAGATTCTGCAATTCAGATTAATCCAGAGCAAAGATTTCAATTCGGCGACTAAAAATTATAAGCCACTCCACACAAACGCAGGAAGTAAGAAACAACAACAAGGATCTGGCCAAACTATCCACTGATGGACAATTATAGACTCCACCCTCTCCCTCCATAGTATATAGTTCCCTCCCCCTAGAACAGATGACACAATTTGACGATCTGAATCTCAAACTCTCCCTCTCTCACTCTATCCAATTATCTTCTTGATAATTCTGTTATAATTGTTTTATAGCAAAAATATTAGAGGGTTCTTGATAAGAATAGTCTTATTGAAAAACATCAACGATAAATGATGGGAAAAGGCCCACCTTGAGATGCTGTGAGGGCTTCTCTCTTGATTGGGCCATCTCCTGTTCTCGTAATCTCGATATCGCAACTTCCAAGCTTAATATTGGAGAAAAGAGAATAAAATAAGATTTCTGGAGGACTATGCAAAATATGTTTTACATATTACAAAATTTAATTAGAGTATTTATTTTACCTTTCACGGGGTAGCATTAACCGGTCACCCTTGATGGAAGGAAGATCGCATGAAAACAAATAGTGATTTCTTGCCCATCCAACAATTTTCTCTGCCTCTGCTCCCCAAAATTAAAAAGAAAAACCAAAATTAGCATGATTATTTGGCAATACCATATAATATTACAGAAATTATGAAGGATGAGAATTTTCTGGGTCCTCAAGGTTCAAGATTAACTGGCCAGTATTGGGTCCCTCCAACCCTGGGCTTGTAGGGTCGTATCAATTGAAGCTAAAAGAACTGGAAAACTTGGGTTGTTAAAACCTAGAACCCCAACAAAGACACCAAGAATGTTATTCAATCCTAGATCATATCTGAATGGCTTCAGTTTAGGGTGACAAAAATGTCAAAGTCGGTGAGCTAGGAGGCAGCAAAGGAGACAGGTCCAACAATCTGGGCAGCAATGGGATTGGTGGCACTAAGGTGCTCCAACAAAGCGGGTCTAAAGGGAATTTGGGCGAGATCCAGGGTGGACAGGGCCAACAGTTCCTAGAGGAAGAACTGGTGTCATAACAGACGTCCAGAATCCATAGGCATCATCACTGCAGTCATTTGAAAGTTATTAAACATAAATTTATTAATCTGCTTACTCTGCTTTGATAATATTATACAATCCGTCTTAACAGCCAAGAGCTCTGGGCAAGATAATTCGTGTTCATCCAAGACCTGAACACAGACCGTAGAAAGATCATTCTCCAAAAAATTAAAAAGTAAAAATTGCAGGGACGGGAAATTTACCTTACTTAGCTCAACTAAATTGCTCCTGGAGATCACAATTTTTCTGTCATCTTCAAGTTGTTTACAGAATGCTTTCAGCTGATCCTCTTCCTGAAAAATCATTTGCCACATCAGCCAGTTAAAATCATGGATCCAACGTTTGATCTCATGGATTAGTTTAAGTTGTAAGGTAAAGATGATCAGTTCAGCTGATCACCAGCACATCATCTAGATAAAAAAACTATACTAAATTACTAATCACCAGTATCATTAATCAAGAAACTCATATTTTTCATAGAAAGTATATGGGTTTAGGTTTTACATTTCAGCCAAATAAAGAACTGTATAAGTTTTATGAGCTTCTTTATCACCGGTATCATCGACCATAAAAATTTTGGTGAACAGTATAATAGCTTAAATTTAATGGCTTGATCACAAGCACATCAGCCAGGCAAGAAAATGTATTAGTTCATTAATCACCAGTACCCATTAAAAAATAACTTGTTGATCATTTGAAAGAAGCTTCTTCATGATATAAGTTTTTAATCCTATAATGCAGGTGCTAAATTATATTTTTCATTCATCATACAGTAAAGTCTAAGTAAAATTAGTTACCTTTGGTGGATGAACATAGATTACATTAGTGAAGACCTTGTATATGTCATCAGCTTTTGTTGATTTAGCTGCTTTGAGCCCTTCAGTTAGTCGCTTTAGAGAGAATGGCTACAGATTAAGATAAATAAGAAGAAATAATCTTTTTTAAGGAAAATAAAAAATGTTTATGATGATTACCAGTTGACCAATGCGGTCAAGGGGAGGGATAACCACCCTCTGCAGTAAACATGAAGAAAACTGTTTAAGAAATGGAATTGAGGATACTTGTACAATATTGACTGAAACAATGGCCTCTATCAAATTCAAAACATCGATACACAGGGACATTTTAAAAGAAGCATCTATGTCAAAGACTCTGGAAATTATCTTCTAACATCCCTCATCATGTATTATGTTGTTTTAGCTTCTTGCCCTTAAATAATTGTACAACTGACTGTCATTTGTACTGGTTTGGGTCCTTACTAGATCCAACAGACTGGAGAATCTGCATAAAGACAAGGTATTTATGAGGTACTCCAATTTTGTCAGCAGAAACCGATGATTTAGAACTGAAGTTTTATGGGACTGAAACTTGACAATCTAGAACAGAAGCAAGGTTAAAACTAAATGCTCCTCATTTTCTCTCTGTCGAAAATAAGGTAAAAGTTCTTACGAATTTTTCCTTCTCCTTTGGCGCCCCCTTCTCCACCTTGTTCTGACCACAAATAAGAACAACCGGTCCTCCCAATTGGTCAAACATTACCTCCAACTTAGATATGAACTCTTTACGGTGAGATTTAGGAACTGCCCGTGATAACCATTCGGAAGAATCAGGAAAATAAACAATAACTGGCTGCAATGACGGAAGAATCTGTACAACATAAAAGGTCAATCAGTCATAGCATCATCATTGAACAAATTTCATACAAATACTAATAGGGATAATTCTTACCTCAGAAAGAGCTTCCATTGCAATGTACCAGTCCTCAGACTGGGTGTCCAGATCTCGGATTAGATCCTGAACTGCCAAAAATTGAAGAAAAAACTTAAAACGACGGAGATATCTGGTGCAATTGATCCCCGCTTAGAGATGACCAATGCACTGAATATTGTATTGTCATCATCAAACAGATTACCTCATGTACCTCATGTGAATCCAATTATATAGTGGTTGAAATTCTAGCATTTGTATGATTTGTAATCTATTTCTTTCTTTCATCCTTGCCCTAGTGATTCTTAATTTACAAACATACCTTAGGTGAATCTAACTAGATGTTAGTGGATACCTTAGATGGAATGTCCCCAAAAATGGTTGAAAAGAGTTTCTTGAATTACTAAATAAGGAAAGAAAGAATCGACAGAAAAGATTAAGGAAAGAAGAAGGGCAAGAAAAAGAAGAACAAGAAGAAGAAGAAAGAAAGAAAGAAAGAACGAAAGAATGAAAGAATGAAAGAATGAAAGAAAGAATTGTTGAGATAACAGTTCTCTGGGGTGAGGTGATTTGAGAGTTCCAGCCCAAAGCTATCCCACTTCAAGATCCTAATTCTTGACGCCCTTCTTAGTGGCCTTATCCTCTATTTATAAGAAAGGGCCCAACTCACCCTTTTTCGGAATTGGACATGTTTTCCAGCATTTTTCAGGGGCAGTTAGGTAATTAAGAGAGAAAGGGTCTCTCCCCAATATGCTTACTCTGCCTTATAGGATAAGCCCATAACTCACTAGGCGTCGGGACTTGCATTGATTATCATGACAATCACAATTACAGGTCCCCCAGGTCGTCAAGGGCCATCTAATGGCTACGTGATCAAGGTGATTAGCCCAAACAATTAATAGGCCATAAGGGTCCAGTAAAACCACACGTCTCCCAGTCTGACAAGTGAGCAGTGGCAGATAATGAAGGGAGAATGGTGGCAAACATATGGTGTCTCTGCCAGAAAGCGAAGGGAAATTTTCTCCCTCTCTCTCTCTCTGTGTCTCCGTCTTCTGCTTTCTCTTCCTCAGTGTCTTCGTCTCCCTCTATCTATTTCTCTGTCTATCCCTCCCTCTACCTCCTGCGCTCTTACGCCCTCTCTGTCTACCTCTCACTTGCTGTCCCCTTTTCTGTCACCATACCGCTCTCTCTTTCTCCCACTCTCTCTCTCCTCTGCTCTCTCTCTCTCTATATATCTCTCTCTCTGTCTCTCCCCCACACCCCTCTCTCTCATTTTCTGAATGTTTCACATCAGAGGTGCATTTTCAATTCGACGATCAGATCTTTACGATGACAGATGTTCTTGCTTGATTCTTGCAATCAACCATATCAATTGCAAGGCCACGGGGGTGATCTGCAGATCAACCAAGCCCTTGATCTCGATTGACCAATCAGTCACAATAATCTCAATCCCCCAACTGAAAAGATAATTCCATTTTTTGTGGAGGGCCAAATGTCAATGAAGGCCACACTGAGTTTAGGGTTCTTGAGACTATGATTGACAGCATATCACCCAGAAGCAGTCTTCACTTGTATATGATGCAAAAATAGATGAAAGAAATGAAACAATAGAAGGAGCTTACTGTTGATCCAATAAATGGACGGTCTTGGTGCATTCTCGGCCAATCCTGATCCATCTTTTCCATCTTCTCCTGCTTTTATCTCAACATCATCCAAAATTACAGCAACTTGATCCCCATTGACTTCATAAACTTCTCCACGGTGACCACTTGCCAATGACCTACAAAGTAAAGGATCATAAAGCAATCAAAAAGCTATACAAGGGGCGAATGTAATTCTTGTTATAAAAAGTAAGTTAAATCAACAAAGAGGGAAAAAATAGTATGATTCAGGAAAAATTTTACGTTGCGGTTTCTTAAACGATTTGATTTAAGACAAGTGTAAATTTGTACTCTCACACACACGCAAAAACACTCTATCTCTTTCTTGACACCTGAGATAAGTGGGAAGGACTTTTGAAGAATCCTGAATATCTTACAAACAAGGCTACAAATGAATCTTAGAAGAATTCCAGACTCCTCGTTCATGTCAGAAAAATTTTCTTCTACCAGAACAGTTTGACTAATGCGTCTAAAGAAGGGTTACATCATCAAAAGCTTACGAACCTGCCTCTAACAATCGTATAAGCCTTTGTGGGACCATCAGGACTTGTTATTTTCCCCAAATTAATCCTGTAATGCAAGATATATGCTAAAATCAGGATTGAAGAAATAGTCATGGAGGGCAAGAAAAAAGGGGTTTTGAAGAATGCTCCTGAAAAAATGCTCGAATTCCTACGTCCAGATAGTGCAAATATACAAGGACAAAGATGGGTTGGTTGTATCCTAATGGATCTCAAGGTTCAACTAGCTAACCTCACATGTCAATATACCATAATGATGCAGCATAAAAGTAAGTTTAATGGTGGCAGTGAAGAAAAATAAGGGTAACTATGCATCGTGTAAATTCATCTCGTTTTTTCCATAGCCCATAAAAATGACGAGTAACACTTTCACCACACTTCTCGTCTACATGCTATTATGGAAATCTTGGTGGCGCATGGACACAATGCAAGAGTATAGGAATACTCAAATATGGCCCACACTAAAGGAAGTTGTCAGGGCATTTGCATCCTTGGCCCCTTGTATATGGAAATAAACAGGCTAAGGAGTACTTTGAACCATATCTTGGAATAGATAAATTGGCTTGTGGCCAATTGGGCAGGAGAGGAACAGAAATCTCTCTTAGAGAGCATTTCCTTGGGTCTATAACACTGTTGCATCCAATCATATATTTAATGGAATCGAGAATCATACCAAATCCAATGGGATATTTAATGGATGTCTTTATACTGTATTACTTGACCGAGAAGACCAAAAAGAATGAATGTCTTTACATGCCAGCCAGATGTCACTTTTAATGCCTAAGAGGAACCGTTGCAGTCAAATTAAAGACTACCGAAAGAAAACACATGGCCGATGGACGAACCTGTTCAAGTTCTGTCTACATTTGTCGACATTTAATACCTCTTGGTTTATCAAAGATGCCCAACACTGATCTATGGAAGAATACTCTGTTTTATTGAATTCAGAACAATACAAGTGTCCTTCAAGAACTGAAAGAATTCCGGAATCTTGATTTCTGGTAACAGAACTACAGATAGGTGTATCTAGGAAATATTTCCAAGAACCTGCGGTCGATCTTCCCGTAAGTCTCCCTTGTGTAGAATAGTATTTGAACTCAGGTAATCCAGATCGGATTGCCAATTCTTGATCCTTGTCGCCGTCGGACTCTCCTTCGGACGATTCCTCTGCTCTCTCCCTCTTTCCGCAAGAAGGTGAGATAACCTCCAAATAACCGTAGTCCTCCTTTTATTCCCCCACGACTCTGCTACTAGGACTGTGGTTCTACCCTCTCTTCCTGACAGCTGTCATTGGTAGTCCCCTCCGGTAGACCTATTAACTTTCTCTTATTTAGGCGTCTATGCTTACGACGTTGATAAGTAATTATGGGAGTCCTATCAATCTAAAACATGTTTTCTCTTTAACCATATAAAAACAAAAACCACATTCGGTCTCAGCCACTAGATCCTATCTAAGCTAGCATTTTTCACATGAGAAAGCCATTCACATTAGAAAAAGAGGACTTCTGACTCACAATGAAGAAAATTTTTAGACAACTATTATAAGATAGAGAACCAAGATACAAAACAGTACCTGTTATTGACTTCCAAGTGCACCGACGCCCCCACATATTTTACTCTATCCCCTGATCAAGAAATGGAACTATTTAGTAAATGGTAACTGGTACTATTTAATAGGAGAAAAAAACCGAGTTATGTGCAATTACTCAAAAAAATCTCAATTACAAACCAAACTCTCATGAAATATTCACATTCAAGGAATAATTAATTGCAGTTAAATAGTAAAGTCCCAGTTTAAAATTTGAATATTCAGAGAACAACCAGGATCTAATTTTATCCATTACAAGTGAAATAGGTATCTTCATTCATCTGCTATGTCAACAAGGTATGTGCCAATTGAAGACAATCATGCATACAGATTCTAAATGGAGTAAAGATTCAGGTCAAACACCCGATGCAGCTAGTCCTAGTTTACTATGTCTACAACACCGGGGTCCCAGGTCTCTGAAGTGAACCATGTTGGGATGAGAATAGTACTAAGATATGTTAGGAATTCATAGTTCATTATACTCGCCTGTTGTTTCCCCTTTCTACTGATACCTTCAAACCTTAAGAATTGGATATATTCCCCACTAAGATATGAAGTTGATAGATATTCATAATGGATCAGAGACTTCCCGAGAACAAGATCCACGAACACAGCAACCTGTATCTAAACAGGTCGATTAAGTAACAAGAAGTGTAAGAACCATCATAGGTTTTTTTTGGCAGCGCTGGCAGTTTGAGGGATTCTTCATCTCAAATTGAAAGAATGGGTAACCTCCTGGGAAGACTGCATAGACCCACAGAACAAAAAAAACTGCTCCAGGAGGCTATGATCTAAGAAAAGGACAGGTGGTCAGTCATTTTAATGGCAACGAATGGTTTTAAGAACCCATCATTCTAATAGAATTAGCAACTAAACCACCATCAATCTAGTGGGTAACAAATGAGATCTTCAGTATATATCAAGAAATATGTAACCCGTCATTTTAATTTTCGTATAGTTGTTTTCCTTCATTTGCCATTTCCACTTTTTAATGCTCTAGTTCATAAACACGCCCTTATATGAATGACCTTAAAAGTTAAAATGATGGGTTATATGGGATATATCCATTTGATGAGTCATAAAGGATTGAGCGAGATAGCTAATGTAATCCGTATATAACAGGGACCTAAGCGATAGAATGAGCTATTCTCTGTACCCTGATTAAGAAAAGGCTGCACTGTGCCATAAAGAACATCTAACACAAAACAAAGCACAGTACAAATGGCATGTTTCTCGGTCAAAAAATTTATTAGTATTCATGAGTATAAAAAGAGAATAAAAAGCTCTAATTATACCTTTTTTAAGAGGTTCTCTAGTTTCCTGTGAGGATGAACAAGCATTCGATTGATCTGAAGCAGACCTCGTAGCATCTTCTCCCGAGACTCTCTACACAGAGTTACATGAAAAACGTAAGAATTGCAATTAATTGAGAGATTTCAAATATGTTATGTAATTTTGACAAAATTTCCCCCACGAAGATGCATGAACTATTGCAGACAAATGTGTGATTTCAAACAAGAAATGCATTAGCCAATCAATGTACACCAGAAGCCCGAGATCAAGCATAGGAGTACAGAGGATATTAACTGACTGGGGTTTCCAAATTCTAGCTCCCAAACTAGAAAGGCGACCTATAGATCCCCATAGGTTCTCATGGCTACTCAAGATGCCTTCATAGGGCTAAATCTAGAGTTTGTAAATGAGGAGTCCAACCAATTTCCAAAGAGTAAAGTTAGGCCGCAACCCACTTAGAACATAAAAGTAGGTCGGTACCATTAACAACTAATATCGTCTGTGAGTGTACAATAACCCTTAAAACTGTTCCTTAGCAGATCTTCAGATTTTTACCTGTGCAAACTCTTCGAGGCTGAAAGGGATAAGATTTTTCAGAGCTTCAGGTGTTGCTTGCACATCAACATCAGCTTCATCACTATCTTCATCAGAGTTACCATCATTACTACTCGACAATTCATCCTCGTGACTACCTTCGTTCTCCTCTTCAGCATCAGACGCCACAGTCTCTTCACATGACTCCACATTTTCATCATCCGACTCATCGTCTGAACTGCATTCTTGCCCAAAATCCTGCATAAATATTTTCTGATGAAATTTCAATCATATCCCTTAGTAGAAAACATACAATAGATAATTCCAACTGTACATATGGAGCAAGAGCAGCGCTGTCAAGCACCAAAAGGGGAACTTGCAACTCCCGACAGAGGGCCCTCACCAATCTCTCTCTATAAAGTTCAGTTCCTGTAAACCATAAAACGTATATTATACTGTATACTGCAGGTAAATGTACAGCAGGACTTTACCTGAAACACTCTGGAGTAGAATTCTCCCACTTGATGAGGATAATCTGGCACCATAAGACGATGCAAACTTACTCTTCTTCAAATGAGATGCAGCACACTCCATTAACAGACGCTTTGCATCTTCACTGAAACCATAAAAGGGACATAATTAATGCAAATTGAAACTTTTTAAAAAACAAAAAAAGGCAACGAGGGAAGTAATCACTTGAGATAATATGGAAATTTGTTCAAGGAAACCGTGATATTCTCCCAGGGAATCAGCCTACGCACGAACTCATTCTTGAATCTCTCTTTCTTGGTGAGAAAGGGAGATTCCCTCTTTCTGCTATCGCAAAAGGATTTCGTTTTATCAATCCATTCATGCTGTTCTTGGCGACAGAGTGAAGCATGTTCTTCTTGATGATTGGAATCTAACGCAACTTTCTCTCTCCTCATCTTCGATTTGTCATGCTCTTGATTGCTTTCTTTGTCTTTCACCGGTATCTGTTTACCTTCAGCATTGTTGTTTCCATCGCTCTTGGAACTATAAGATCTCGACGATGCCAGTAACTCAGTGATGTTATATTTACTCCAAAAACCCAGAGGAATTCTTGAGAAAGAAAATGGAGATGAGTGAAACTTCCTAGCGGTTAAATCAATTATTTTGGGCTGAATACACGAATGGGCAAAAGAATTTGCCCTCGATGGATGCGGATGCTGCCAGATAGTGGGATAGAGGCTTCTAAATCGTCCATCTAATCTTCTCCGATACATTTCAGCTCAATTTTCGGGAAACGAAAGCAAAAGCCTTCAAACCATGATTAAACCTGCGAGGTTTCAGAATGTGAATAAATGCCAAACAGAATTAATAACTCAAATTAAATAAATGTCAAAATGAGATAGAGTTAAAAAACTTCATGAGACAAAAATTAATGTGACATCAGACAGGAAAAAAGATTAACAGCGTTTAGAGTTTGTACTTCTCGGAGAAATGGTATTTATGAGCGCGACCATTCCACGCGAAGAAAGAAAATAAAAATTAAAACAAAAAAGAGCGAAAATTATTGGAACGAATATCTTGAACTTTGCATCGCCGAGAGTAGGAGAATTCAAACCTAGAAAGTCCTGAGAAGCCGGATGAGGACCGCCACTTCGGGCGGATCGAGCGAATAGGAGAGAGAAATTAGCAGTGAAGTAGAGACACCCTTTCTCGCCTATTCAAGAGTTTATCCTAGCCGTTGGATCAAAAGCTCAAATCGAACACCCGTTATTCTGCTATTCGTGGGCCTATAATTATGCGGTTTTGGGCAATTTCAAATGGGCTGAAAATTATCGGGCCCATTTGGCCCGATAATTTTTAGTCAACTTTCTCCAAGGAAAGAGGTTTAAGAACAAAGAATTCTCTGGCTAGTTGTGATCATTATGTCTTCTTTGAGCTGTTCTATTTGGATGATTGGGCGATGTGTGTTTGCTTACGTATGGTCAATCTAATTCGAGAGATATACGCCGTTGCATGCTAGCATATGAATCTCAAGTTGTCTCTTTTTAAGTTTAACAGATTTTTTTATGTGTTGCAATGAGTGTTTAATGGATGTAACTTGTAGAGCTATGTGAGTGATCAGTCGATGAACATGGATGAGCGAACACGCCCGTCAATGCAAAGGAACGATTGCTTTCTCGGTAAAGAATAGATCAACGGGTCAGTGTAGAACTTCGCTCCACCGACTCAAATGGCCCTGAAACACATCTTATTAGGTTTTGCGTCGTCCACTTGACTTTGGATGTGTATATATATATATATATATATATATATATTTCTCTTTACTAAAAACTCTAGTGGATGATGAAAAGCCTATGTATAAAATCTGTTTTTTTCATTCAATAGCTCTTTGTGTGGCTCATAACAAGCCAATTACAAATAATTCTGATTTTAAGGGAGGTCGTAGCCATAACATTCTCACAAAAAAATGCAAGTACATCAAGTTCTATAAGAAGACTAGGGCACAATCTTGATTAGATTGGGTATAATCAAATGAAATGATGTTCTTGTATATACACCTTTGGTAATATATTTTGTTTAGGATTGCAGAGAGGAGAAACTTTATCTTATATATGTGAAATATAAGCATTACATGTGTTATATTGAAGAGAAAGAGTGAGCATATGTCCCGTGTTAGATTGAGTCCCTTGAAGGGCTTAATGGGCTATCCTATAACACTCTTCAAGAGAAAGAGTGTAGAGAACAAACATGCACAGCTTAGTGCCCAAGGAGTACATGACACACTAGTGAGACTCTTGGTTTAGATATTTGCGAGCTAATAAGATGAAGATACGTGCGATGTTGATGGGATTTGATGCTCAATAGGCTTTAAAATTTTCAATCAAATGTTGAAAGCAACCAAATACATTGAACCGAACATTCAAAATACTGAGGCACAGAGAATTGATGATCCTACTCTATAGTATAAATTAAAATCTATACTCGTAGGGTTTGTAAAAGGACTTATTGAAACCTTTCAAGTGTCAAACCTCTAGCAGTGTCTAGATGATCACTGGATAATTGGACATCCTCTTCAACACTCGTCATTGAAAGAAAAAGAGAATAAAATAGAGAGTTTTCACAAGGTTCGCAAATGCACCTTGAGTTATGATCATTCTCTCTTTATTTATAGAAATAGGGTATGCGAACTTTTCTCGAAAACCCTTAGAATTATGTTTACATCCACCAATGTCTATAAATTTATGTATTTATATTTTGAATTAATAATTTGATAGACCTAATCATGCTTCTTGGTAAACCATATTAATTGTCTATATCAAAATCTAGATTACTTAGTCAAGGATCGATTTAAATCCAATCAATCAATCGAGTTTCCAGCGTGTTCGATGATAACCTTATCACATACTCTATAAGATATAGAGTGTATAACTCAAGTGTATAAGCTATTCACATGAAGAACCATTACATCGTCAATTATAGTATAATAATAATACTTCATCTAAGGAATACTCATGATGACTTGGGGTATAGTCAAACATTAACTGATCATTCAATTTAATGCTAATGCACGGAGGAAATCATTAATAACCTATTTTGTGATATTTTCACAACCTTGGGCAAAAATTTCATTGCATCTCATTCTCCGAGTTAATCTCTTCCAATACTGAGAATGGATGATTCCATCTTGACCACTCATTCATATTCGAAGACTTTGTGTAGTATTCAATCTCTTACATCTGAGAGATCATATGGCCATAGATTTGCAAGTCATAGTCAAAACATGGTCATCTCCACGTTACGTCTTTGGCATGTCAGGTCCAATGACCACATACACAATTAGCACGTGAATCAACCTAATTGATAGTTAAGTATAATAACATTTAAATATTCATATAGATCAATTCGATAATCTCAATCTCCAAAGAGCACTTACTATCTATCCTTGGTATCTCCATACATATAGCTACGAAATCAGTCATACTCATCATATGAGTTAGATCAAAAAATTATTATTCTTTTAAAACAATCAAATGTCATTCTCGAATAATTAGTTAAGTATAATAACACTCAAACATTTATATGTTCTCTAGATCTAAGTGCATGAGATCAACGCTCTAGATCTACCCCCACTGACCCGATCATCATGTCGAATACGCAAGTGACATGTGGCACAATCGTGGGGTTTCCACGATCGATAAAAGAGACCTAAAGGCTCCCACTTATCACCCTCTTTCTCTCTCCTTGATGAGAATCAAAATTTGACACGTGGCACGATTCTTAAGGCTTATGATCAAAATCAAGATTAAAATCATTGGCTAGAAATCAATCATATGCTTTTTAAGGAAAGATTAATGACTATAACTGCTCCAATTTGAAACATAATATATCGTGATCCCAATTGAGTTAGGCGCATGAAATTTTTTACACATAATCGTCATTTCAAGCTTTACAACTTTCATTATGAATGATTTAAATTCCAATGAAGAAAATTTGAGTTTTGAACATTTCATTGAGTGTTTCTAGAATTGGCTAGCCAAGAGGAAAGAGCGCATCGATTAATCAATCTTCATGTATACAACGTCATTTCTAGCGTGTTTGTTCTCTTTTATATTCATTCATCGTGTTGGATGCAAGACCCTGAAATGTATAGGCTCGCGAAGGCATGTTTGATTAGGTAGCATCGATAGAGTGTGTTTTCATCACAAACCTTTAGAGTATATTACTCTTCCATTGAAACTTTGTATTTTCTCCACATTTTCATCCGAATTTTCATAATTTCATAACCTAAATCACATTTCTACCGTATAAACAATAGCTTTTGATATTTGAAAGGAGTTTGAAAGCATTTGATTGATTCATTGATTTTTTTGCATGCATCTCTCTCTTTTTTCCAATAATTTTTATTTTCTTAATCAATAAATAAATAAAATATTCCTTTATATAAATATTTTTACCATCCTCCTCGTGGATTAGATCTTGACTCGCTACTATTCTAAAATTTAAGATCAAATTTTAAGAGTTGATCTTGCACTTTAAATGATCTTGCAATTTTAAGAGTGCATGTTGATCTTGCACTTTAAATGAGTGTGAATTTTATGCATCTTTAAAGAGCTTCCAAAAATTTTAGACTTTTCTATTAAATGTTGACAACCATGCTCCTCTTTAAGTTGCTCATCACATTTATTTTCCATGTTCAAAGAAGGTGACATGTTCTCATCTCATATTCATGAAAGTTGTGTAGATAAAAAATCCATCGTGAGTAATTCAATGAAATGAAAGAACATGGAGAATTGAAAAACTGGATAAAGATGAAGGTTTTAAAATATAGAGGTGAGGCAAGGTGGAGAATCTGAAAGATGCAAGAGGAAGAGAGATAGAGGACCAAGAAATTAAAATCTAAAGGAGGAGGGAGTGAAATGTAACTAGAAGAATTGAAAGGATGGAAGAGGGAAATGGAAAAAAATTAAAAAACATTTTAAATAAATAGGAGAGGGAGATAGAAGAGTCAGATTTAAGAAGACACAAAAATGAGGCAATAGGAGAATTTAAAATTACAAAAAATAGGATGAAGACTTCATGAGATAAAAAATGAGGAAGAAGGAGAATATAAACCATACAAAACGAGAAATATGGAGAATCTTACATGCATGGGAGAATAAAGGGAGATGGAAGATGCAGACTTGAGAAGATATAAATGAGGGTGGCAACAATTTAAATACAAGTGGAGAAAGGGAGATGGAAGATGAATATTATAAAAGAAACAAAGAACGATTTAGAGGGAAATTTTAAAAGATCAAACATGAGGAAGATAGAGTATTTCGAATAAATAGGAGGAAAAAGGGAGATGGAAAATGATGATAGTAAGCATGTAAAATGAAGAAGAGGGGGAGCCTAGATGATAATAAAAAATGCATCTTGTTGAGAATACTAAAAATAGAAAAAAAAATTAAAATCTAGAAGCTAGAATGATGTAGGATCTTTCAGAAATGGAGGTATATACGACGATGATAATATAGTTAAGAAATAATCCTACAAATGATTGAAGGACCTATGAATGATATCACTATGAATGATTAATACTTATGGAATATATGAGAAGGAAGATTAATGTAGAAAATATTTAGGATTCATATTATTAAATCTAATGTTTAGATGAATGAATATAGGAAGAGGATAATATGTCGGTTTATGTAAATAAAAATAAGGATAGAAGATGGGGATTTAGATATATTAGAAAATATATTTATATATATATCAGTGAATAAGGGTAGAAAGAATTAAGGTAGGGGAAATTATAGATGATGAGAATGATCAGTTATGATGGAGGATAAGGGATGATGACAGAAAAGAGATATGGATTAAGATAGTAATATATATATTATTTAATTATTATAAGGCAAGATAAGGGAATAGTCAATAGGATTTTCGGATGAGATAGAAGAGGTGGAGAGTAGATGCAACGATGAGAAAGGAAGAGGTAGAAAGGGGTACGAAAAAGGAGAGTGACTTGGAATAGTTAGGAATAATGTTTTCAGATAAGAAAGATAATAGAAAGAGAATAGGATATTAATTATAGAGAGAGTATAATTAAATAGAAAGTCAAACGCTGGACTTGTGGATATTATTGGAATATGAACTATTATTCACAAAATATTTAAGGATGATACATGTAGGTGTCGTGAAGAATATGTTTCCAAATTACCGACGATCCGGGATTTTCCGTCGTTTGATTCTTAGCTTGAAAGAGGACAGAAATGGGGGGAGAAAAGATAGGAGGATAGAATTCTCGGAGGGGTTTTGCGGAAGGGGAATGGAGGAGACACAAGGAGATACGGTGAACACAAAGGTAAGAAGTAACCAAAGAGTAACCAAATTTTTCTTCAAAAACAACATGCCTTATGTTCTCTTACAAGTCTCCATTTATAGAATACTGAGATGGAGAAAGATAGGGAGAGGACGTGTCGCCTTAACTTTCCGCGTATGAGCGGTTACAAGATTCACGGAATTTTCTTCGTATTTTACGTGAAATTTTCGTAATGACCGTTGGCTGAAAGGTACTTCGGTCGGTGATGAGATTGTCGGTTGCGGCTTCAATTAGTTTGACTGGATCTCCTTTGGACGTCTGTCAAGATGAAGTCCCCGTCGCAGGTTATCGTTGGTTGATAGGGTGGTTCGCCCGTTCGTTATTCTGAAGTCTCGCTTTGGTCAGTAGGTGATGATAAGAGAATAATTCTCGAGGATGTCCGTCGTCGGTTTTATTGTGCAACGGTGGTGACGTGGAGAGGTTCCGTGCCTGTCGGATAGCATTTTCTCTATATATCAACGCTCATGGTAGTTTTTTTTGTAAGTCAACATCTCCTGGAAGATCGCCGATGGGGGTGTTTGTGGACCATGCGTCTGCGTGCTAGGAATGGTAGGAGTCTTCGAGGTAGGCGAGAATAAGTCCTTTGAATTACTGTCGATCTTTGACTTTCAGGTGAAGTATCTCTCGTCGTCTCTCGCGACGCTATCACGCATTCTTAGTCTGCTGGGAATCCGTCGGATTCTGTTTTGGAGATTCCGCTCTCCAGATTTCGTAGGAAATTTACTCTCGAGCCAATGGATTTATTGTTGCATCGCTTGGATTCGAGGACGACGTCTTCTTAAGAAGACCGCCAATATTATTCACAAATGCCATCACTCGCTGAGTCTTTGTCAGATACCTTCTTCCTGACAAAACCCTATGTAGAGCTTTTGAGAAGGGCTTTGGATGTAACTATTCTCATAGTTATCTTAAGTAGACCATTGTCTTTGATATTCCACCTTCATGGAGCTTGATTCATGTAGGAAATAGTTTTCAATGTGGAGGCTTTATCTAATCCCTTCTTGAATAAGTCTTGTGGTTGTCTTCCTCATTGATTGCTATCTTCAAACTGAATATCAGAATATTACTTCCCTTTATGAATTTTTAGAATTGTGGAGCTCTTTGATGTAATTATCTTCATTTCCACTTGAGCGAATCATGGTCTTGAAGTATAACAAGAAGGTAGTTTTCTTCCATAGGTAATTAATATGTAGATCTCTCCTATGCTTCTAACTAAGGGTGGTTTTCAAAGAATAAGAGAGTTTAAAACAAAATGCTTCCTATTGATTTTGAGATCATTGGTTTATATAAGGTACCTATGATATAGTGGATATGGTTGGAAAATAAGGACCCGATATCAAGGTAAGATGGTGGTTGACTTGGTACATTCAAGGAATTCTAAGTATCTAAGGATAAGGATTAAATTCTTTGACCAAGTCAATCTTTGGATCCGTGTATAAGTGGGGAAGGAGGAACAAAAATTCTCTTAGAGTCTACACTCTCTTTCAATTATTTAGAGAGGATTTCTTCATTCACTTAATAGATGGTGAGTTTTTCAAACTCATGAGAAAGGAGGAGTATAGGTTCACTTGGAACCCTTGTGTTCATGTTTTGGAATAATTCTCCATCATAGAACCATACTAATAGTATCTTCTTAAGTTTCCAATTGCAGGGCTCAAGGGTGGGGTTAATCGCAATGAGGGAGAACCAGAGCACAAACTTTGTTAGAGTTTTGACTCATACGAGTCAAGAGCCCTCGTCATTGTCAATTGTTGGAACAATTGCTCTAATGCCGGGGTCACTCTCATGCTTTTAACAATCAATCGATCAATCAATCTTGTTTGGGAGTTTTTTTAAAATCAGGAATCAAGTAATCGAGCGACAAATCAACAATCTGGCACTCGATTGAACTGTTTTGCCCATCTCAAATTTTGATGAATTATCTCAACGATTTGACTTAATATTTATAATTCTCCACATGACCAAGATGTGTTTCAAGCAAGCAGTCTTTTAAGTCATTGCATGTTGAAGGGTCAAAGTCTCATGTCAAGTCAACTATAACAAGGTCAAAAGGCAACCATGAGGTAAAGAAGAGCATAATTCTAATGCATCATACATGCTTTCCATTATCATCATATTATAAGATCAAATATAGTGAAACTTATCATGATCTACCGATAATATAGATGAATTTTGATATAGATTCTAATTCATGGTATCCGTGCCAAATGATGAATTCTAACTCCATCATTATCCATATGCATGATCCATGGTTTCATGGACATGATACATGATGAGTCATATACATAGCCAACCAACATATAAATACTCATGATCTATCATATATTCGATATATGAGGATATTAGAGTTTGATATGAGTTTTTACACGTATGTTTACATACATCTGATAGAGATAATGTGCATGGATACATACAATCCTTAGCATATTTAGAAGTAGGCTTGTCTAACGGCTATTTCTTAGCATCTTGGAAGATCAGACGAAATGAAGTAAAACCTATGCCATCGACTCATCGTCTCTCTCTCTCTCTCTCTTCCCCCCCTCCGGTGTTCGGTTCTTCGACTTTTCCACCTCGAGGAACACCAGAGACGACCCGGTTATCTCCCTCTCAGAATCGCGAAGAATATGAAGGATCGAAACCCTCTCGTACTCTTTTTACTTCCCGGCGTTTGATGCGGGAAAGCACTCGTCCGGGAATTGGTGCATCTCAAAATCGATCTGTCTCTAGCGATTCTAGCTCGCTGGCGATTTAAGCCTTCTCAAGCATTTTCTAGATGCCATCATCTCGCCTAATATCTCCCGCGAGAGTCCATTCTGATGATCTAGTCTGAGAGGCTTCTGCGTACCTAGCGGGACTTCGGCTGCTACGACTGGGAAAAGAAACGGGGTTTGGGGGCGTTTCCGAGTACCGGGCCTATTGGATGTTTAGATCCAACGGTCATAAATAAAATAATAAATTTTTTGAAAAAAAACGGCGCCGTTGCCCCGATTTCTCTCCGCCCCGAATCATTTTCCTCCGTGCCAGCGATTCTTCTCTGCCGGCACTTCGTTATCTCCTCTCCTTCAGTACTCATCGATCACTGATTCCTTTCCTTCTGCGGCGTCTCCTCTTCTTCAGTCCTTCGCCGGCGATCATTCTCTATCGACGATTCGTCAGAGATTTTGGCGTTTCTTCTTCTGTCACGGTGAGTAATGATGAATCAGTAATCCCTTAACTTTACAAGGAATTCCTTTGATTCTAGCGACTCGAGGAACTCTCTCAATCTCAAATCAATTCTACAGGCTTATGATCGTGTCCAGTTCTTCCTGGCTTGTATTTGCGATTCAACCCGTTTTGACTTTTATGTCTCATTCACAATTTTGAGCTATTTTTGTTTGTTTCGATTGAATTTTATCTAATTTTGATTGATTCAACTACCATTTTTAACTGGATTCAATATGTCTCTCTCTCTCTCTCTATGTCGTCCTTATCTTTCCTCATCTCGTTGAATTATTCTCATCCTCTCCCCTAATCTTCTCTCTCAATTATTCTCACGTCCCTCTCCTCGCCTACGTTCATATATTATAATTTCCTTTTATTTTTTTCTCTCAATCACTCCCTCAATATGTTTTCTTTAAACACGTATACCTATTTTGTCTCAAATCTTCTAACTTTTTCTCCTCCTTTCTCTCATTCTCACTATTTCTCCCTATTTTCTCGTAATCTTCCCTCTCCTTTCTATTCCTATCTCTCACTATTTGTCGCTTTCTCTCAATATGCCTCTCTCTCGCTCTCTCTCTCTCTCTATTCTCATATTCTCTCTATTCCTATCATTCTTTCAATTAATTTTTTTTTCTATCTTTTTATCTAATTCTAACTCCCTGTGTTCTCTCCCTCTCCCCCCATATATTCCTCTCTTTGGATGAATGTCTCTCGTTTTATGCGTTTACCTCTTAATTCTTCTTGCTCCCTCCCTCTCTCTGCATACAATATCTCTTTCTCGCTTTCTCCCTATATTCTCTTTGAATTCTTCTCATTCTCCCTCCTTTTCCCTTTATTCTTCTCGCTTTTTTCATGAGTCTTGTCAAATGGGTCTTTGAAGCATTTTTGCACTCATTTTCCGGCCTGTTAACAGCAAGAAGGCCCTTTGTTCCTACACAACCCATGTCCTGTGTGCCAATTATAGCATAGTCAATATTTTCAAATAATAGAGTCTCAAAACTATGTCCGGAAAACTGTGATCAACTAAGAAACAGACTGTTCCGATCTTTCCGAGAATTCAGGAAATTTCCCTATTAGATGGTCTGACGATAGACTAACTGCGATGGATTTTCTCAAAAAATCTCCAAATGCTGTCAACAGGAATCATCAAACTGGTTCTCTTGTGAGAGATCTTGGATCTGATGATGGAATCTTGGGTGAAAAGAATACCTTTCTACAGTATTCTTTTGAGTCTACTTAGATAATCTTCTTGTAATGACATTATAAATAAAAATACTATACAATTATGCGTCTAGCATTCGAATTTTAATTTTTCGTGAATGAATCAAAGAGAGTATGACCGTCCTGACTGACTCAGATATTGAGATTTTCCTTGTTCTTTCCCTAATTCAGTGGGATTGAGATGAGAGACACAGAGAGAGTCACTCTGGGATTGCCGGGCCCATGGGCAGAGGACTACCGTGAGGCAGCCAACCATTACACGACAAAGATTGGTGGATTGCCCGTAAGTTGTTTAATGAGATGCCTGCCGAGAAAAATCAGCCTTTTATTCTAAGCTCTTCTATCGCTGCTTTTTGGCTTCCAGGACTGGCCAGCTCTCAATATCATCAGTCCAGACATGATCAACTGTAGATTATGTGGCAAAAATCTCTGCCTATTGGCACAGGCACGACTCCATTGAGTTTTCCTGTTTCTCTCCACCACTCTCACCTCTTTGCATTTTCTTTACCCTATCTTATGTAGGTCTATTCTCCAATTTTATCGGATGGATCAAAGATTGAAGATCGTACAATTTATGTACTTGGATGCCCGAGACCGAGCTGTGCAAGTTGTACTGATACGTATGTTGTGTTATTATCGGTTAATTTGAAGCTTTCTTGTTTTAAGAGAAAAAAGTATTGCAGATGGAGAACTCTCCGGGTACAAAAAGGCATGAAGCATAATGAAAGTCAAAATCAATGTCATATTGGAATGCAAGAAGAGAAGATGTTTGAGAAGCAGTTCACCTTGGCATCTTCAAGTTCTGATGATTGGTGGGCAACTGGTGATGCAAGCGATGATGATATGGATCTGATGAATTTGAGTCAAGCTATATCGGAAGCCTCTGTTGCAGTTCGATGCACCAAGAAGCAGAATCAAAAGACATTGTCGGATATTCTTCCAAAGATGAATTCAAAGCTCATCGGTTCAGATATACCTGGTAGATTCTGATTTTTCGCAAGCCCTAAAATCTAAATTAAAAAGCGTTTAATGCTTACATGATCATGAAACTCTAAGCCCCAAATCGTTGTATTGTTTTTCTTTGTGTCCCTTTGATTGTTTAGATGTTATTGTCAAAGTAGGTGAAATTACTCACTCCCAAAATTTAGGCTAATTGCATTTCTATACTTTTTCTTTTTGATTTATACCCTATTGCAAGGTGATGGTTGGAATACTACCATTGTAATTTAATGGTCACCTCAATCTGTATAAATACTATCCTTTTGTGTATGTATGCATTTTTTTGGTTTTTCCTCATATTATCTCTGAAGAAATCCTTCTTTTTCCCTTAATATATCTTTACCTCTGATTTTATCACAACATCTCCAATCGTCACAAGGTATCAGAGCATTCAACTGCTTTCAGCTGCTAATCAGAGTTATTTCTTTCATTATTTCATTTGATTTCTTTTGCTTAAGCCTTCAGTCATGAAACCACTCGGTTCTCACAAGGAATCTAGTAGGAAGGGTAGCTATTATCTAAAGATTAACCTATTGGCTATATGGAAAAAAGGGAGACAGCTGTAAAAGGAGAAGGTACGGGGGAAACACCATCTTCTATGGGGGAAACACCACAAGCGACAATGGCAGCAACCTCCCAAAGCCTTTCACTCACTACCGGTGATAGATGGTTCAACCAATTATTGGTGGTTGGCCCCCGAAGCCAATTTACTGGTCCTAACTATCATCTGTGGACATGGTATTTTCAAATTGTGCTCAGGCCAAGAAATCTTGAGGACCATCTTACTAACCAAGCCCCCTCCGAAAAGACATCCCCAGTATAAGAGATGGATTGTAGAAGAAGAAATCTTGTATACCTAGATTCTTGATTCGATGACAACAGAGCTAGCTAGTTGCTTCACTGAATTTTCTACTGTGAAAGAGATATGGGATTCTGCTCAAACACACCACTCGAAAAAAAAGGATAAAGCAAAAATTGCTCAGTTGGCGATCCGAGCAGCAGCATTACAAGAAGGTGAAAAAACAGTTTTAGTCTATGCAAATGAGCTAAGAATGATCTAGAGCGAATTAGATCACTATAGACCACCAGTTCACAACTCTGTGGAAAGGGAATATGCCTTGATGGACAGTTTATTGACCCCTGTAAGGCTTATGAACTAAGTTTGAAAACATTAACAGTCAACTATGCAATCGAGAAAATCTTATATCCTTTGAAGATGCTGTTTCACAACTCATTCGTGAAGAAAGTTGACTTCAAGATATGAAAGGAAATGGGGAAAGTGCTGCCTATGCCATCACGGCTTCAAGAGGAACTGCCTCAACCCAACAAGGATAGCCTAATTCAAACACCAACACCACTAAGAAACCTCAAGTCCAAGGTAAAGATAATTTGTGGTGTAATAAATGTAAAAGAAGAGGGCATATAAAGGAAACCTGTAGGCAACTTCATGGGCGACCTCTACAATTCACATGGTGACCAATCCATACTTATCCCACGGAGGGCAACCTGAGAGTAAACCAGGTGGACAAAGATGGGCACCCACGTATAAACATCAAAATCACTCAATAACAACCTACCATGTTTTCCCTTACCTAACAATTACCACTACCTAACTATCCAACACAAGAGATACAACCTACCATGTTTTCCCCTCAAGGTCCTCCTCAAGATGTTCATAGATCACAAGAAGAATCAAATCTTCAGAAGCGAGGGTCCTGCAGCAATAAGTACAACCCCTCCTCAACTCTTCATCTGGATCAATCATTGGATCACCTTTACTAGCAAATACAGGTAAAACCCTAATTTTATCATTTTGTCATCAATATCTATTTGATGGTTTTGCAGCTTTTTTATGTAATAATGTTCACGGGTGGAAGATTGGACTTGCTAGAGTTTACTGTGGACTGTATTACCTACCTTACTCTTCTCTGCAATGTGGGAGAGGAAGTGATTTCAAAAAAACAACAATAGACACAACAATTGAAGAAGAGAAGGCAATACTTGTATATGGGCATATAGGACATCCCTCATTCTCTTTACTTCAAACAATGTATCTGAAATTTTTCAAATCTTTATCAATAGAGAGACTGGTTTGTGATGCCTATCATCTTGACACTCCCCCTCAAGATGCCTCCATTTTTTCCATATGATTGAGGATCAACCCCATTAAAGAAGAATGTCAACAAAGGGAAGACGTCAACTAGAGGGATGACAAAATAGGGTTAATAGAAGGTGTACCACCGAAGATACGAAAATCCCTAGTCGCAATCGTGCTCTGATACCATGTGATTTGAGGGGCTTTTGATTGTGTTCTAGTGTTCTCAAGGAAGAAGATGGAGATACGCACAATAAGTAGAAAATAGGAAGAGAAAAAGTTACTTATTCCTTAATCGACTAGGGTTTTTATATAGAGTGCATATGATCGGTACATTACTTAATTCAACGGTACATTAGAAGGGTAAAAAAGTAATTGACAAATTCCATCTGTCTTTGACAAAAGTTGACATGATCTCTTTTGTAGAAGGAAGAGAGAGAGATGCAGAAGCTTAGAGGAAGAAGTTAGAGCAGAAGAGGGTAATTATTTCATTCATACAAAAATATTTATAGTGTACACGTGAGGGCCTGAACTAGCCGTTGTGATACTTTAACGTCAGGTCACAACGGCTAGTTCTGACTTAAGGATATAAATACATAAAATATAATATCTGCCAGGTCATAAAGACATCAACAGTAAGAAGACAGGCCAGGTCAGTCAAGGGACTGGTTCTGGGTTGACTGAGACAACAGGACAACAAGTCAATGGTCAACAGGTCAACAAGTCAATCGTCAGTATTTAGGCTTTATCTTAACACTCCCCCTCAAGCGCAGGAGTGAAGGCTCTTCATTCCAAGCTTGCTGATTTGCCTTGTGAAGGTTCTTGCCAGTAGCCCCTTTGTAAATACATCAGCGCATTGGTCTTCAGTTCTGATATGTTTTATATCAATTATCCACTATCTAGCTGCTCCCAGATGTAGAATCGATCAATATCTACATGCCTAACTCGGTCATGATAAAGTGGATCATGAGCTAGACAGATAGCTGATTTATTGTCACATAGTAGTCGGATGGGCTCCTTGTAGGGAATTCTCAAGTCTCGTAGAAGATATCTTAGCCATAGAACTTCATCAATTCTCTTGGATATTGCTCTGAATTACGTTTCAGTACTTGACTTGGAGATAACATTTATTTCTTGCTTCTCCATGTTACAAGACTTTCACCTAAAGAGGTACAGTATCCTGTTGTAGACCTGCGATCAAGTAAACAGCCAGCAAGGTCAGAATCAGTGTGAATTAATAGGTCAAGATTACCTTGCTTCCTGAAGGTGATGCCCAATCCAACGGTTCCCTTGAGGTACCTCAGTACCTGAAAAACAGCTTCAAAGTGATGCTTCTGTGGGCTGTGCATAAATTGACTCTACACATTCATTGCATATGAAATATCAGGTCGAGTATGGGATAAATATAACAATTTTCCTACCAATTCTTGATCTGAGCTGATTTCTACCCTCGGGTCATCTTTAGTTATAGTTAGCTTGTGATTATATTCTATTGACGTGTTGTTAGTTTTGCTATGAAGATGTTTAGTTTGTTCTAATAGTTCGAGAATATACTTATGTTGAGTCATAAGTATACCTTTACTTGATCGGGCAAATTCGATACATAGGAAGTATTTAAGTGGTCCTAAGTTTTTAACTCCAAATTGTTTAGATAGTTGATACTCTAATTCCTTAATTTCATAGGAAGTATTTAAGTATACCTTTACTTGATCATAAGTTTAACAATATAACATATAACAATTTTCCTACCAATTCTTGATATGAGCTGATTTCTACCATCGGGTCATCTTTAGTTATAGTTAGCTTGTGATTATATTCTATTGGCGTGTTGTTAGTTTTGCTATGAAGATGTTTAGTTTGTTCTAATAGTTCGAGAATATACTTATGTTGAGTCATAAGTATACCTTTACTTGATCGAGCAAATTCGATACATAGGAAGTATTTAAGTGGTCCTAAGTTTTTAACTACGGTTCGATTGCCGATGATGATGATATCATCCACATAGACAATAAGAAGCACAACTCCCCCTTGAGGAAAGTGCCTAAAGAATAAAGTGTGATCACCATTGCATTGCCTGTATCCTAGGGACTTTAAAACTTGACTAAATTTTCCAAGCCAGGTTCGGGGAGACTATTTTAGGCCATAAATTGACCTTTTCAGTCGACACACTTTTCCTTGTGTCGTCTCATTTTCATAACCTGGAGGCACTTGCATGTAGATCTCTTCTTTAAGATCTCCATACAAGAATGCATTTTTAATATCATATTGAAGTAATTCCCAATTCAGATTTACTGCAATCGATATCAGCACTCGGACTGTGTTCATTTTTGCCACAGGAGCAAAAGTCTCCTTATAATCTATGCCATAGGTTTGAGTATACCCCTCACAACTAACCTAGCCTTATAGCGTTCTAGGCTACCGTCTGAGTTGCATTTAATTGTGTAAACCCATCGACACCTTACTGGTTTCTTCCCATCAGGTTAAATCCACTAGTTCCCAAGTCTGATTTAGTATTAAGGCTAACATCTCATCATCCATTGCTTGTTTCCAATTTAGATTCTTTAAAGCTTATTCTATGTTTTTTGGTGTCTTAATATTCTGTATAGTAGTCAAGAAACAGTTATCACTAGGAGATACTTGTTGATAATCTAGATAATTTACCATATAATAAGAAAGAGGTTTCACACAAGATCGTGTTCCCTTCCTTATGGTTGTGGGCCATTCGTCATTATCCCCACTATCCTTTATTACAGTCTCTGAATTCTTCGAATTCAAACTCTCCAATATTTTCTCTTCTGTAGGAGGGGCCTTTTCTGTGGCATCAAGTTCCTCGTCAGTGACCTTCGTTAATTCCTCATCTTTTTCTTCCTCTCAATAGAAATTGGGATGATGCTTAAATTGATGCTCTCCCTCCTTTGACCCTAAAGGCATTTCATCTAATCCCATTGTCTGACTGGGATCTATCATCAGTGCATCCCTAACAGGAGCACCTTTGTCCGATCTAGTTTCATCAATATGTACTATAGGACTTTCTAGGATTAGTGGAATGTTATCATTCTCCTTATCTGTGGGAAAATTCAGTAAGTCAGTGAGAAGTAGGTCACTTTGTTTGGGTGGAAGGGAGTAGAAATAGGTGTTTTCATCGAAGGTAACATCTTTTGACAGAAACACTCTCTTGGTGGAAGGGTGGTATAATTTATACCCCTTTTGGGTATTTGAATACCCAATAAATACACATCTATGAGCTCGAGGGGATAATTTATCTTTACTAACATCAGGAGACAGAACATAACTTACACATCCAAAAATTCTCGGGTTTTAGATTTTTACTTTGTTGAATATTTGGAAATTTTGTCTCTAAAACTTTAATAGGGCTTTTCCAATTGAACACCTTAGTTGGTACTCTATTATTTAAGTATACAACTGTCAATACGCCGAAGCCCCAAAGGCTCCTTGGCATATTTGCAGCAATCATTAAGGTTCTACATTTATTCATAATGTCACCTATTTTCCTCTCAGCAAGTCCATTTTGTTGCGGAGTATAAGGACAAGATGTTTCATGTCTTATTCCCTGACTTTCAAAGAATTCATTTAGATCAATATTACAGAAATCTCTGGCATTATCAGTCCAAAATCCTTTGATTTCTGTGTCAAATCGTCTCTTGATCATGTTGCAAAAGTTTTTCAAAGTTTTTGTTGTTTCTAATTTCTGTTTTAGCAGAAATACCCAAGTCCTCCTGCTAAAGTCGTCTACACAGATCAAGAAATACTTAAAGGCATTGATGTCAGTTATTGGGGCTGGACCCCAAAGATCACAATGTATTAGGTGAAATGGTTCCAGACACCTAAGATTAGAAATAGGGTAAGTCATCCGTTTGTTCTTGCCCAATTGGCGAGCCTCACACACCAAATCATCTAATGCATCATTCTTAAAAAGTTTGGGCTACGTTTGTTTTACAATTTCAAAGTACGAGTGTCGTATCCTTTGGTGAATTCTCATAATCTGCCCCTCAAAAACAGAGCTGAAGGCAGTCACCTTGTGTTCCACCTCCCTTCCATCCTTGGAAGCCTCCCAGGGTAAAAAGTACAGCCCTTGCTGGAGTCTAGCCAGCCCAATCTTCCACCCGTGAACCTTATTACACAAAAAAACACTTAAGCCATCAAATAATACAGTATGTTCTTTATTCTTGGCAAGTCTTTGAACAGACACAAGACTTACAAAGAGTCTAGGTGTGTATAATACTTGTGTTAGTAATCCTATCGGGACAGACCTGATGGTACCGATACCTTCTACCGGTAATAAGGTCCCATCAGCTGTTTTAACATGTCTTCTTTTATCTAAAGGAGTAAAGATTATAAAATTCTCCTTAATCGGAGTCATATGATCTGTAGCTCCAAAATCAAGAATCCAAGCAATAGATTTCTTTGAAACCCAAAAACTGATAAATCCGGATAAAATTTTGGTTTTACCTGATCCATCCAATGAAGTAGATCCTATTACAGATCTAGAGGAAGTTAATAGATTCTTCAATTGTTGCATTTCCTCTCCGACAAGTCTCTGGACCTCTTGTGCGATGGCCTGCGATGAGGTGAACCCGAATTGACTTCCTTGTTGACTAGATCCTTCCACTATATGAGCTTGACCCATATGTGGAGGCCTTCCATGCAACTTCCAGCATTTGTCTTTGGTATGGCCTCTCCTTTTGCAGTAGGTACAAGAGGCGCCATCTTTTCCTTGCTTCTCTTGGCCTTTGTCCTGCCCACGTGGATTGTAGAAAGAATATTGAATTTTCTGATAATTACCTCCTTGGTGAGAGACAAAGGCCGAAGCATCAGGGTTGACTCTCATCTGTTGAAGTCGACCCTCTTCTCTAACTACTACAGTGATAGTGTCATCAAGAGCTTTTTTACGAGTTCTACTGTTGTAGAGTTGACTTCGAAGGCCTTCAAGAAAATGGTAGATTCTATGTTGTACAGCATACTCCCACTGAAGTGTGTTATATTGTGGTGGTCTGTAGAAGTCAAGCTCGTTGTGAATTGAGCTCAACTCATTTGCATATGCCATCACAGATTTATCCCCCTGCTGCAGTGCATTTGCACTGTTGACCAGTGAGGAAATCTTACTAGCATCATTCTTCTTTGAGTAGAATTTATGAACGGCTTCCCAGATCTCTTTCGCCGTCTTATATTCGATGAACTTGTGAAAATAATCAGCATTCATGGAGTTGAGAAGCCACGATCGTACAATTTGCTCCTCCACTATCCATCTCTTGTACAGAGGATCCTCAGACGGAGGCGCATCTTGAGTGAGATGAGGCAGTAAGGACCTGGGGCTTAGAGCTTGGTCTACCACCATCTCCCATAGATAAAGATTGTGGCCATTGAATTGGCTCCTTGGAGCCACAAGAGGAAGCTGAGCAAGCCATTTATCAATCATCGGAAGAAAATCTCATTCTTTTTGAGGCTCGAGAAAACTTCAGCTCCAGAAACAGGATTAGTTGACGAACTGGCCATTTGATCAGATTATGCCTCACGATCTGACGGCTTCTCTTAAGGAGAACCTCCTTCTAAATCTTCTTGAAGAGATGATCCAGCGGTAAGTCCGGCGGCTGTTGTTGATGGAGAGCTTTCCTCGTCAAGCTGGCTCTGATACCATGACAAAAGTTGCCAGGGCTCTTTTGTAGAAGGAAGAGAGAGAGAGATGCAGAAGTTTAGAGGAAGAAGCTAGAGCAGAAGAGGGTAATTATTTGATTCATACAAAAATATTTTTAGTATACAAGTGAGGGCCTGAACTAGCCGTTGTGATACTTTAACGTCACATAACAACGGCTAGTTCTGACTTTAGGACATAAATACATAAAATATAATATCTGCCAGGTCATAAAGACATCAACGGTAAGAAGACGGGCCAGGTCAGTCAAGGGACTGGTTCTGGGTTGACTGAGTCTACAGGACAACAAGTCAATAGTCAACAGGTCAACAAGTCAATCGTCAGTATTTAGGCTTTATTCTTAACAGTCTTGAAAAAATCCATTAAGATCTGTATGTGGGGAAGGTCCCCAGATATCACAGTTGAGGAGTTGAAAAGATTTAAGACTGTTATGAACTCATGTATAAATGAGCCAAATGGGCTAAATGTATATGTAATAGTTAGTAGTAAAATGATAGAGTTAATACTGGGTTACATAGCCCAGTATTCATGGTTAGGATGGCAAAATTAGTTGGCCGGAAAATGACCCATAATTTTGCCAATTATCCAATCTGTTAAAATTAACAGATTGGGTATCGGCTAGAAAAACTAGCCGATACAACGGCTAGTTTCTGATATTTTCCTATCAATCTATGTGTGTGTGTCTTAAATAAATGTAGGTGAGTTTTTTGCCTTATTCTGTGTTTTTGCCTATAAATCTTCAATCCCCTCTCTGTCTTCTTAAATCCTTCTTGGCGAAAACTGTAATTCTTACAAAGACATATTGAGGGGGAGTGTCAAAATAGGCAAAATTTCTCTCGTACCTGAAATTTAGGCTAATTGCAATTTTTGTACTTTCTCTTTGATTTATACCCTATCGCAAGGTGACTGTTAGAATATTACCGTTGTAATTTAATGGTTACCTCAATCTGTATAAATACCACCGCTTTGTATGAGTATGCATTTTTGGTTTTTTCCCTTATCTTCTTTGAAGAAATCCTTCGCCTTCCCTGAAATATCTTTACCTCTGATTCTATGACAACATCTCCAATCTTCACAGATATGATCTGAATATTTGACAACTATGTAATTGTAAAAGTCTAAACCCCAAATTTGTAATCTTGCTTTTTGTCTGTCTTCCTGAAATCATCATTAGATACTGGGATATGGCCCTTGATGACTCTAAACTATTATTCTAGTTGCTCTAGCCTACAAGGAACCCTAAAATCTGACTCGTAAATCTTATGATTCTTTTTCTCGTAATTCATTTTTATATGTTGGGATATGATCCTTAAAGACCAGGTTACTGTCAATTGTCGAGCTTAACACCGTAAATCTTTATCGTATGTTTTTTCTTTGCTCCTGCAAATATTGTGATGCTCTGATTTCAATCTTTGATGATGAAGGAATCTGGTTTTTTCTACCTATTCTCCAACTTTTTTTTTTGAGATTTGGATCCTCAAGTATAAATGTGCATAGAAAACTATAAACCTTAAATCTTAGTATTGTTTTTCTCTCAAAACTTCAACTATTTTTGTAATGGTCTTCAATCTCTAACAGCGGAATCCTATACCCTTAATCTCAATTTTGTTTTTTTCTCTCTGTTCCTGAAATTAATTTAAATAACTTAAGGATCCACATCCCAACATCGAAATAATTTCAAAAACAGAGAAAAAAGTTGCAATATGGGGTTTAGGGATTGTACCCTTGCCTGGTTGTCAATATATCCTATTCATTTTACTTCTACGTTTATTTAGATCCCAGAATTTGGATCTTTTCGCCCTCCTGCAAATATCATTGGATGTCATAATTTGGATTCTTGATTCCCCTGCACTATAGACCTAATTCTTAATACTGTTTTCTCTCTCCTCTTGCAGTTATCGGCTGATGACTCTGAACCATGAACCCTTTAATTCTAATATTTTTTCCCCTGAATTTATTGTTAAATGATGTTTTTTTATCTTTAATGACCAATTAAAGAAGGTAATCATCATATTTGCAGTTCTTCCTTGCTTTTATCTCTACAACGAGGAAGAACAATCCTTCAACGAAAGAAATGACCTCCATAAGCAATGCTCCTCACTTTCCATCGAAGACAGCCTGAACATCCCGGCTGATTCCTGTGTCGAAGAGAGATGGGATGATGAGAGCTATGAATATGACCGAGCTCTTGGAGCCGATAGAACTTACCTCAAATTCAAGAAAAGACTTGAGGCATATCCTGAGCAATGTATCCGGTAAGATTCCATGTCATCTTGCTATGAACTTCTGTTCACCTTATCATTTGTATATGCATACATCACCTCATCTCTGCGTCTCTCTTTCACTCCCTCTCCACTCCAATCTGTTTATCCATATGTTAGTCTGCTTGCCTGACTTCTAACTACCTGTCTGGTTCTCTCTCTCTCTCTCCCATCTTCATCTCTCGCTCTGTGATAATTATAGGTATTCTCACGGGGGAAGGCCGCTGGTGGCTGAAAAGCTCTCGGAAGAGCCAATCAGCTGCGAGAATTGTGGGGCAAAACGGTGCTTTGAGATGCAGCTGATGCCCCCCTTGCTGTTCTTTCTTCAGCAAGCTGCTGATGATAAGTCAACACTTCTATCTTTGAAACACTGGAACTGGATGACGATCATCATCTACACATGTTCCAAGGTATCCCATTCATTCACCAATTTTCTTCCTTCAATTTTTAAAATCACCAATTTTCTTCCGCAGAACTGTTTTACACAATCATCCGAAGATCGTTCCGTCGGGGAGAACTGGACTGTGGCCGAGGAGCCTACCATTGCTCAGTGGGAATGAAATGAGATGTTGACTTTTTCTTATTTTGGTAGATTCCGTTATTTTTCAGAAGTGAGGGGCCTTTATATAAAATATTACGTTTTCTGTTCTCGGTCAACGTCTGACTTTCGTAAATTCATGTTACTACTGAATAGTTAAGCTCGTCGTACTCAGGTTTACGACGTGACCTGGACTCGGGAAATCGTGCCACGTGGCTCGATCGCCATTGCACGTCAAAAAGAGCGGCCGCCGTCTTTTTGTTAATTTGCGTCGGTCGATCTGACGGACCTGAAGCCCGGAATTATCATCCTTGTGAAGTCAACCTTCGCGATTCGGGCCTACCATGCGGCGGCCCCGCCCCGCTCCTGAGCGCACGCGTGCGTTTATTGGAAGCGTTAGGAGATTGCGTCACAGTGCACGTGCGGGTTTATCCAACTGTCGCACGCCACGTCTACCCGCGTCTCTTTCTTGCTCGGCTTGGCTCGGCTTGCTCGAGATTCTCGAGAATCTCGGCTTGTAAGAAGATTCATAGCCAAGTCAGCAGCACCGCGAGCCGTCAGATCTACCAGATTCTTCGAGCACGCTTACCAGCCTGTCCGGATCTATGAGTTCCGCCACTGGCCGTCGGATCATTGATATAAGGCTCAGATTGATTTGTCGTCACGCGAGTCAAATGGTCTTGTCTGCACTTTTTGCGGATGTGACTGCGAGCTTTATACCCCAAAGAGAATACGTGGCTGAGGCCCGCCGTCACGGAAAGTTGACGCCGTCTCATCACGTCTACAGACGTTAACGGAAAGCCGACAGTTGACAGCAGCCACTCGATTCTCTATCTCCTTTAACGGACTTTTAGCGGTTTTTTAACGGGAAAAGGACGCCACGCAACATCCTCGGAAGTCAACGTTGGCCGTCCGTTTTTTCCCTCGACTCACGCGCACAAGCCCTCGCTTCTCAACAATCATTGGACAACGGCACCAGGCGCGCGTGAAATCGACGCGAGAGTGACGTCACAATCTTAGTCAATGCTTTTAAAAAAGTCAGCAGATATTACGAAATGAAAATTATTAATTAATATTTTCTTCAGGGTGGCAGACGTATTGATTAAAAATTTCCCACTTGGATCGGCCGGCGCGGCGGCGGCGGACGGCGGCGTGGCAAGTTGGCGGGGCCCGCATGAGAGGACATGAAAACCCAATAATGGAAAGAAAGATTGAGCGGTGGTGGAGATGCGAAGCAGGGGCGGGGAAGAGAGAGAAGGGCCGCTCCCCCTCTCCTCCCCAATCTTTCTCCCTTTTCACCCTTCCTCAATCCTCACTTTCACTTTCCTCTGATTTCCCTTTTCTCTTCTCTCTCTGTCCTCGCCCTCTCTAATTCTTCTTTCCTCCTTTTCCTCTCCATCTCTCCCTCCCCCCCTCCCCCCCACGTCTCTCTAGTTCTTCTCATGCTGGAGGACAAGATCCTGGTGGAAGTGGCGGCAAAATCCTGGTATGCTTCTCCCTCTGATTTCGACTGAATTCCATCTCTTCCTCTTGATTGATGGCTTTTGATTCATCTAATTTCTAGGGTTTTCGATTGAGCTGTCAATCGTTTCTTACCCACAAGTCCTCTATTAAAACACCTCGATCGAAAGAGTTCTGAATCTCCTCCGCGGAAGAATTATGGGATACTGATTTTATCCTTCTTCTGCCAGAGCAAAGTCCAATCCGCCATGGATTGAGCCCGTACGAGCGGATTCGTCAGCGGGGGCTAAACCGCTAAAATCCCAGATGGACCTCAACATGGATAATCTCCTCTTCTGCAAAAGCACCACAAATAGCGACAGCAACAGCAACAGCAACAGCAGCAGCAGCAACAGCGAGAGCACCAACAACTCTCTCCGTTTCCGTTGCGACGACTACTTCGACGACCGGTGCAATCTCGTCTTGGGCCTGGGTCCACCTCCCAGTACAACAACCACGACAACTCCCGAGCTCCGCCTCTCTCTCCTTCCCGACGAGTGCTCCACGTCAGCAAAACGCTCCTCTGGCGGCTACATCCCCTCTCTCCTCCTCGCCCCGCTCTCTGACTCCACCGTCCACTCCCACTCCTCCTCCCGGAACCCTAACCCTAAAAAGTGCAGTGTCAAGGATTGTTCCAAGGGAGCCAGAGGCGCCTCCGGGCTTTGTATAGCGCACGGGGGCGGTCAACGCTGCCAGAAGATCGGCTGCAGCAAGGGCGCCGAGAGCCGCACGGCTTACTGCAAGGCTCACGGCGGCGGGCGCCGTTGCGATCACCTCGGGTGCACCAAGTCCGCCGAGGGTAAAACCGACTTTTGCATTGCTCATGGTGGCGGGCGGCGGTGCGGACAGTCGGGCTGCTCGAAAGCGGCCCGCGGAAGGTCCGGGCTCTGTATTAAGCACGGTGGCGGTAAACGTTGCACGGTCACGGGCTGCGCCCGGAGTGCGGAGGGGTTAGCGGGTCTTTGTATTTCCCACGGCGGCGGGCGGCGGTGCCAGTTTCAGGGGTGCAGTAAGGGCGCCCAGGGTAGTACCGTCTACTGCAAGCGCCATGGGGGCGGGAAAAGGTGCGTCTTTGTCGGGTGTACGAAGGGCGCCGAGGGGAGTACACCTCTCTGTAAGAGTCATGGGGGTGGGAAGAGGTGCATGCATGACGGGGGAGGGGTGTGCCCGAAGAGCGTGCACGGTGGGACTGAGTACTGCGTGGCCCACGGGGGCGGGAAGAGGTGCATGGTGGACGGGTGCACGAAGAGCGCACGAGGGAGGACGGACTGCTGCGTGCGGCACGGGGGAGGGAAGAGGTGCAGGGTGGAGGGGTGCGAGAAGAGCGCGCAGGGGAGCACAGATTTCTGCAAGGCGCACGGCGGAGGGAAGAGGTGCGGGTGGGCAGAGGGGTGCGAGAAGTTTGCGAGGGGGAGGAGCGGGCCGTGCGCGGCGCACGGAACGCGGTGGCGGCGGGGGAGGGGGAGAATCGGGGAGGGGTTGTTTCGGGGAGTGGTGGCGGCGTCGGCAGCGAGCAGCGGAGGGGAGTCGTCGGCAGCGAGCGTGGTGTCAGAGTGCGGGGGGATGCCGGCCAGGGTGCTGGTGCCGGTGGGGATGAGGGGGGTGCCAGCGCTGCCAGAGGGGAGAGTGCATGGGGGAGGGCTCATGGAGTTGCTGGGGGGAGACTTGAGGAATGCTGCGCCGTAGGTGTTTGTTCGATTGCCGTTGAGACTTGGTGTGATTCTACTCAGGTCTTCTGTCCTCTGGTGAAAGTGTAATCTTATTGTTGTGCGAGAAGGGAAGTAGCCCTTCTCTCTTGTAAATAAGTGGGACCCAGAGGTTTGTACACAACCTACACCTTGTGATGATGGTGGGGGCAAGTTGGAGCCATTTATTATAATCTCGGGTGCTCTTTTTTAAAGCCTTTGGCTGTCTAAAATTGTGTTCAATCTAGGGAAAATCTCTTCTTTTTTGGTAACTCGATGGTGATTTGAATTAAAAAAATAAAAAAATTCATAAAGTTTGCGTGTGCCCAAACTAAGTATTCTTCTAATTCTTTGTTTTATCGTTCGATTCGTCTATTCAGGGGAAAATGTCGTTCTTCGTAATCTCGGGACGGAACCTTTTCATTTTATCACCCTTTTATGTGCCCTCCACGGTGTGTAGTTATGTTTTTTTTTACTTTTGCAAGATATGGTTCTACCCTGTTTATTCAGTGCATTTTTAGATTTTAATTTTAAATACTCTATTTGGTATTATGAAGTTATCTAGGCAAGGGACATGCAAGAAAATAATATTGAGTGTTGTATGCCAATTTCATTTGCACTTACCGAGGTTGAATTGAGGTAAACCTACTCTAGCCTTTAGGGGTAAACGGGCTTTCTCCACCTTGACTTGCCTTTTTTTCATATGAAATTATTTCTTAGTTTTATATCAATGGTGTCTTCTATTTATGTCACTCACCACAATATTGTATGCTCATGATTGTGATATCTTCGACCATGATGTCTCCACTTTCACATCATATACCTTTTACATGTTGTGTCATCTTGCAAGCCTGATTGACTTTTCCCTATCATCCCCTTTTTATTCGCATGGAATGTTTTCTAGCATACCACATGAGATCTCCTCTTACTTCACTTCGAAGTGGACAAGTATTATGATAGGAATATATTACATCTTACAATGAAATATTCTAGGTGATAATATGGTGATCTAGATAGGGTATAACATTCATTAGAGGGTATTTTCGCCATTAGGGACACATCAAAATTCCTCTATCCTCTAATTCCACCTCACCCTTCATTGATAAGTCAATGCGTTTCACCGAAAATTTCCTTGTTTAATCAACTCTTCATGGTACAAACTAGATACTCTGCATCGATATCCCATACAGAACCCATGGGGTTCTAATTAAGCATTCAGATAATGAGAAAATTGACTAGTATATCACGAGTAGGCTCCATATTGGGCTACAAAGAGAGAGAATATATTGATAGAGACTTGTTGTAAACTATTGAGCTTTTCCCAACCCCTTAAGCAAGAGTATGGATATATAAATGATACATAAAGGATCGAGTTGGAATTTAGAGAGCTGAACAAGATAATTGATGATGTAGAGTGACATCTTGACTGGTTCGTTGAGGTGATAGTGGCTTGATGGATGTTTGTACCAATGCATTGAAGGTGTCAATGATCATGGCAATGGAATCGAGAAGAGATTAATAGAAAGGTGTCAAGCTGTGTACAATGTCTCTTATGTTTGGGCTTTATCCTAAATTCAAGCACTTCTACATGTGAATATCTCCTACATCATGGCACGTATAAGAGGCTATTGGAGGAAGGGAGAGTGGTAGATGTGCTTCTATGTCTAGGCTGTCCCTTAGCTATGGGTGTCTCCTACATGTGTGTGCTTATAGCCAACACGAATGTTCTCTCTCTCTCTCTCTCTCTCTCTCTCTCTCTCTCTCTATATATATATATATATATATATATATATATAATTAAATTATTGATCTAATGAAGAAAATTTTGACCAAAAGTAGTTATATTTTGAAAGACATGAATTTTCCAAGATTTAAAGTATTTTCTTAAATATTTTTGCATTTTTAATATTTAACATTGACTAAAAATAAAATTTAAAGAGGGGGGAGTACTACTGCAAAATCTGATTTGGCGAGCACTACCATGTGGCATGCAGCTAGTGAGCAAGTGCTCAAGTAATGCACACGTGGCACTAAACTTTAGTAAGTGATTTAAGGGAGATTGGCGAAGGGAGATTGACGAAGCGAGAATGTGAGATCGTTGAAAAACATACATCCACACGTCAAAAAAATTTCCAAAGCTCGTCTAAGAGAGAGAGAGAGAGAGTATAAATAGTAAAAATTTGGGCATGACTGTTCGATAGTCGATTCATCTTTTCGATTAATGATAGAGATTAACCCTAGGGAGGCGAATCATTATTTTTATATCGTGGACGTTAGATTTGCGATGGAGCATCATGATGAGTCCACATTGCTGTGTGAAGTTTGATTGTCGTTGAATCACATTCGTTGGATCTTTGATGAACACCTCGAATCGCGCCTTATATCGCAGGAGAGTCCATTGGGTGAATTAAATCTCAACCGTTATAACTCCCTAGATGAACAACTAGAATTGATCGATGCTTATAAAAAGTCGAATCGTCATCCAATCAAAACATGTCGTGTACCGCTCATGAGCAAGTGAAAAATCAATGCTTCTTATTTAATCGTGTAATCTGATGCCTCTCGTAGTGCCACGTCACCTGCATAAGAAAATAAAATAAAAATATAGCACCACATGGAAGAAATTAAAGAAATCAGCGTCTATAAAACGTAAAGCGTATTATGTAGATAGCTTATGCTCTTAAAGGGCACTTAACCACTAATGACACGTGTCACACATGCGCAACGTAGCATACACATACGTTGTCATGTGACAACACATAAGCCTACATGTCACTTCATTAGCCATGTCAGTGTGTGCATAAAAATCCTTTTCTTAATGTTTTAAATTCAAAAAAATTCAAAATAAATCTAGAAAAATTCATAAAAATTCTAGAAAAATCCCTAAAAATAAAAAATTCATAAATTTCTAAAATATAACTCTTTCATCTAATTTTTTTGTTTGATCACAAATTTAATAATGTATATTCTATGCACTTTAATTGAAGAAATAATTTTAACTCAAAAATATATTCATCTGCTTTGAAAAATAAAACTAGAAAAAAATAGATGAGTGTAAATGGAGATGAAATAAAAACTATATAAAAATATTTTTCTCTTATTATTTAGGTTTAAAAGTCAAATTAAATCTCAAATATAAATGGATATAATCTATTTTAAAATTTTCATCTTTATTTATGCATGATTATCCCTTAAAATAATGCATGTTGAGATTTTTGATGTAAATTGTATAAAATTATGAATATTTGCTTAAAATATGATAACATGTATACTAATAGAATGATTTTATGCCTTAAAATGCACTAATAATCATGTATTTTCAAGTATAAATAGCATGTTATTCAAGACTAGTTGCACAAAAACTTTTCAATTATTCATAATGAGGTTGTTATATATAGACACTAATTTCATGTATTCTTCAATGATGAACTACATGTTGATGTAGTGCATGTTGACCATTGGATTGCATAGAAATCACATATAACATTGGGTATGATAATATGTAATTTATAGATGTAATTAAATAATTAATAATATATTAACGCATAAAACATTACATTCTTATACATATCATATTTTGAGTTCATGTATATTATTCTATAAAAATTTAAGTATAATCTCAAAATGCACTATTTTTAGGGATAATCAGAAATAGTTAAAGAGAGATATTTGAGGTTAGATTATTCTCATTTTATATATGAGATTATAATTTGGGTTTTAATGTTAAATAATTAGAGAATTTTTTTTATATACACTCATTTATTTTTATATTTTTATTGTCCAAAAAATTGAGTATATTTTTGAAATAAAAATTTATTCTATAGTTATTTATTAAATTTGACCTTATGAAATGATAGAATATTTAATTTCTGATCAAAAAAAATAAATTTGGATTAATTTGGAGTTATATTTCTAAAGTTATGAATTTTTTATTTTTTGAAAGATTTTTTTCTATTTTTTTTTCAAATTTTACTGAATTCATTTAGATTTACTTCTGATTTCATTTTGATTTTAAAATAATTTTTTTAATCTCATGCTGAGATGGCAGCTCACGTGACGGAGCATGCTTCCATGTTGCCACATGGAGACATGCACACATCATGTGGGCACGCACGTGTATCTGTCTGCGTGCGTCATTAGTGGGTTAATCATTCTTTAAAAGATATGGTAACCCGCTAAGACCTCTGCATATTTATACATGATTTTTGCCTTGATTTTTGCCATGGCAGACTATTTTTCTTTCTTTTTATGCGCATGTGATGTGGTGCATTCTAGAGCGTGCGATTGCGTAAATCAATCGCGATCGTCGATTTTTACTAAAAGCATGGGGTACATGGCGCATAATGGTTCATCATCGAATCATTTAAAAATATTTTAATCTCAGCCATTCATCTGAGGAGTTATAACGGCTGAGATTAAATCATGCCTGATGGACTCCGGTGGACACGTGTACACATCCAAAGTGTCCGATGAAGATCAAACGATATCAGTTATGTGACGCTTCTTCTTCATGCATTGACCTTGCAAAATCTCATCGCTTCATCATAAATCCAACAACCACGACTTAATGACATCAATTCAAATTCTTACGTTACATCTGAGATGTTGATTGCAGATGAAGAGGCAGATCGAACGACTATGCCCAAATTTTATCTATTTATACCCTTGTTCTTCAAAGGAAAGAGCATTCTCGGATGTTTCAAGTAATCAAACTATTTAGACATCTCAATCCTTGAATATCTTTCTTTCTTTCTCTTCTAGAATCATTTTTGCATCTGAGTGCTTGAAAGTGAGATTTTATTGAGAGAATCAAGAGAATTTGCCTCTTGAACACTGGATTTTTGTTTTTCAAAATGCAAAATGAAAATCATTGATTCGAAAATGAATTGGATCATTTCGAGCATGATTTCAAGTTAGATTAAATGTTTTCTCCCTAGTTTTTCTTCATATAATATTAGATTTCAATTTCGAATAGTAGATTAGTCAAATTTTTTGAAATTTTATTGTTGTCTCTCTCTTCATGATCATTTTCTCTCTCTAGATTTGCTCTTTGATTTCTCCGCGAATATTGATCCAAATCGAGAAATTTTTTATTCCGAGGATTTATATTGGAGTCTGCTTTCCATATTTACCAAAATTCCTAATTTCTCATCTCAATTCATCGTCCGATTTGATCAAATTTGAAGAACACCTAAAAAATTTCCCTATTTCTTTGCAAATTCGACTCTTATTCACCATTATACTAATCAATTCTTGATTATAACTTTAAATTGCTGAGTTTGGTAATTGTGTTGACATGTATTCGTATGTTTTCAATGACCGCACAAAAATATATCATCATGGTCCATTAGACTAGGGTTTCCAATAAAATGAGATCTTATCATTGAGGTTGAACTTAACTTAGATCAATGATCATGACTTAAATTGAGAAATGATGAATCACAACTCAACATGTGGAAGCATTTAAGTCATTGCACCATTTTGAATTCACATACCTCAACCCTAGATTGAGCCAACATTTAATCTTCTCTGGTCCTTCATTGCACAACATGTAGCATGCTCTTGTTCTTGAATCTTGATCCAACACGAGATCTTGATGACAAAATTTCTTCTTAAAAATGGTGGTGACGTGGCACAATCTTGACTATTCTGCTGTCAAGACTCATCGATCAGAAGACCAAGAGCACTCTCAACATTTGATATGCATTAGATGCTCGATTAATGGCCAATGTGGCTTGATTTGAGTTGTCTTGTGCTCTAGAAATGAGTGACTAGAAAACCCAAGGACTGAAGAAAGAGTATTTGTAGAGTGTTTTTGAAGCCAAAAATACAAGACACATGTCATAATCTCATGCTATGCAATGGACAGCCACAACTAAAAACAACCCAATTAGAGTATTTTAAACCCCCTAAAGCCCATTAAAGCCCAAACGTTCCTTGAATTCTCTTATGCTTAGTCTTTTAAATCTTAACCATGGGCCCAAACTCATTCCTCTCACCCAATTGATGATGAATTCTCTTTCATCTTTCCTTTTTTGGCAAATTTATGCCATATTCGCATTGATTTTCCTTGAAATGAAAAAGTCTGTCATCATGTAATGTTTGATAATCACCACTTAAGAATCATATCTAACCCTTTGATCCAGTTGCATAGGGTCATCTTTGGCACCACCTCTAGGTTATTGGAAGTCACATGTGTATTACAGGTTTATTTAGAGTTAAATTTCATAGTAGAAGTAGATTTGAGTGATTTTTTTCATTTTTTTTTCAATTATCTCTCCTACGCTCAAGATAATTTTCTTTCTTAAAATTCTCACTCATTGTTACTTCTCAAACTAACTAACACTCGAGTTTAAAGAGATAGATTAATTGCTCCTTGTCTTTCTCAATCCTCCATTATTTCTAATCTATCACCTCCTTTTACATTCTTATTGGAATAAATGGGGTAGAGTGTTTGTCTATTATTTTCATTAATCCAATTCCTTATGATTTGACTAACATTCACAATTTTACTAGATTTAGATCACCATTAAGGTAGTTTTGATTATCTTTTGGCACATGAATGTGTATCAAAATTTATGCTTTAACAATCACATGGCGTTGCAGGGTAGCTTAAAGGAGTTAGTGATGGTGGCTTGAGTGAAGAGTAGATGATGAGGGCACACTAGAGATGATGATGTCATCCAATTATGAAGATGATGATAGTGGTAGTGATGCAGATGCAAGTTTTATCAAAGTGACATTATGGTAGTGTATCCCCTATTTTAGCAGCAATGGAAGAGACAAAAAAGAAATAATGATAACTTTACTTGAGAAAGCAACAAGAGATAGGGGTAGCGCTAGAAGTCGAAATAGAGGAGGATAATTGCTAAAGATAGTTGATGGAGAAATGAGGGATCTCCCCCTCTCTTGTATGAGTAACAAAAAGAAGAAACACCATTTTGAAAAAGATCTCTCCTTTTCCCATGCTTCCCTCTCAAATTTTCCTTGTTTTATTTATTTATTTTCTTCTTTTCATTTTTCAATGAGAAAGTTGAGCCTTAGTAATGGCTCATTAAAAGATAAATCTTAAGTTAAGAAGAGATATGTCCCATATGGGATTAATACTCCCCCTTGGGCTAGAAGGTATAGATCAAACATTCCCAACTCCATTCCCAAGGAGTCATGATCTTCTATTGAGAACTTTGGTGAAGATGCCATAAAGTGGCTAGAGCAAGGCACATATGGGGTTTTAATGACTCCCTCTACCATCTTCTCATGAATAAAGTGGTAATCAATCTCAATGTGCCTTTTGCACTCATGGAATGTAAGATTCCCAAAAACGAAGATAACTTTTGATAACATGCAATTTATACATAAAATTATTTGATTATTAACATAAATTAAGGCATAAAACATTCCATTCCTATGCATGTTATCATGTTTTTAGTATATATCTATCATTCTATTAAAATTTAAGTTATAATATCAAAATACACTATTTTAGGGATAATCATAAATAATTAAAGAAATATATTTAAAATTAGATTATTCTCATTTTATATTTGCAATTAAATTGGATTTTAATGAATAAATAAGAAGAGAAAAATATTTTTTATACACTCATTTATTTTTCTAAACTTTATTTTCTAAAATAAATAAGTGTATTTTTCAAATAAAAGTGATTATCTAGTTATTTATTAAATTTAATTTTTATAATGATAGATTATTTAATTTTTTATCAAACAAAGAAAATTTTAGATTAATTTCGAGTTGTATTTTGAAAGATATGAATTTTCTAATTTTTAGGGATTTTATGGAATTTTTTTAATTTTTATGAATTTAATTTAATTTTTTTGAATTAAAATGAATAAAAAATTAAATTTTTATCCCGTGCTGACACGTCAACTGATGTGGTGTGAGAAAAAATGCGTTGCCATGTGACGTTGTAGGTACACGCCACGTGGCACACACGTATGCATGTGCATGCGTGTGTGTGTGCGCGTACGTTTGCGTGTGAGTGATTAGTGAGATAAAACATCTTTTTCAGGATTTTCGATGACTCACTGATCACTCACCTATTATATTCCCACTCATTCATTTTGATTTTCGTCATGTGAGATTATTTTTATTTATTTTTATGCTCAGGTGACATGGCAAAACATGTAGCGTGTGTTTGTGCGATTAATTCATGATCATCAATCTTCACTTAAGTGATGGTGTGCACGGTGAATTCCGATTGGGCGATGATTCATTTTAAAATATTTTAACTCAATCGTTGATTTGAAGAGTTATAACGCTTGAGATTAAATACGCCCAATGGATTTTGATGGACGCGTGGCCACGTCTCAGACGTTGATTCCTGATCGAATGGACCCAATTGCACGATGATTCTTCTTCACGTGCGATATAGAAAAATTTGAGCGCTCCATCTTCGATCAAACAAATGTGAATTAATGGCAATGATTGGCATCCAAGCGTTTCATCTGAGTCATTAATTGAAGATGAAGAGCCGAATCCAACAGCCATGCCCAAATTTGCCTATAAATACACATGTTCTTCAACGATGTAAAGCATTTAGGGGTGTTTCGAGAAATCAAACTATTTATACATCTTAATCCTTGATTCCTTTCACTTCTATATCAATTTATGCATCCAAGGAGTGTTTGAAAGTGAAATTTTGTGGAGAGAATAGGGAGAAATCAGTTCTTGAATGTCGATGATTGTCTTAGAAATCGTGGAATTAAAAGCCTTTGATTCGACGATCAATTGGATCATTTTGAGCTCTATCTCGAGTTAGAATTTGTGTTTTCTTCCTAATCTTTCTTCCTATAACATCATATTTCAATTCTCAATAGGAGATAAGTTGAATTTTAGATTTAATTTTGGTTTTCTCTCTCTCTGCATTTAGATTTTTTACCTAACTTTCGCTCGTTGATTTCTTCACGAATCTTGATCCAAATTCTATGATTTTTGATTCCATAGATTCATCTTTGAGTTATCTTTCTAAAAATATTAAAATCCCTGATTTATCGCCTCAATTTATCATCTGATTTGATTAAATTTCAAGAAGTTCCTCAAAAATACCTTAATTCTCTGTGGATTTGACCCTTATTCACCTCTATGCTATCTAATTCGTGATTATTTCTCAAAATTAGTGAGTTTAGAACTTGTTTTGACATGTCTCCACGTGTTTTCAATAACCTCGCAGATTTGTTTCGTCAATTTCCTAGTTATCACAATACATAGGCATGTGCAGGTAAGAGGTAATACCCAAGTCTTATAGAAGAGATCAAAGTCACACTATCTTATCAATAATAAACTTCTACACTAGAACAAAGACCAAACTTTTGTTCCAATAGCACTAAGTGACTAGATTGCCACCAATAGATGTGTAGCACCCCTTGGTTAATTTTTGTTATTTTTGTCTCCAGTAATCCATATTACATGGCCTACAAGCCAATTACACTTTTGTATTATTTATGTGAATTGAAATAAAATTTTATTCGCTCTCATACTTTTGTGATGTTTACAATGAAGTCCATGAATGTATGCAATGGCTAAGTGAATTATAAAGAGATTAGATTACGTAGATCACTAGTCTTTAAGCATATAACATAAATATTCATATTCAAAGGATAGTTGAGAAGGAGATCAAATTTTCTAGAAAGAATAACCTTATTTGATCTCAGTCAGATGATGAGAGCGGGTAAGAATGTGGCCATTGGTGTTAGAGACACTAAGGTTGGGTAGTGGGCGCTCTTTAGAGGAGGAGTTCACTAAATTGGTATGACATCAAACTTTCAATCAAGTTGATTCATATCATGGTTCAATAAGTGTTTCTTGGACTTCCAGTACCAATGACATCTTGTGGATAGATGTTTGTGTTGTGACTATGACTTGCTTGAAATCTAATTCTACTATTATCTAACTACAAATGTAATAAACAAAGAAGATTCCAACTAATCAAGAGGCAATGGGAAGATGATCCTATATTTCAAGATCAGAGGTTGTATTACGATTCTTTAAATGTGGCTAGTGGCATTCAAGCAATGCAATCCCAACATATTCCAACATCAGCCAATGATAATTTTCCATAAAAACACACACAAACATGAAAGAAATGGAAAATCATAATTGAAAATTAAGAAGAAGAAGACGTATCATATTTGTTGAATTTTGGGCTTGAAATGGCCTTAAATGGCTATTTTAAGTGCTAGACATTGGATTAGAAGTTAAAGGGTATGTGGATTGTGATTGCATCACGTGTCCTCTTAAAAATCAAGAGAAAAATATTTTAGAACTTTGCAAGCATCATAGACCATCCAATTCCAAATTAATGGGCTGTTGGATGCTGCACATTGCTTCAGATGGGTGTCGATGAAGATCAACTACCTTAGTGATGATGGGCCATTAGATCACACATTTGATGAGTGCGTGCGACATAGGTTCTGAATGAAAGATGCACTAGTGCCTCCAAGGTGTTCCCTTGTCATGCTGACTTGTGGCTTCACTGATGGATATTATGTATCCTATAAGCCAATTACACTTCCATGTATCTTGTTTATGTTCATTGAAATGAAATTTATTTATTGTATTCATGTGTGATGTTTGCAATGAAGTCCATGAACATATGTAATGACTAAGAGAATTATGATGAGATCATAATATAGTGATCAATAATATTAAAACGTATGTTCTAAACATTCCTGTTCGTGGGATATTTGAGAGGGACATCAAATTATCCAGAAAGAATAACACTATATGTTCCGACTCATATGATGAGTATGCCTGATCATGTAGCCATCAGTGTGGAGACACATGACAAAGCGAATACGCGAGGTCATTAAAAATACATGGACATGTGTCAAAAAAATGACCAATCCCACCAATTTTCAGAAATAATCATGAATTAAATAGTTTAGTGGTGAATAAGGGTCGAATCCACGAAGAATTAAGATATTTTTTATGTATTATTTGAAATTCGATCAAATCAGACAATGAAATGAGGTGAGAAATTAGGGATTTTGATAATTTTAGAAAGATAACTCGAAGGCGAATCCATATAATAAAAAATCATATAATTTGGATCAAGATTCATGGAGAAATTGACGAGCAAATTAGATATAAATTTTTAAACGAAAAGATAGCGAAAAAACCGAAATTAAAATTGAAATTAAATTAATCTACGATTCGAAATTGAAATCTAAAGTTATAGGAGGAAAGATTAGGACAACACGATTTCTAACCCAAGATAGCGCTTGAATTGATCCAATTGCTTGTCGGATTCGTAGGCTTTTCATTTTGCGAATTCGAAGACAATTTTTGGCGTTTAAGAATCAATTTCTGCCAATTCTCTCAATGAAATCTCACTTTCAAATACTCCTCGGCCATAGAAATGAGTCTAGAAGCAAAGGGAAGCATGAGATTTAAGGATTGTGTTGTCTAGACAGTTCGATTACTCAAAAAACCCAAGAATGGTTGAGATTAAATGAATGGCTAAGATTAAATCATTTTAAAAATGATTCGTTGACGAACCAAAATGCGCCAGTACCCCGCCACTTAAGTGACAATTGACGATCGCGATTAAATCGCGAGATTGAACACTCTAAATGATGCCACGTCACATGCGTATATTAGTCCCACATAACATAAATTCAGAAAATTTGATTGGTATATAAGTAAGAGGTGATTAATGCGATAACGTAATGGTGGCATACGACCTTCGTCGCCACCAAGGCACGATATCAAGGCACCGGAAGAGCCCTTTCACGCGCGTGGACTTATCTTCTTTATTTATTGTGAAATTTTTTACCCGCACATGTTTAAGCAGGTCCTCGCTTATTTCCTTCTCCCTTTTAGGCTTCCGGTGGGTTCTTCCCTTTTTGGGATCCTATTCGTGAAGCCCTTCTTCTTAGTGAACCTTCTTATTTCTATGAGAATGTTTAGACTTTGGGTCGTGGGCCTCAAGTGGGCCCTTTCCCCTCTTGGCCCATTTTGGGCTCTATAAGAGGGGAAGATGAATGGGGACCCCCCCCCCCACAAACCCTAGCCGTCATTTGAGAAAAGAAAAGAGTTTCCTCCCTCTCCAGTGGCTGCTCACGGAAGGCCGAGAAAGGAGTCCAACCGCCATCGCCGCCGCCGTGACCGCCGCAACTACCGCCACTCCTTGCCCCGGCCACGAGGACATCGCCGTTGTCGCCGTCGCCTCCGCGTTCGCCATCGCACGCCATCGTGCTGCCGCCGCCGTAACCACTGCCGCCACTGATGCTTCTTCGCAACACTACCATCCCCAAGCTGCCGCTGCCATCGCCGCCCTTGCGTCGCCGCGACCGCCACCTCTGGACCATCGCACTGCCATCCCCTCCACCCAGCTCCGTTGTGACCTTCCCCTTCTCCGCCATTCTCCACCGCCATTCTCCCCATTCATCTTCCCCGCCAATCCTCCATCTCCACCTCCCGCTCCAGCTCCGCGCTCCTCTCCACGATCGCAAACCTCAAGCTCCCCTTCCGGTGAACCTCCGACCACCACGTCCTCACCCTGAATCGCCCCGTGTATGCCTCCCCGCTCCCGTTACACCTATGTATGCATCTCCTTCTCTCCCCGATTCCGCACCATCACCCCCTCCCCAACTCCGGCTTTTCCGTTGGTGCCCACACCTCCCCGACTTTCCCAATTTCCCCAATCTTGCCATTCGTGCGACATCGCATCAACCCTGATCGTCATCGCCCCTCCCTTCATCCGGAGCATCCCTCCCAACTTCGCCTTCCATCTCCCGTTGCCCAGTTTCCCCTTGCACCAAATTCTGTCACACGCGCAAGTCTCGATTTCCCCACACGCCCCTCTGAATTCTATCCTTCCTCATTCCCCTCACGCCCTCCCTCCATTAACTCTCCTTCCCCGTCCCCATCTCTCGATCACAACGCCAATTTCCCCCTTCCGCCGTCAACCACCCTATCTCTTCTTCTCTGCAGCCATTCCTGTCGTCCCTTCTCGCCCTGACAACTTCTACCCGTTGTTGGGACCTTCCGTCTTCCCCACCCCACCTGCAAAACTCACCTCCCTCTAGCGCCTTGCCAAAATCCTCTCGTCGCCATCCTGAATTCAAGCCAACACTCCCCCTTCTCCTTCTCACTGCCTAGGCCGCTGATAACATGCATTTATAACTTAAATTCTTATCTTATTTTCACTCATATTCATGCTTATTTTA